>VYZX01015559.1:13858-26379 GCA_013401335.1 Brachypteracias leptosomus
GTCCTCTATGCATAACATACATGTCTACATGAAGTATAATTTGAGTAATCAGTTTATAAACACTTAAGGATCTTAGCCCCAGCACTGCAGGCTGTGCTAGGCTCTCTGTATGTATTTTGTTAAACACAGATGTGTGGGTGGAAGTTTTGTATTTGATGACAACTTCAACATCTTTTCCTGAATTGTGTCTATCAGTCTTAGGTTACTGCTCTGTTGGTCAGTTGTTCCTTAGGGACAACTGGCTTCTGAAGATCTTTTGGTTTTTAACTAGATAGGTCTCTGCCCAGAGCCATAAGCGCTATGTCACCATCCTTAACTTTAATTCTAGGAGAAGCTATATTCATTGGTAGCAACTGCCAACCTGAAGGTGGATTACTGAGCTTATTTGCCCCCTTTTATTGCAGAGAAAGATAAGATTTCCACATTGTATTCGGTGGTTAAGTTGTATGTTGAGGATATTGTTGTGTAAATCTGAGGTTTGGCATGATTTAAAGCTTGTTCTGCTCTGATGGCCCTTCTCACAGTAGAGAGAAAGTCACTGCTTCTGAGGGCAACATAACCACATACGCTAGGGGAGAAGTAGTTAGGACAGGCATCCCTTGGCTTCTTGAGCCTAATCACTACTGTGATTGCTGCCTGAATAGTCTAAAAGAGCCAGGGTCTGGGGACACAGATGTGTGCAGGGGCAGGTCTGTGTATTCACCTTTTTCATCAAATGTTAAATGCTCATGCTGCTTCTGAGTAATTGTCACTGTCCAAGCAGTTGTCACTGACAGGAGAAAATATTTTCAGAGAAGACCAGACCATGCTTTTGAAGATCATTTGATAAGGATTTTGAATGGTTGTACTTTTGTCAGTTAGCAGTGAGGTATTTGTGCTGTCTGCATGGTGGCGTTGGGTCATAACATCTGCCTGGCACTGCAGTCACTATTCTGGTGTCTCGTTTTATAAGGATAATTTTGTTTTAAAGTTGGCAGTTACAGGAAGTGAATTCAGGATACTATGCAGAGGATGCACCCCATTAAATAGTCAAGAATTTTCTTTTTACTCTTCATTTTAGAATATTGGCTCTTTTCAGTGAGTGGATTAGTGAAGTTGGATTCCTTAGAAGAGTATGGGTTTGTGCTGTCTGAGAAATTACTGAAAATCCAGCGCTTTTGTTTTACATGGTGAAAATCTGATACCAGCCAAGCTCTGTCAAATTACCAGTAAGAAAATTTTGTCATAGCAAAAAGCTGTGAAGAAAAGTATTCTATAGTATAGTAAACAATATTTTGTAGTAGAAAATAGTTTCTAGTATTTTATAGTATAAACAATATTTTATAGTATGTTTTGGTTTTAGGCTAAGGAGGCTACTATCTTTGCTAACTTAGGCAATTGTAAGTGACACATCTGAAGTCATGAAAGGATTAGGGCAGCTGTGTGTAAGCGTATACAAGACAAGTGGTTGAATGTGTTCTCAAGGGCGTCATCTTTTTGAAATGTGATCTCCAAGACTGAAATGGCTGTCTTGGTTGCCACTCTGAAACATTATATTCGTGAATCAGACAAGACTGTAGATAGAGGTGAGAGCTTTTGCTGAAGGTCTGTTTTATTTTGAGATCTCTGCAATCCATTCATATGGGGAAAACTTTTTTTTTTAACCTGGAAACATTTAAAATGAATTTCAGAATGTGTTTTATTGACAAGAATGGTTTTTTTCTAATACCTTGGCAATGTTATTGTTTATAATGATCTCATATTTGAAAAACATGTGGCAACAAGGCTCTCTGTGACCACACTGTGGTCTGGTTTTAGTTACAACTTGAAACCAGCATTTTAAGAGGATCTGAAAAGCCAACCTTTTAAATACAGGCTTAAATGTTTGAGTAAATGCTTAGATTTCAGAAGGGCCCAGCACCTCTGTGCTGTGAGCTGTATGGCTTTGATGAGGCCTGTGTGCTTGACAGATGCCAGCATAAGTGTTCTGTGCTCTGCAGCAATGGAAGCACAGAGCCTCTGAATACATAAGCAATTACCTTGTTAAAATAGCACTGACTGTAGTGGATTTCAAAGAGATCTCTATTTTTAAGGCATTCTTTACTTTTGACTGTCATATTAATAGCAAACTAGCCATGTACCTTTACGTTGACTAGAAAAAAATATCATTAAAACAAATTTTCTGAAATTATTTTTCTACATAGAGCACGTTGTGCTCCAAAGATTGGCTTTTACTGAAGCTTTCTGAGTTGCCACTTGAGAGCTTTTTACAGTATTACTTGAGCATCGGTTACGTGAGTAAACAGCTTGAAACAAGTGTTTTAAAACATGGATCAGCCTCTGCTGTCGTGTTGGGGGCACGGAGCGGGGTATTCAGTAATGTGTCAACATATTAGAGAGTGTCCAGCTGAACGATAAAGCTGCACTACTAAAATGGGAGTTACACAGAGCATTTGCAAGTGCTTGGAAACCTGGAGTTCTTGCATTTTAAGCTGATTCATCACATTTTTTTTATGTATGCAAATGAAATCAAGATATGGAGCAGGCATTGATGGCTCTAGAATTTTAATAAAAGAAGGATCTTTTGAAAGTACTGATAGTTCTTTAACCAAAAGTCCTTAATTCTGGAATTGCTTATAAACCTACCTTGTGTTAGTTACAAGGTGAATGAAATTCAAAACGGTTTATGAAATAAACATAAATAACTCAGTGTGGGTAATTTGATGTTTCTACAGGGCTACCAGGGAAGCCTTTTAAAGCAAAACATTTAACAGGTATTATTTCTAGCCGGTCTGTAAGTTTGTAAGCTCGGGCATTGGTGTCAAGTTGAGGGGATACTTCCCGTTCAGCTGAAAGGCCTGGGGGCACAGAGCCTCCTGTCAGCTGGAGAGCAGAGCACAAAAAAGGCAAAGTGGAGTTGGAGGTGAGAGGAGGGCTCGCTGGGGCCAGAGCTGAGGGGAGCTCCGAGCACCGGGATGAGGCACAGGCGCTCTGCCTCCAGGGAGGTAAACGGCTCCATCCGTCCTCCTTTTGCACGCTTCTGTTATCACCCTGTTTACACTTTTGTGGACTTGGACCTCCTTTGCCATTTCCCAGTGTTTTCACCTCTATCCTGAGCTCGAGTCTTGTAAAATTCTGTCTGCTGCTGCCACCCTCAGTCCTTCTGGCTCAGAAACCGTTGCTGTATTGGAACTACCTTCTGGCTTGCATTCCCAGTATAGCTTCAGGATGTTTGTGTGGGTGCTAGGTTGCCTGTAAGGAGCCTTCAGGGATGAAGCAGAGATTTTGTTCAGGCTCTGATAAATTAATCCAGTTCTTCAGTGATAGCTATGTGAAAATTTAAGAAAGTCAGCCTATTGCTGAATACTGAAGAAAAACAATCTTGTAAAAGGGGGATATTCATGACAGATGAGGATGTTGTTGTGTATTGGTGGAGGAAATCTGAACAGAAATGAATAGGATATTTTTGAAATTTGCTGTTACACATAAATGTTTGCTGTTTTCCTTTAAAAATTCAGAACAATCACCCCAAACCCAGAAAACCTACATGTTTTTCAGGTGAATTCAGGCCAAGCAGAGGGAAGCAGCAGAAGCAATGACTGTGACTTAAAGGAAGGAAGAATAGACAAAACCTATGCAAATTTAAAATAAGGCTTACACTGTAATGCATTAATCCCTTATTTTATATTCTTATTACTTTATTTTTAAAGCTGTTAGATGAAGACAAAGATGCTACTGAAATAGGAGTTTTTGAAGTGTGCAAGCCTTTTAAATTTCAGATTGTGGACAGGATTTTAAAGATAAGTGACATGCTTGCAATATACTTAGGGAAAAAATAATGAAATTGTTGTGATAAGAAATTCTCATACAGTCAGTTATGAAACACTGATCTGCATATGTTTTTATCCTTATATGTTTATTACAGAGGCTTTTATGCTTGTGAACTATTAACGGGATTTTTCCTATTCCTGTAATTACTTTGATTTTTCATTATTTTCTCCTCCAAGTACTCTCATCTATGGTGTGTCCATTGCCAGAAACAAAACGCTGGATGAGATCAAAATTTATTTGATCAGCTTTTGGCAGAGATACTAATTTCTTCAGTATTATTCTTTGACTTGTTGCCCCCCCCTCAAGAACAGAATCTCAGTGCTCTCTAATGCAGACAAACCCTTTGCTTGAATGGTTCATGGTTAGAATGAGGAATTTGTAACACCCATTTTTAGTAGAAACTTCTACTCAGGTGAACTGGAATTGACCATATGAGCTGTGGAATGGACTAGATGATCTTTCGAGGTCCCTTCCAATCCCTAACATTCTGTGATATGTGTGGAGAGAGAAAATAATTAATGTTTAAGTATGAAGACTCTTTCATTTGATAATTTAGGCAGTTGTTGCTTTACTACAGTTCAGCAAACCAGCAAAAACATTCTTGAGAAATATTCTTACGTGCCTCTCCAACCTCTTCCCCTTCCTATCATCTGATTCTTGTCTTCATCATCCATAATCTTGACCTCTGGCTACAGTCTCTAAAAGAAAAAAATAAATCGGTGTTTTATCTTCTCTTAAGCTTTGCTGGTTTGTAACTTTATTTGGCTTTATCATATAAGGGAACGGTGGCTCTCAGCCCAGCAGGTGATGGCAGAGCAGGTATTTTCAGTGCAGCAGCGCTTGTTACCATTGTGTGCTGTGGGTCAGTCTCTGAATGTCCCAGTGAGATGTTCTTTTTGAATTCACATTGGTAGGTCCTGCTAGATCAGCTTGAGGTAAAATACCTTTCTGGCAAAAGTTTCTTTTCTTAGCACATCTTATGTAGAAGATCTTCTCTCTACTGGAGCAGATCAGTGTGATGGTGGAGTGGTCGTCTGTCTTTTTTGCCAGCTGTAATAATTCGATGCAGTGTTTGACTGATTTGTATACGTGGGAATTGGCTCCACTTCATAGCAGAACATTGACAGAACTCTGGGTCTCATTTTCAGTCTTTGCTTATGTATTTGTGAGGAAAAATACTGTGGACATTTGCTCCCAAACCAGGAAATGGACTGGAGTCATGAAATGAGACTTTGCTTAACGCTACTTTGGGATTCTGAGAGAATGATGCTAATAATGGCTGCAGGTCTTCAGTCTGAACTCAGGCATCTCTTTGTTCACATCCTGATGTATAACGATGTCAATCACTGCTGTGTTCTGGTACTTGGGGTTTTCTGAAGTGCAAGTTAGAAATGTTTCAGAACTTGCAAATAACTAACTCAGTAGTCTGTGTAGCAAGAGAGAAGAGTTCCAGCTCTTTCATACTTCTTTCATTGTTCTCCATTGTGATTTTGTGAAATTACAGAACTATTAAGTATTTCAGATTGCTTAGGGGGCTTTAATCCTTCAGCTTTAGTCAGGGCTGGTCTTTCTGTTAATATTGGAAGTGAGATGTCACTGATCTGGTAAGAGGACAAAGGTACAATATATACACTATAGGTAATACTTGCAATTTGCTGCTTAGTTGTTCTAAAGTGAAGTTAATTTTTTAAACAAATACTGCATGTACCTTTTATTGCTCTTGCTTGTTTTATTGTTCTAGTAGTAACCCTCACAGAACTTATTTCTAGGTTTCCCAGCATGAGTCCTAGATGCAACTGTAAACTTCTGATTTCAAAAATAGATCATTTGTGAGGGATTTGTCTTAACAGACTAATGGCGAATTACTTGAAAGATGGTGCAATTTCTTGAGTCTGGATAAGGAAGCAGGAGAGTTGTGGTTGGACCTTTTTAAATGTGACTAATAAAAGTAGACAGACTGATGTCATGGCTGGAAAAAGTCCTTATATACATTACTGTAATACAGGTATAAACTATATCTATTCATACATTGATTTCACACTGGAGGATGTGTTTGCATAGTGTGACAAGCCACACCATGGTTTTGTGATTTATTTTTTTTTCCAATGCTTATGTTGTAAGGAGTGTTTGATGAGGATATTAATTCTATGCAAGTTGAAGCCTGGAGTAGAGCTTGCAGTAAAAATGGGACTCCCATGTTACCAGCTTGCCATGGTGCTGACTTGGTGGTAGGGCAGGGAGTGAGAGTAGATAGTGGCTTCCATTTCAAAGGCTGACAGACTCCACTGACAGCTTGAAGGTTTTGAGGAAAATGGAAACCAAGGAGTTCCTGTGGACAGAAGCAAGAGTTGGCAGCTACCTTCAGTATATTGTTGAGAAGCAGCATTTTGTGCTGGCGGAACTCAGAAGCAACTGTTTGGGCTAATTGCCAGTGCAGCCCTGCTTTGCCATTCTCTTCTAAATACTGTCTTCCTCTAGTCTCATGATGATGTTCTAATGTAGCTCACCCTATGGTGCCAGGGCTCCTTTCGTGTGCCCCAAAGGGGTTTCTGTGTAGCTGTGCAGACAGAAATATACTCTTGACACTGGTGCAGTGTGCTGCTGTTAAGGGCACACCTTCGGTCACGTCCGAGGCTTCCGTGTGAACGGGTGGGGAAAGGAATGTGGCTTTATTGCAGTCAAGAGCCTAATTAATTGAAATGCCAAATTGCATACTGGAAACTGAGGAAATTAAGCCTCTGCAAATGCTGTTTAACCTTAATTTTTATAGCCTAGAGACAGAATCGGATCTGTCACTTGCTGGCACAGCAAAGGGAAGATTGTTCTGGGCACATGGACCCTTTTTTGCCCTCTGCCTCTGTAGTTGCCAGCACTTGCCAAGGCTGACTAACTGCAGAATGTCAGAACTTACTATTCAGGCAAAACAAGTCTTGACAGAAAATCCTCTTGTGCTTCTAGATTTCTGGTGTGTGCTCCCTTTCATTCTGAAGTACTGCAGTTGTGTGTATCTCTGGATTTGTCTGGTTGGTTTTTAGACAAGGGTATAAAGAAATTTAAGAGGAAGTTTGTTACTGCTTTGTTAGGGGATCAGGTCTCTGAATCAGGTGCAATCTCCAAACAAAGCTCTGCTTTTTGGCTGATGTTAAGTATTGGAAAAACTTAAGTGCTGTTGGTTTTGATGCTGCACTTTTACAAAAGCCTAAGAAGGTATTAATGTGCTATGAAGTGGATCGGGTGGTATGAACTTAGAAGTTAAGAAACTATTTCTTTTACTATTGGAGCAAACGCACTAAAGCAAGCTAAGAAATGTTGAGGAGAGACTGTTCATGCTAGGAAAGAAATTGGTACAGGGAGCTGGAAAGCTTCAGATTCTGTAAGGTGTTTGCTGGTCGCTTTCTAGGTCTTCCTAAGAAGCTCGGTTCCTCTTTCACACCCAAACATGGTGAGCAGTTTGTGAACTAACTTTGGTATCGTAAATCAAGCTGCAGATGGAGAATTTTCAGGTTGTTACAGGGAAAACTTCCCGAGCTTTTCAGCAGTAACAGAATACAAGATTTCTTAATGGTGTTTATGGATCCACAGATTTAGTCTATTCCCAGCAGAATCAGAGGTGTAAAGTAGGGTACTAGATATATGCTCTAATGGAGGCGCTCTTTAAATTTGAAGAGCACAGATGAAGTTGTACTGCTGCAGAACCTGAATCTGCTTTAATTTCTTGGATAAAAAAAAATAGATGTGTGCCGATCATGGCTACAGGTTTGTCTGTTTCCTGTTTGAGATGGAGAAAAAAATTATCTTAGGTCTGTCTGGGTGATGTTTTGAGTAGGCAAGTGGTAACTGGTCAACAGGGGAACTGTGTTAACCTGCTTAACTTGGCACATATCTCAGGAGATCTTTGGGGTGCTGAAGAAGCACTAGTTTTGCTAATGATTACTAATATAATTGTCTTTCTAATTTATGTTCGTCTAGTGTAAATCTAGTGGTAGCTCTTTCAAAGCAAACTCAGTCTCTCTAATTTCTTCATGCCTGGTATTTGCAAGAGCTGTGTGACTAAGAACTAGCTAAGCATCCTCAATCCTTAAAAATGTTGTGTCAGCATGTGGTCTTCCGTGAGTCACAAGGCTAACTGTGCTATGGCTGGTGCAGGGAGGAAAAAAGGTAAGGCTTATTTGAAACAAAATGAAAAGACTTGTGTTTCTCTTCAGATTTTGATGTTATCTTATAATCTTCTATGAGAATATTTAATAGTTTTAATGAAGTAGGAGAAATTCTGGTAGCAAGACAGTGCAATGTGCATTTGTTTAACTGGCAAAGGGTTTATTGAAGTGTTTCTGAGAATAAGTGTGTTTTGTTTATTTTTTTCCTTTCAGTTGATGCTGATGAGATAAAACGACTAGGAAAGAGATTTAAGAAGCTTGATTTGGACAACTCTGGTTCTTTGAGTGTGGAAGAGTTCATGTCTTTACCTGAATTGCAACAGAACCCATTAGTACAGCGAGTAATAGATATATTTGACACAGATGGAAATGGAGAAGTGGACTTCAAAGGTAAGCTGCAGTGCTGTGAGACAGGTGGTGGCATTTTACTGCAATTCCTGGAGCTTTGGAATTCCTATTTTGCTTCAACTGAGAAAGGAAGGGCAAAGAGAACTTGTTAATCAAAACAAGGTTCTAATTCCTAGTGAAACTGAGTACCAGTAAAACTAGTTTCTCTGGTGCTGCTGAGAGAAACGCTTAAAAGAGCAGGTTGTTTAGTAATAGCTTTCCAGGTCCTACTGATTTAAGATTGCTCAGTAAGTATCTCTTGAAGTACACTGATTCAGACTCTTCTTCATGGTGCTCTCTGGAGTATGTTCTGAGGCTGAAAAAAGAGGAGTATCTTGTGTATGTGGTGTGTCTGTGTGTAAGTCATACTCATCCAAATGTTACGGATCTGCCTTTTGGAGTATTTTGAAAATAGTTTCCTTAACTGTGAAAGTGGTCCAGATTTTTCTGTTGATTCTTCCTTTACTGGATTCTTTCTACGATCTTAGGTAGACACTTAAGCGGGAAAAGCAAAAGTTTTGATTTATTAAATTCCTCCAAAATTTTGGACTTAACTTTAAATATTCATGATTAAAAGGGCCAGCAGGTTAAAAAACCTTCATTGCTAGTTTATGTTAAAACAGTCTCTGCCCTTTACATGTGATAATGTCTATAACTTCTGATCAAGCTAATACTTATTGCTCATGACTAGAAAAGCTTCATCAGTTTTTCTTGATTTTCTTTTTTTTTTCTTTTAATTGGAGAAAGTTGTTAAATCTCATTTGTATTGGCAGGCTGACATGTTAAATAAAACATTAACATACAGAAGCTGTTAACCTTTACAAACCCTGAAACTTCTATAAGGAGAACTACAGTGTAACTGCAGTATTGAGGTTTTGAGACTTTCTTGGTGTTCTGTTTTGTTTTTGTTTTGTTTTTTCCCAAAGCACTTGGTTTCCAAAGCAGTAAATATTGTTTGTAACTGCTCAAAGCTCCCTTGTGAGTAGTGGGCAGTGATGAAAGAGGATGGTATATTGTGTGTGACATTGAGCTGTGATTAATATAATTACCAAGAGCTGTTCCTCTTGGGTGGGAACAGGAAGTTGTCAAAATCAATTTTGTGCAGTAAAATGCTGCCACTGCAGTAAGCAGCAATGAATTCTGTTGTTGTCATCTGGCCAAGTTTGATTCACTTAATTTCTTTATTTCTGTCTTGGAGCAAAGCTCTGAGGAAAGGTTTTAAATGGAAAGAGGGTAGATTTAGATTGGGTATAAGGAAAAAAAAAACTGCAATGTAGTTGGTGAGCCACTGAAACAGGCTGCCCAGAGAAGTTGTGGATTCCCTGTCATTGGACGTATTCAAGGTCAGGTTGGATGGGACTTAGAGCAACCTGATCTACCAAAAGATGTCCCTGAGCATGGCAGGGGGTTGAACTATATCATCTTTAAAGGTCCCTTCAAACCCAAACCATTCTGTGATTCTATGAAAAAGAAAATAACTAGTGTGAGGAAACGTGCATTCCTTTGTTGAAAGACCTAAACATTTTTTGTTTTTTAAATTCATTATTAATAGTTAAAAAAAGTTATCAGTCAGGTGTTTTATTGATAAGTCATGTAGATATTGTTGTTGGAATTTCAGAAAACTTGCTGCAGCTGTAGCAGGCCTTTCAAGCTAATGCCATATTGCTGTATTGTTTCTATACCATAGTTTAGCTGCACTATTGTCATTTTTACCACCCAAAACGAAGAAGTCTAGTTCCAGGATCTTATCCAGACACATCACATCCCAGGGTTTTATTTTTTGGGGCAACTCAGGAGTTTGCTCCTGGGATAACAATGACTTCATTGTCAAACAGAGTCATTACTTTTTTTACCCTATTTCTGGTAGAAAAATATTTATTTATTTATTTATTTATTAGGAATTTGTTTTAGAGCAGTTGTCAGTTTTAACATAATTCTTGCTTTAAGTTGAGAAATCAGTCTTAAGAGGAGCTGTACGATTAGAATCCTCACTGGAGCAGCTTTAGTTGAGATCTCAAGTTTCATATCAGATTCTTGGGGAAGCCTCGCAAGAAAATTACTTAAATACTGGCATGAATAAGTCTGAGTGGAGTATTGGATTTGGAGTACTTCCTACTAAAGAACATTAAAGTATCAAAGTATGTGGATGCTTAAGGTAGGCAATATCTTAAAGATTTTAGGATAATTTTGATTCTTTCTACAATTTCTAAAATTTTCTAAATGTTGATTTCCTCTGTTTATTAAAAAATACACTTTTTTGTAAATGTTTTTCTTGTATTCTTTAGAATTTATAGAAGGAGTTTCCCAGTTCAGTGTTAAAGGAGATAAGGAACAGAAGTTGAGGTGTAAGTATTTTGATTTTCCATGACATATTTGATATGCATAAATACACTTTTGTTAACATTTGAGAAATTGGCAAATTCAGCTTCTTTTTAGAAGTGGGAAATCATGAAAGTAGATTTTTTTGCACACATTGTCATTTGTTTGAAGAATTTGTCAGTGCTCTTTTCTGCAGGGAAGGTTTGATAAGGTTGCCTTTGGAATATCTTTGGGTTTAAAAAAACCCCAAATCATTTAAGAATGCCAAGTTCACAGAACTGCGCAGCAATGTGCTTTGCTTTATGGGAGCATAAAAGTAATACTATTTTTTTTGCTCCTACAGTAAACCAGCACTAAATCCTTCTTTGAGAACTCCAGCTCAGAACACAATACTCAAGCATTTGGAGCAGGGAAGGGACTGGTGTTCAGTCATGGATGTAGCTTTCAATAACTGGGTGAAATGTTTAAAAATTAAATTCAATCTTAAAGCCAAAGTGTTTGCAGCAAAGTGACTGGGTGGGATTTTGATTCATCCATTCCCTGGAAGGTTGTAATTATTTCTGTTTGTGAGTGAGCTGCTACTACCTGGGTGCTTCAGTTGTGGTGGTGAAGATTTTCCAGGTCATTTCATAGAGTTCTTCTAGTGCTGATACTGAAACAATTTCAACTGACATTTCTGAAGTGCTTTTTTTCCCCCTTTAAATTTGATAGTAGCACCCTTGATTGTATTCTTTCTGATATTTCACATTTTTCAGAACAAAGCAGAAAGGCTGTTAGAAATCTCACTTAAAATGCAGTATTTTTCCTCAGTTTGTGCAAGGACTGTGTCATCACTTACTGTGCATGCAAAGCACGTGAATGTTTATTGCTTTTTTTGACCACATTTGTTACTGAAAGCTTTCCATGTATTTTACTTCTGCAGTTGCTTTCCGCATTTATGATATGGACAAAGATGGTTATATCTCAAATGGAGAGCTCTTCCAGGTGCTGAAGATGATGGTTGGGAACAATCTCAAAGACACTCAGTTACAGCAAATTGTAGATAAAACCATAATTAATGCAGATAAGGATGGTGATGGAAGAATATCCTTTGAAGAATTCTGTGCTGTAAGTAACCTCTAAAGAAAACACTGATAATTTGGAGTTTATTTTCATTTTTTAAAACATTATTGTATTCCATTATCTATGCTGGTAGAAAATAGCTTTAAAGATGAGTTGCGAGTGACTGGCTTGTTGTAGGAGGCAGGGTTTCCTTGTCTTACACAGTAATGTTTGATAGAAACAGCACTTTGTGTTGTTTTAAATGTCCCTGGCTGCCTAATGGAAGACACTGAGTGAAAAAAAAATTAAAGCATGGTTGGACAGATATGTACAGTCTGCCAAGGGAAGAAAAATGCTTCAAAAGCCATAAAACCAGAGTGGGTCATGGCAGATCTCTTTCAAACAGCCCCCCTGCCAGGGGTGGTGTGTGGAGGGGAGAGGGGGAGAGGTGTGTTTCACAGAGGTGAACTTCAGGTTAATCTCCCAACCTCTAAACTAGGTGTCTGTTCCAGATCACCCTTTGGAAAGGTTTATCTTTGCAGGGTGTNACTCTTTGGAAAGGTTTATCTTTGCAGGGTGTGGAGAGAGCCTGGGGAGATTATCACCATCTGCAGAACGGGGGATTTTACAAAGGCCAGGGCAGTGGGATTTGTGTCAGTGACAGGGAGAGTAACCCCTCGAGTGCTGCTCTCCAGAAAGGACAAACTTTGGGGTTTACTGAGCAGAATGCTTGAATGTTGCACTTGAGACTTGAAGTGGTTGATTTTTTCACCCATGTCATATATTTGTTTAATTAGTTGACAGCAC
>VYZX01015564.1:690-32566 GCA_013401335.1 Brachypteracias leptosomus
ATTTGAGGGTAGTGAAATGTTTGTTTGTATATCAGGCAAGTCTTGTAATAAAAGGCAGGACATTTTTTGAGCCATTGTCATTTGGATGCTGCACAGTGATAGTGAAATATGCACAGACACTTTGATTAGAGTTGCTGTGTGGAGTATAGAGATGATGTGCAACAGTGTCTTGTCTCCTTCTGAACTGCAAATGTAATTTATGCCTCTAAAAACACTAATGAAAAAGCTAAGCATTAATACATTGTGCTGGTTCTATTGGTGAGTGTAAGGTGTTTGCTAGCCCGATCCTCACACTGCTCAAAAGATGTTCCCAAGTAAACAGAAGTAGGTGAAATAGTTCAACTGCCTCAGCATGAACTTAGGTATCATTTATCGAGGTTCTGTTACAATTATGACAGATGCTACTGATCTTTTAGCAGCAGCCCTTGTCAGTTAATTTTAGGGACTTTGAGAGCATAGAAGACAGTGGGGTTATTTTGGTTATCTTTGAGGATCAAGCTGAGCAAATTTAAAATAAAGCTTATCAGCCTTTATGTCTCAGATGCATCCCTTAAGACAGTTTTGCAGTAAGCATTTAAAATAATCAAGTGTAGTTTTGTTTAAAGCTTTGATACATAAATATGAAGCATTATTCTTTAGCTGTTTCTCTTTGTTTAATGTTATGAATAGCATGTCGTGAATGCACACTTTGGGCCTTTCTTTGCAGTGTCTGAAATTAAATTATTTGTGGACTTACTGACATGTGATGGCAGAGAGACTGACAGTTTTCTCCTCCAACTTGCTTTCATGTGATCATAGATAATTTTTTTTTTTCTTTTTTTTTTACAATATAACACTTGATACATGCTATGTGAAAATTTGCCCAAAATCTGTTAAGCAGGATAGGCAGGAGTGTTTTAGAAAGTCAGGGGGAAGAGACAGGAGAGAACAAAGTTTTTGAAAAATTTATGTAAGTCATGTCCTGATTTAGTTGTAGTGAATGACCAGTGTTTGAGTGTCTTGTTGATGCTAGCAGTATTTCACAAGCCTTTTCATCTAGATGAACAGAGTTGAATGATTAGATGCAAAGAGGTTTTTTCTTTCTCACCGGACACAGGCTGCTTAGTTTCTTTTGATGGATAGGTTTATTTCTGCAAGAACCTGCCTTGCTCACCTGTACCTTCTCCTAAAATCCACCTCCTCCTTCCCAAACTTCCTTGTCTCGGTGTTTCACTGCATACCATAGAAACAGTGGGTATTTATTTTTTGTTTTGGTAGCAGATAGCACAATTAATTGTAAAAATGGTACCTCTTCAACAACAGCCCTTGCAGCAGGTGAGGAAAAAGCAGGAGTACAATTCATTACACTTATTTTTGGCTTAGGAGATATGCAGTAAACTTTGTTTCTCTTACGGGTGCTTTGTGACAAGGCAGGTGAACACTGCACCTCCTTGGCTCTCAGCACAAGCTGGGGTAAGTTTTGGAGGACCTGAAATAGTTCCCACCTGGTGCAGAGGTGTCTGGGAAGATGCACTTTGTCACCATGGTGCAGTTGGTACCTGTGAGTGATGACAGAGGCAGCTGTGATTAGAGGGGTTGTGCTTGCTTGTTGCTTGCCTGCTTGCTTTCTCTTGGCAGTGGCTGATTTGTTTGGTTTTGTGTTTGGGGTTTTTTTTTAAGCAAAAGTCTCTCCTGTAGTCTGTGTGTTTGCATCTGTAACTCTCCACTTGGGCTTTTATACCAGTGGACTTTTTGGAATCTGCAAACCTGTGTGCAGAATGCATTTGATGCTGAAATCATTTGAAACAAGACGGGAGTAAAAACCATGGTGCAAAATACTTTGTGAGGTATGAAACCTTGGGGAAGGATTCTATCCTTCAACACGTTAGCTCAGAAGTGCAGTTCTGAAGCGTGGAGTTAGAGCTGCAGTGTTTCAGTGACAGAAATCCCAGTTTTGCTGGGCAGTATGAGGCGAAGTTGCTTTTCAGGAGATCTTGTGGTGTGTGATGCAGTATCTCCTGTTTTAATCAGGCAATGTACTTGAGAAACAGAGAAATTGAGTCTGGTCGTTGACATTCCTGGTCGTGTCATTTTCAGATCAACTTCTCTTACTCCGCAATGTGCTTCAAAATTGGACCCCAGGCCAAATGCTGTGGCTCTTGTAGGGAAAGCTTTTGTTAATGCTAAGTAGTAGCTTCACTTGGAATAAACACATTGGGATTTCATCCTAAGTTAATTAACAGTAGTTGCTGCTTTATACAACATCTTTAAGCAAGTTTAGAATAAGTTATGAAGTCTTAGTCTGAAAAAATCTTAGTAAGGAAAAAAAAAACCCTTCATATTTAGCTGTGTAAAATGATAACTGCTGAGATTGAAAAGTTGGTATAGACACTGGGGATATGTCGTGCATAAAATTCTCCGTACTGTAAAAATCCCAGGAAGGAAGTGGCTAGTCCAAGCACGAAAAGCCCCTGTGGACTGAGGCTGGCTTTCCTGGAGTTAGATCCAGTCCTTAATTGAAGGTAATTTGTGACATAATTAGATGATGCTAAAAGGAAAGCTGGGTATGCGCTTGCATGTTAAGGTAATTTTTTTCCTGTGTAATAAAAAGTTGCTATTTGAGCTCGAGCCTGTAGTTCTACACTTCAAACTTATTGAAATAAATAAAGCTGTAAGTATATAATGAATGCAAGACAAAGCCTGTAATAGTGGAGCACAAGTGTTCCCTATTTAATAATTCCAGGACAGCAAAAAAACCTGACTGCTAACCCCTTTTTTTTTTTTTTTTGGCTGGCAAGGCTTTGTTCCAGTGAAATTAAATCTTAGCTTTCCTGTGCTGGATCTGAAGACTGTGGTTTCATTTGGTTTGCTACCAGTTTCTTGCCTTTTTCATAATGCTGTGTATGCTCAAAATACGGAGCAGGGGTATGCAAGTTAAATGAATCTGCACGTATTTCCATAAACAAGGGTTTATTTTCAAACCCCCACGTTGGCTTTGGGATTTTGTTTTCCCATATTGTTCCCCATGTTTCAGAGCATCTCTCTGCAGAAGCACACACGTATGTGCGGTAGCGGAGCGGGGTAGAAGTTGTTTCTAGCTGATTGCTTTTTGCCAGTGGATCCCTTGCATTGCTCTTTAAGGAAACGTATATTATCCAATTTTTATTTTTTATTTTAAGTCAGAGTTGCCTTGATTAGAATTTATGGCACTGGAGTCATTTCAGTTACAAAGGATAAAGGACTAAATTGTCTTTTACCTCTTGAGACAGTGGTCTCTGCAGGTCAGAGCAGAGGTCATTGCCAGGTTGCTGTGAGGAAGCTCACATTATCGTCATTAACAGCCTATCTAGCCTGTGGGGGGAAAAAAAGGCCTTCAGACTAAGAGCTTTCCTTTCATCAGGGTATTTCAGGATGATTCTCAGCGTTTTGGTTATATCCTCAAATTTTAAAGGCCTATAAGATCTCTGCCCATCAGGAACACTTTGATAAGGTTTGGTAATTTCGGTGAAAGAAAGCAACGTGCGTTTGTTGCTCTTGCTGCATTTAAAGCTCTAGTGAATATTTCTGCTCTGATAGGGAAGTTCGTGGCCCAAAGAGTCACAATACTAAAATCAGAGCCTGCTTTTAGATGTGGCAAACATTTGAAATATGTTTCATCTGCATGTAAAGATTCTTGTCTCTTCATATAATTTGATTCAGTAAGTTCCATGTTGTGGGTGCTTTGTTCTGAGGCGCTATCGGTGATCCGTGCCATCCTAAAGGGCCACAGGACTGATCCTGCTACTGCTGGAATCTGTGATACTTTTAATAAAGCAAATAAATTGTGAATTAAGAGCACTATATCTTTCAGACTGTCAATGTGGAATGTTAATGTGTGGCATGTTTACAGAACTGGGTTGTTATACAGGCTTGTAAACCCTTTTTCTAAAATGTGGTGTCTTACTCAATTAACGAGTAACTTTTCAAAGAATCTGAGGATCTGTTGATGTGATTGTTATTTCTGAAGGATGTATTTGATGTGAGCATTTTTAAACAGGTGTTTGCAAACAGTTAGGGACTTGAGTAATTACTCTGAATAATGTTATTGTCTGATTCTTTGGTGGCGTTCTTCCCGAAGTCAGTGGGAGATGCGCTTGTGAATGGGGAGTAAATAACCACTAAAACCTAAAAAGATGTTATGACTATTTCAACACAAAGCACGATGCAATGGTAAGACAGAAAATCCATCCTTAGCTCAGCGTTCCTACTGTGCCTGGGTACTGCAGGTAGCTCGGGCAGTGGTGGTTCTGATGCTAGCACATACATTCCAACTCTGAGGAAACTGGAGTTTTACTCCTTTAACCTTTGGGTTAAAGCAATATTGGGCTGACTGAGGGCAAATATTGCAGCCCCACTGAGAAATTCCCTCACTAGTATGGAAATATGTCTCGTATTGCTGTGCCTGAATGGTGACAGAGCCTAAATAAAAAAAGCAAACAACCAAAGCTATTTTGAGTATAGAGGAAGCTAATTGTGGGTTTTTTTAGAGACTTCTGTTTGTTCTCATTAATTTCTAATTACTACTTTGCCAAATTTTTTTGAGCTAAGTGTCTGATATGTGCTCCTTAAATGAGGCTTGAAGTCTGATTTTCTGTATGTACAGAACAACTAACATTAGGGAAGGAAAAAAGACTGAAATCCTAGTATGTAATTGGTGTGACTGAATGACAAATAGTTCATTTTTAATTAGTTAATCTTTCTTCTCCCTGTCTTTGAAGTTATAAAAATAACAGCTAAGTTGTTTAAAAGCCCCAGAAAAGGCTGGCTGTTTCAAAGGGGACTTGCTGGCTACTAGACAGTAAACAGGTAATTTGTGAGTGAACTGTTACTTTCTTTGATTGAGATCCTTGCCGGTTTGTGTTTTGAGATTAATAATAGATCAGACACTTGCACGTTAAAAAAGAAGCAAACACAGAAAAGAGGAAGGAAGGAGAATTTGATGTTTCTATTGGACTTCACATGATGAAGCAAGTTCTCCGTGGAAATGTGCAGGTGAGGCAGATGGAGGCGATGTTAGATTTGCCCAAATGTGCACATGGCACCACTTAACACCTCTCTTGATTTCCTTATGCTAAACAAAGACATAGCAAGTGCTTATACCAAGCTGGCACCCTGTCAGGGGGCAATCTGTATAAAGTTTCCTGCTGTCAGGTTAATAAATTTTTTAAAAATATCCAAAGGCAGAGGTAGCTGTAGGAAGCTCATAGTAACAGTTGCCATTCTCCTGTGGATCATTTTCCCCTTTAATATCCTATGTAGCGCTTGGTTTTCCGTGTTGTGTTGTCTTCCCAGGTTTTGTTCTTTCTGACATTTGTGGGAGGTTCTTTGTTTTAATTCTTTTTCCTTCCTAAGCAGTTTCTTCTGTTGTACCCATCACCTGTGGTCCATTTTTTAGGGGGGGAGACATGGTCAGCTTTATGGCTTTTTATAGTTTTTATACTTTGATTTAATTGCAGATTCAGAATATTCATGTTTCTTCCACTAATAGTTTATTTCCTCACTTTTCATATGACTACCACTAGTACTAGCAAAATAACATTATTTTGCTAGCTACAAAATCGTTTCTGATGAGCTCAGTGGTAGAAGTTACATTCAAATGGCAACTAAATGAGAAAATTAATGCTGAACAGGTGCAAAAGCAGAATAAAATTATATGTGTCATAATTTGTGAGTTTCAACAGGAATTTTGTCATGGAAATGGCTTGGTATTTGTTAGGGTAAAGTCTCATTTTTCTCCTTTTCTACCATATAAAAATCAAAATCAATATCCGTATGAAACAAAGGAAGATTTGTATTGTGACATGTCCTGCTTTATGTTGTGATACTGCTTTGATGCTCTCAGAAGCAGGACTAAGCCCTTTAACTTTGAAAGCAGAGGTCATCTAGAGAAGAATAGTCCCTCATCCCGTCTGGCTAAATAAAACCTGCTCTTTTTACAGAGCCTGAAATTGGGTTTGTTCTCAAGGTATTCTGGGGATATCTACATCCACCAAACCAATGTACAACCCACACCCCGGCCACTCTGAAACATGTTTGCTTAGCTCCAAAATACTGCTTGTCTGCTCCTAAAAGTAGTTTGGATTTCTGGTTTTATTTTGGAATATACAAGAGGAGTTGTTGGGAGAGGGGGAGTTTTTTGTTATCAGATGTCCTTTCTTTCCAGAAAGGTAAACCATCATCATTTTAATTCCTGAACAGTTTGAAGCTGTCTTAAGGAAAATATTATGTTTCAGAAAACAAAGTGGTCACACTACTTGAAAGTGATTACAGAAGTTAAATTTATATATTTTTATATATATATAAATAAATTATCAGGCAGTGTAACTTGAAAATGATGTAAATTATTTAATGCAATGGAAAAAAATCAGCCCTAAAACAATTCCATGTGTTACACAAATAAGAAATTAAGATTTTCCTATATTTGCTACAGTGGTCTGTCATTATATTACTTCTTTGAAAACTAGGATGGGGTTTATAGAAGCGCATTAATACTAGCTTTTAAAACCATCTTTGTGCTTTTCAGTTCGGTTGGTGGCTGTATGGTTTGTTGACCATTAGAGATTCTATTAAGTCATTTTCATTTCCTAGCTCAGTCTCCTATCTGACCTAGTCCTGCTTCTTAAAAGTCTTGTTTTTAAATTGTTGAATAAAGAATTATTAGCAGACAATTGCCTTCCAGCAGCAGATAAAGTGCTCTCCCAGACCACACAGGACACAGTCTAGCCTGTTACTCTTGCCACAAACGCCAACGCTTGTGGAGTAGAGGGTCAGTAAAAACCAAAAGTGCCACCTTTTGCTTTCTGCCCCTCTGCTTCCTCACAGCCAGGTTTGGAGCCATTCCTCTGTCGTCTTCTGCTCATTGGTTTACACACACAGCTGTGCCAGGCAGTTGTTGCTCAGGTATACTCAGATGCATTTTGCCTCCATCCATCGAGGTTTGCTTTAGGTTTCCTTGTTTTGTTTGAAGCTTTGTTTGGAGGGGTTTGTTCCTTGAAGAGGAGGATCTAAAACCTGTGTTTAATCAAGAAGCCAGAATTGCTTTTCAGTAAATATACCTTAAGGCATACTTTAATATATTGTAGTATTAAGTACATGTAATTATTTCTTGAGATAGCAAAGTATTAACTGGAAAGGAAGAAAGATCATTTGAATTCAGTCTAATCTCTTGAGCAAATACAATATGGGGCAGTTTTTATATTGTCTTTTGCATACAATTAGGATTTATTCGCATGGTGTAGAGATGTCATGTTTGCTCAGTGATTTGAATAAACATGAGGCCAGATTCTGACAGGTCTCAGGTCACCATCCATCATATACACAGGGAGATCGTAGATTCCAGTGGGATATTCATCCTTTCAATACTTCCATGCTGGTCCATGGCCTCCACCTCTCTAACGTGGCTACTGCTCTACAACTTCCCATATTCTGCAGCTCAACTCAGGCCAGTAGACATGCTGACAGGAAGGAGCAACCACTCTATAATTATGCTGCCTTCATATTTAAGAAAAGGTGAATTATTGAACTGGTCCTGGGGTTACTGTGGGTGTCTCTTGTGCCGTGCAGGTACATGTACTTATTGCAAAGGCTCCATGACTCCACCTCCACTGGTCTGCCATGGAGAAATGGGCAGGAGCTGTGGCCAGATCAGCATCAGACCTGCTGAGATGGTGTCAGAACCTGTGTAAAGCTTCCATAATGGTGGAGAAGTTTATAGGGGATTTTTATGGGACAGGTAGAGCAGATTATCGTAATGAGGCATGCAAAAATAACTACCATTTATGGTCCCTAATTGTTACTGAAACAAAAACATGACCAGAAAAATCAGCAGTGATTAAAATAGGGAGAGAAAAGAAATGAAGTAGATATATTTGCGCTCAAAGGAGACTGTAAATGTACAGGCTTGATATTTCTCCTCCTTTATTACGCTTCCTTGCCTGAAATCATAAATATTTGGGACTGCGAACCACAAATCTCTCTGAAGGAAAAATGAAATTTACAGCTTGAAGAAAGCAGAAAATGAAAATATAAAAATATTTTTTTTCTACTAAATGAATATACTTTAAGCACACTAAATTTAATGATAATATCCAGCAAGAAAAGCATCTGTGTAAGTCATTTGGTTTGTTGTATGTTGTTTTTTTTTTCCTCTGGTATGAAGAGTGCGAAGGAAACTCTTGTGTGACTGCGTTGCTGGGATTTGATGCATTGCTTTCAGAGTCTCCTTATTTTAACTGCGTGGATACAGCACAGTGAACCTTCTCATAACAGTTGCTGACAAGAAAAAAAAAATCTTTCAATCAGCTGGTCCTGCTCGCTCTCCCCCAGCCCCCACATCTCTTTGCTTTTATGAGGCAATGAATAAAAGAAGGACCAGATGATGCAGAGGTTTACTCGGATGAGATGTCCTAGGCAATGAGCAACTTTGGATTTCCAGGACTCTGGCTTTGTGACCCTGGACCTCAAAGGGATTGAGTTTGGGGGCTGAGCCTTTCTCCCATCGCCGTTATCTCCTCATTTGTGTGAAATGAGAGCTAGTGTATTTGGAGCAGCACTCTACGTATTTCAAGCTTGCATGTGGTGGCAGCCCCTGTCTGGTGTAAGGGCTGGTGAGCTTCTGGTGTGTCACAGCCCACAGTGCACCCTCCCAGCAGCGGCATTGGGGCTGTACTGGGAGGGAGGTGGAGGGCAGGAGGGAGGATTTTGCTTTGTACTCTGTCTGAAAACTCAGGAGCAAAGCATTCATACTTATCAGAGCAGAATTAGACCCTTTCTTCCAATGATTTAAAAAAAAAAATTTTCTATGCTTTGGTCAGATTTTTGGTTATTTATTTTTAATAACTCATTTTTTCTAGTTTTCTGTTATCTTTTCTGTGAGTTCCTATAACTGCTGTATTTCAGACCGGGTTAAAACAGTTTTAAAAAAAAAAGGTTTCCCTAAAAGACAGCTTACTGCTGACTGTTTTATTTTGTTTATATCTGATATTTCTTATGGTATTCAGATGGTTGTAATAGACTAGCACAAGAGCTGCATGTCTTGTCATCTGTACTGTATCAATACGTTTTTATAATGATACAATAACCTGAACCCTGTAACAGTTTATGATCCATTTGAGAATTCTTATGGATTCTCAGAGTGACGGAGACCTGAAAAAAGAACTTGACTGCTTTCACAAAACTGGTGCTGTGACAGGAAAAACTAGTGCGCCTGTGATTTAGTTGCTAAGGAATCATATTGATCTGATTCGTCATTAAACTTTTAAGTTTAGGGAGGGGAAAAAAAAAGTCGAGCTGGTTGAAGGTGGAAAAAACGGTGATGTGATTGTGAGGGTCTGCAGTACAGGTAAACTACCACTGATATTGATTTGTTATGATTAATAAATATGATTTTATGCATTACCCATGTACTGTATCTATAATAGCGCTTTTTTTAGAGCGGGAGAAAATTGCTTCTTGCTCTTTATTTTTCATTGACTATTTTTAGTCAATGATAAATAAAGAACTTTAGCAGCAGTCTGGATAGAGGAAAGACAGGACTTTAAAACAGAGGTACCAGTAATGAATAACCACGCAGCGAGCTACACGCAAGCAGCCATCTTAACATTTGTAATGGTGCTAATTTCCTACTGCTTTTTAAAATATGCTTCCACATGAGCTCTCAAAAACCATAAAAGCTTGGCATGTAAAGTAAATTGTTTGTCACTTGCTGACGACCTGCCATATTTATTGTCAGGAGAAATGGACATTAGTTGGAAAAGCAGTTGTTAAAGGCCAAACAATTTTTAAAGATGGCAAAGATGTGCAAGGGCTTTCCTTTTTCTAACAATGAGCCACCCCTTCAGACATCAAAAGACAAGATAATAAGACACTTCAAGCACAATTCAAGATTATATTCAACATCTAAAGGCTCATCTCTTGTCAGTTTGCATTTACTCTCCCAGGGATGTGATGCTTCTATCATCATTCTGTCAAGAGGAGTCTGGCAGAAGCGATGAGGGCCCCTCATTTCACACACTTAGTGTTTTTTATCAAATAGCCCACGCTCATTGATTCAGCCAAAATGGAGGGATAATTTGAAGAAGGTCATGCACAAGTACAAAAATCTTGTGCTGATTTGTGTGATTAGAAGGCATTAAAATTGCACGTTTATGTTAGTTCTGAGAGATTTTGTCAGTTTATTTAGTAATACACTGTTCAAGCATTAAAAATGGTTTTTTAAAGAAGAAAGGAAGTTTGCTTAAAACACACACTATTATTTAGCAAATATTTTGAACAGTGAGCTATTCCAAATGGCGTTATTTTAATATAACCTTAAAATGCATTTACATCCCTTTTGGGAGTGGGATGTTGAAGAGCTGCAGGGGTGAAACCTTGGCCCACTCAGACTCATTAGGATTTCACTCACTGGTCAATTCATCCTCAGAAGTTTTGTTTGGGTAAGGATTTAGGAGGCTGGGTAAGGATTTAGGAGGCTGAATTCAGCATAATATCAATATAAAGGAAGGAGTTTATGCAGCTTATGTAGGCATACCTGAATACAGACTAAAATAGTACAGCACCAGTAGGGTTACCTAGAGATGATATAATTTAGATTATTATAGCACAAGATCTTTGATTTGGTATTTCATGCCCTATTTGTGTCCCATCCAGTTTTGTGTGGGCAACTTTTTTGACCATGTTCTTCTGGAATCCAGAGTTGAGATAATTGAGTTGTGCTGATTGAGGATGTGTTTCCAGTCTCTTCCTTCCCCTTTCCATTCTGCAAGCTTGTAATATGGCATTAGATGTGCTATTCATGATCAGCTTTGTCAGTGAATTGAGAGGAGGTTGTTCTATGTTTTGGAGATGCATAAAGGGAGGAAGGGAACATAACCACAGCAGTTCTTTTGGTTGCTGTTTTCACAGGGCTTAGGTTAATGATAGAAGTACTAATTACTAGAGACAGCATTTGAAAAGCAATTTGACTAGTCCTAGTCAAATAATTTGGTGTGACAGTGTTCTCAAGTAAGCCTTAATACCTGTACAGCAGTGATCACCAAACTTTAATTGTAAACTTCTATCAGAAACAAGCTTTTGAGCATGCAGCTACAATATATATGTATTTATTTATAATTTATGTCTTTTATGTTTGTATATGTGTATATTTATATATGTACTACTGTAGTAATATGTACATCATAAAGCATACATAAAAATAGACATTAAGAAAGAATGAGAGGAAGATTAAATAAATTTTTAAGAAATATCTTTAAATATCTGGGGGGTACCCAAAAAGCTCACCACCTCATCTCCTTCCTGCACCTCAATGGATTGTTTTACACAGCCCTTGGGGTGTGCTCACCCCATGCTGGAAAACACTACTGTAGAGGACCAAGGACTGAAATGACAATAAATAAACTGCCTGGCTGTCTGGGCATCCCGTGCTCAAAATCCTCACTGAAACAGGTGGGCCAAAAGCTCTATTTATTTTCACATCTGCTGTCTTATTGAATTCAATGTGGGTCCCCCAAAGATGAGGGAGAGCAGAATTTAGCTCTTTGCAATTTCAACTGCCTAAGTAAAGTCAATTCCCGAGCAGGATATTGAATCTGTTTAAAATGTGCAGTGACTTTGCTTGTACAGGCTTCTAGCTTTTCAGGAAAGAAAATAAGACTGGTGCTTTAGCAAGCTTTTTTTGGCATCTCTATTGGATGTCATAAATGAAACTTTTCCGAGAATTTCTTTTTGTGGTAGGTATTATTTTCATGTCATCTCGATCTTGCCACCTCTTGTCTTGGCATTACACAGCTCTTTTTGCTAACAGGGAATATGAGGATCTGACAGGGAGAGGTACAGGAAAGTGGGCTGGAGTAAAACTGGTTTCCTCATTTCTGACTTCTTTGCTTTAAACCACAAAAATAAAAAGACTGGATTTGTGCTATTAGTGCATCTTATGCACAAAACAGGTTCCACTTACAAACCATACATAGACCGTATAACACCAGGGGGGCCAGGTGTCTCCATCTCCCATTGAAACCAATAGGATGTGAGGCTGTTTAACCCATCTTAGAAAGGGGCTACTGCAGAGGGACTCAGCTGGAGCTGCTCTGAATTTTGAATCAGGAATTTATCAGCTCTGGTAGGAAGTAGCTATGAAGGAATGTGTGTTTGGCCTCAGTGGAAAAAAAATCCCTCTGCTCTTTGACTTGCCTTTGCACAACACTGAAGGAAAGGTAACCTGCAGTCAGGGTGCATTCCAAGGGGTTTCACCGGATGAGGAATCATGAGGGAATTGGGAAGCTGTGAACAAATTGTCAAAAAGACAGATGGAATCACTGACTGACCTACTGGTAAGATACACTAACAACTTCCACCCCAGCAGTCTGGTATTTATGCTGCAGTGCAGAGTGACTTCTCAGAGGAATTTGCTCTCCTCCACATGTAAATACCTCAGTGTATATAATATATCAATGTAGTGTGCAGTATTTCCAGGGAACTTAGAAGAAGTGAGTGTGCATTTAAACAGCTGCAGATGTTTAAACTGCCAGACTCTTATGTCCAGAATAAACAGCATTTTTCACTCTCACTAAAAAGGCTTTCCTGCTTTATTCATAAGACCTATCTATAGTCAGAAATTTGGCTCCTTTCTGCTGAATTATTCTGAAGGAGAACTTATGGCTGTTTCCACATCAATGTGATGGGCATCCACTTCTGCTCCGCTCCACCAGTATCTTCTGAGACTGGATGGGGAGACAGAGATGCTTCCTTTGCAGGATGCTCATTATCAAAGCATTAAGGAGTGACAGAGATTGAAAGGCAAGTATGACCCCAAGATGTTGTTGTACAAGATCCATGATACCATTGGAGAGGGCAGGTGATCTCTCTAAAAGGCTGGTATTCTGAATAGAATTTGGTTTCTAGGACATAATTTGCTTGTGATGTTTTCACCTAGTCTGTGGGTGTACTCAAGCCTGTTCCATGCTTGTGTCTTCTAGTAGAAGCATACAGGCTCACCTCAGCATCACTGTCTTGGTGAAGTTGCTCTCTGATATTTATAGTCATTAAAGATCAGATCCTGAAATGCTGTAGTGCATGGGGAAGGGAGAAAAGAGTGACTGCAAAGTTACCAGACCCTCAGTATAAATTCAGGGATGCTTCAGTCTGTCCCAACTTGCTTGTGTGACTTCCTTACTTATCCCTCCCTTGGAGCTCTAGGAGGCTTCTTCCCCTGTGCCTGGGGATGTTGTCCTGGCAGCCCTCTTCTCAAGCATGAACGTGCAGAAAACAAACACTAGTAACAAGTGCTGTTAAAGGTCTGTAAATTGGTTTTTTCCACCTCCTCTCAGACCCCAGACTGTGGAAGTTGCAGGGATCCATGCAGGGAAGTTAATGCAGATGCTCACTGCCAGCGAACAAACCTCAGGCTGAGCAACTGCTCTCTGTTTAAAAAGTATTTAAACTGTAGCTGTTGTGCAGTCCATTGGAAGCATTCACAGTAGGACCCAGGAAATGAAAATTAATTACCATAAATGAAGATAGAGGAATCACTACGTTTAAGGCATTATGGGTATATCTTTCTAGCTGTCCTCCTACAAGTAGCAGTGCTCTGTAGTACCTTCTGCTGAAGTGATTACATCGATTTGCCCTGTGCTGCTCACCCAGCTGCTTCTGAACCACTTTCTCAGCTGTGCTGGCAAGAATTACTCAGTGCTTTAGAGAGAGCATCATGTGATAGACAAAGCTCACATGTGAAGTTGTGAGGAGGAGGACTGCAGTTGGTGTACACAAGAATAATGTTTCTAAAGCATAAATATTAAAACCTGAGGTTTTGTTAGTTTCAGAATCAAACTGAGAAAGCTGGAGTAGCAAATTTGACGTTAGTTATGTGTTTTCAGGGAGGCATCTTTCCTTTAAAGCCCACAGGAATATGCAAAGAGATTGGGAGGAGCATGCTCTTATGTAAAGTAAGTGCCTATTTAAGCTCTACACAATGACACTTTGAGTAGTTCCAAATGCTTCTGGGTTAGTGTTTACATGAGTTGACTGTGCATTGTTTTCATGGGTAAGTGGAAGTGAATAAGCATGCATAAATGTGTTTCTGAAGATACAATTCAACCTTTTTGTGTTACCGTGCAACTGCACATTTTTAAGCTGTGTCTTTGACACTGGCATCTCCTCTTAGAAAATTCCTGCCCAACAAACAGCTCATTAAATCATTGATAAGATTCTGCTAAACAAACACTGGATAACACAAGATATCAGTCCCCGACAAGCACATGCACACGCACAAAAAGTTGCACTCACCCCATTCTGTGAATGCTTTTGTGGGGTTTCTTTGAAGTGGAGCTATTGTTCAGGCCTTAGAGAATTATTGAAATTATTGAACTAGCTACTAAATAAATAATGAAACTTGTAGCTATGAAATAGAATTTTTGCATTTTTAAAATCATTAGCATATTTCTTAAGTAGATCTTACTCTTTCCCCTAACAAGGTTTTCACCAGCTCTTCTCTCAGAGGCAGGAGCACACAGGAGCAAACTAAACAAGAACAGGAGCTAGTTTTGCAAATCCTTCTGTCATTGCTTCCTTTGGTCCCTAAAAGCCAGGCTCTGACACCACAATTTAAGCCACACATCCCCTGGAAAACACTGGTACAGAACTGTTCGCTTTCACTGAGGAAACTTAACAGCTCTGAAGGTAGGAAAAACCACTTGCTGGTATTAGTCAGGTGCAATAGCAGGTGTTGAAGGTTGTTCTCTCACTTGTACTTTGCAAATTGTGAATAATTTCAGTGAATGCTGGAATTATGTGGCAATATTACATTTCTGCTACACTTTTTTGTGTGTAGGAAGACATTCCCCATCTTCTAGAAATTGTGGCAAGGTGATTTTTTTGGGGGTGGCTAGTCCATATTGAATGTTTGATGTGGTAGGTTTCAAGTGTGTAGTCCAACCCAGAATTGATTTCAGAAAGCACCCTCCTCCCTTGAATGATTCAGAATGTTACAATAAAGTCAGTTAAAATTCAGTAAAAAGAAGTGACACCAGGTACAGTGTTAAGAATTTGGTCTATAGGAACAAAAGGCTTAAGAAGTAGCAGCTAGAATTGGCCAAAGCCTCTTTAATATAGTCACAATTATGTCTTTGATTGTTTTTTTGATTAGAAGATCTTTTTGATTCCAACATGAATTAGAGGGAGGCACAAGAATGCCTAGAGACCAGCTGGCTCTCACCTGTGATAAAGCTCAGGTGGGAGCTGAATAAAATTTAAAAAATGAGATAACGGAATTTGTGGCATTTTGAGTGTAGGTATTTCTCAACTCAGCTGTAGGGAGGAGGGGGGTTATGGTACTGTTCTATTCCTTTAATTGCAAAGGGCCATGTATAGAGGCAGATGTAGCAAAGTCTGGCTATTTGTCAGTCTTCCAGAAAGACAACTTGGTTTAACTACTTAGCATGTCATAAAATACGTAGAATATATGGGGAGATCTGTTGCTACACTGAAAATGTTCACAGGGGCCTTTCCTATTTGCATGCTGTGATACTGGTTCTGAAATAATTCTCCAGTCTTTCCAGTCCAACCTGCCTGTTCTTAGAGAGAATTGTCATGTAAGTGCAGATAAGAGCCAAATCTGCTTGTTTAATGAGAGGTGACAAATGACAGTGGATTCAGATAGAACATATATAAATGTGTCTTCATGCTGGAAAATACAATTTATAAATGTAGTGCTTCTAAAACAATCAATAGTCATTTAAGAATGATTTTTTTGTAGGTCATTTTGCTGGACTGCTACTGCCCAAAGAGGGAGCTTCTGTGAGGCTCATTAGCTGCTGACAATGTTGCATATTTTAGCCACAAGAAGTATGTTGGGTTACATGAACTGTGCTTGTTTATCATGCCTTATTTTTCTACAATGTAGTTTTAGTTGAAATCATATTCATGCCTTTTAGACAAAGCAGAGACCAAAAAACACCATCAAACCAACCTAATTGTCATAGCAACACCACGTGGCATTGCTTAAATTTTTAAAGTAGGATCTTAATAAAATCAAACTCACTAACATGAAATACTCAAATACTCTTCTCTCAATTTGGTTAGTTGTAGTTCATGGAAACTTCTACTCCACACTGTGTGATGGGGGCACATGGCCTGTAAGTTGATAGAGAGGAGTTTTGCTGTAAGGATATGATGAACTGTCAAGGGAAATTAAAGGAGCCTTTCCTAGGATGGTGGCAACATGTAATAACTCCAGGAGAGATGTTGTGATCATCCTACCAGGCCCTGATCTGGGCATTGAGCAACACCTTCAGATGCTGAGATGAGAAAGCAAGGGGTGGAAGGTTGCTGAATGAAATGCACACGTGAATTTGACACATCTGGAGACTGCATATGTAATAAAGCACAGTGGCTGTGCACCTAAAGAAGTATTTACAACCTTCAAAGCCACCCCTTTCTTTGGGACGTGGTCCCTCTCTCTTTGGGGAGGATTGGGACTGGGGAGGATTCCAGTGGAAACCTATGGAATGATGTTCCCACCCCCTGTTCACTTATTTATCTACATAGGATAGAAGTAGCTCCTATAGCTATAAGCAATATTTATTTATAATAATTTAATAGCAATTGTGTATATCTAGGCTGTATTCCTATGATACAAGAGCTGATTTCTACCTAACCTCATTAAGGTCATTTACACCCAAATTCAGTGTGTAAAATGCTATCTTGGCAGGACAAGGAATGTGTGGTGCCTGCTTAGCACAGGTCTACCCACGGTGCAGTGCAGGGAAGACTTTTCTACTTTGGGATTATGTTTTTATCACAAATACAGCACAGCAATATAAAGCCCATAAACCCATTTATTTTTTATAATCATGTATTGCTGTAAGTCACAGTTTTAGCTGACATCCCCTACTCTTTATTGACCTGTTTTGTGAGATTTTGTAAACTACCTAATAAACCTTTGCTCTTGCTACTGTTAAGTTTAATACAGTACGTTACATTCACAGCTGAAATAAAAACTATGGTTTAGATAATTAAAAATTGTTCAAAATGTCTTAACAATAAACACTGGTATTTGTTCACAAATATACTTTTATATTACATCCTTCTCAGCACAGGACATTTTCTCTGATTCATCTTCAGTGTCCTCTTTTAAAGCACATATTTCTGAGTTTGGATTTAACTTGTGTGCCTCAGGCAGTGCCAGTTGCACTTACACTTCTTACCTCGTAGTTATGGGTATGTTGCTACAGTAGCTTGGTCTCTGGGATCTGCATTGGAGTCTAGGGTGGTGGAGGCTGCTTGGAGAAGTACTGAGCCTGGTAGACACAGTTTATCCTACTTGTTTGTTGTCTTTGTAGAGTGACAATTAGACCCTCCTTGTTGGGCTTTGTGGGCATTATGAGTCTTTTTGTTAGCCCAGACAACAGTGTGACTCTTCTTGTGATGGTCAATCCAGTGCACACATCAATGAAAGATTCTCTCCACCAACTTGAGTGTCTGTTGGATGAGAAGAACCTCTACTGTGGATGAATGGTCTCATGCTTGGAACCTCATCGATGAAGAGAAGTGTTTGTGAAGGAGTAATGGCATGTGATGTCTATGGTGGTGGGAAGGTGGGTTGGAGTACAGCTGTTAATACAGTACTGAGATGAGTTTTAGGCTTCCTGCTGGAGTCTTCTGCTGCAGATGGGTAGTAAGAATCATTTGGAAGGACTAGAGAACTTTCTCAGGACTGTCCTCAGTGTCTGTCCTGCCAGGGAGCAGTGAGGCTGGCTGTTCCCTAAGAGAAGGTGAGCCAGAAGCAGAGGATGACCCCCCTGGTGGAGAGCAAGTCCAATGGGGCCTGAAACCTCAGACCAGTGGTGCTCAGCAGTGGTGTATACAAGGGTTTTTCCAGTCAGGGGATGATGATGCTATTTTCAGTCTGTGTGGCCCAGATGTAAGGGAAGATGCTCTGTGAACCTCTCCATACTGGTGGATTCTATGAAGTCTGATGTGTGGAAGGGCTTTTTTACCCCACAACCTTAAGCAGTGAGAAAAGCCACCTTCTCAGATCCTCCTTCCTCAGCCTTTTGAGCCTGTGAAGACTGGTTGCACTGTCTGTGTTAGGACCTTGTTTAACAAATAGGTCTTAGAGGTATAAGTGAAGACTTCTAGTTTCTGTAATTAACAGATTTTTACCCTGGCAAAACTTTCTAGTGCTCATTTTCAATTAAAATAAGAATGAACTGGGGATAGGAAAACCACTTTCACTCCCCAAATTTAAGGATGATCTCCGTACTCTGAGTTCTCCTGGTCATTGGAGTTTTTATGGAAGACTCTTCAAGCTTACCTTGGAAGAAAATTTTCAATATGCAGCTTTCAGCCACTCCAAGGATCTCTGCTGGTGGTGGCTGTGGAGCACCATGCTGCTACTTCTGATTATTTCTTCTGTGTGTTAAACCAAGGTTGTCTTTTATGACTATTGTCCTTTTAACTAAAGTAGTTAGGAAAACATGTTCTGTTTGTAGCACATTTGGGTTGATACCACTCGGGTGATAACTGGCTATTGCGAGTTAGTGGTGACTGTCAAAGGAATGAATTTTATGCCTGAAGAATATTAATGTGAGGTGCTCATGCATAAAAAAAGAAGTTAGTTGGAATTTACATAACACTTCCTGCACCTGCTTGAATGAACTGTTAGATTATTGTACCAGGCTGCCTCAGTCCAAACGCTTCAGCTTCTGCCATTCTCAATGGATTAGTAAAAATAATTGTGTGGTTTGACAGAGGAATTTATATTGTGTTTGAGAGTCTTTGAGCAAACACTAGAGAGTGAAAAATACATTATAGACCTGGTGAGCCATGCACTGGGAAATGTAAACTAAAGCAGTGATATATCTTTAGGAGTTGTTTCCCTTTTACTGCTTGTGAAACACTTGCCCTTTTAATCAATTGTGAATAAATAAGATCTGTGCTATGAACTGGTGAGTTAAACTTATTAAACTGTAACTATCACGCAACATTTACAGAAGAATAAGGCAAATCATTACATTTTCCAGGGATGAAGTTAAATTTGCTCTCTGAGGACATGCTCAAAAGCCAGCATCAATCTCAAATGCTTATGATTTGAATAAAAGCGCACTGTTTTCCTTGTGCATGTGTTTACATGACTCCTCAGACTTCGTGATGAGAGAGGAAAGTTGCCTTTATTTATTAAAATGGAGACAGTTAAGTCTCCTAATCTCCTAGACTACTTACCTCCTTCGGCTTGTTCCTCCTGTTTAAGGATGCAGTAGTTATTGATACCGTAGGTGTTGACTGTTAGATTCCCACAGCTGCACTAACTGTAATAGGAGTTGAAACAGAGTTATTATAACCTATACACCCAAGGGTCATATGGAAGAGAGAACAAAATGAGGTGGTAAGGGTAAAGCACTTAGTGTACTCTGTTTCCTATGTTTAAAAAAGAAAAAAATAAAAGTGTTACACAGCTTGGAGGTCAAATCCAGGTACCCAGAAGATGATAACAGGGAAAACAGACTTGTGGTTGAACGTGCAGCTGTAAACTTACTAGCTGAGATTATGCTGTGAAATACAAGTACTTACAGTTTTAAAACAGCTAATTTATTCTTCTTGGATTTTGTATGCGTTTACTTGGTACTACGCTTATTCCAAGTCACTCTGGACTTACACCAGCTTTTTAGATTTTAATAATATGGTCCTTTTCCCATTTATAGTACATTCTACTTCTAAACTTTGAAGCTTTCTTAAATAAGCTTCAGAACTTCATTTGCTATAATTTTACTTTATATAGGTAGACACATAGGCTTCAGGACTAAGAAGACCAAGAAAAAAATTTCACCTGTTGCTTATGTTAAATTAACGACAGATTTAATTACTCTTATTATCTGTATCATGCTTTACAACCAATTCCCCTAGTGTTACATGAGGGCACTCACTAATTAAACTAGTGTTAAACCACTTAAGGTGACTTTGGGAGATGTTGGAAGCATCCTGGAGAGCAGGCAGGACTTGAGAAGTCATGTTCCTGGGAGCTGTCTGCTCTGACTCAGCAGATTATGATTACTTCTTTCGTTATGCTGTTAATGAACTTGGTGTTTTGGGGATTTGCAGCAGGAGCAGTTATGGGTTTATCGAACAGACAATGTTCCATTGCATTTTAGCACCTACAACCATGTTCTCATCATTTAAAGACAATTCTCTATCATTAATGTAGTTGATAGTGTTTGTCTGCTGCAGTAGAACCATGATCTGGCTCATATTACTAACAAGGTATCAGCTTGTAATACTGTAGTTGTGTGGTTTGTATCAGTCTCAAAACCTTAAAAACCCAAACAAAAAGCCTCCAGACCAGCAGAGCTCATGAGCTGCAACCCACAAACTTGGTAACAATCCTTCAAGTAGCTCTGCACTATTCTGAGCTTCTTCAAGGCAGTGGTGATGGTGAGGAGGTGGTGGGTTTCTTTGTATTTTTATTTTTTCAGGGTAGGGGAGACCATGTTGATATGTGGTTCTTGGTTCCAGCCAAATTCAGTGGCAGCATCTGGCCTCTGTCTAGAGCTCAGCTGGTAGAGGGAGCCAGAGGCTAACACTTAATTTTGCCCAAGATCTTTTAGCTCTGAGATGTAGTAGCTTTTGGCTCCCAGCTCCTCACTCACAATGAATGTAGTACAACAGGAGCCTGTGGTTCCCTGTTCTTGTGGGTTCTATACCCTATACACCAATGAGACCCCTATGGCAAAGTTACCATATGCTGAGAGTTAGTCTCTGAGCTCCTTGAGGTTCAAATGAAGCTGACAGAGTTTTGAGGACTCTCAGTTTATGGAGTTGAAGTCCCTGGGCTGAATTCTGAGGCTAAAATTCCTACCGGTCTTCCATGTGTCCAGTTCTGGACTCCCCACTTCAAGAGAGATAGGGAAATACTGGAGAGAGTGCAATGAAGGCTATGAAGATGATGAGGGGACTGGAGCATCTTTCTGCTGAGGAAAGGCTAAGACCTCTGGGGCTGTTTAGCCTGGAGAAGTGAAGACTGAGGTGGGATCTGATCAGTGTTTATAAATACCTGAAGGATGAGTGTCAAGAAGATGGGACCAGTCTCTTTTCAGTGGTGCACAGTGATAGGATGAGGAGCAATGGGCACAAACTCGAACACAGGAACTTCCATCTCAACATAAGGAAAAGCTGCTTTACTGTGAGGGTGATGGAGCATCGGAACAGGCTGCCCAGAGAGGTTGTGGAGTCTCCTTCTCTGGAGACTTTCAAAACCCGTCTGGACACATTTCTGTGTGGCCTGCCCTAGATGATCCTGCTTTGGCAGGGGGTTTGGATGAGATGATCTTCAAAGTCCCTTCCAAATCCTACCATTCTTTGATTCCGTGATACCTGTGGGTATCCAGCCACATACTGCTGGGGCCAAGCCCTGACACCACGTGCTACAAAACTGTTGTGACTGGCTCAGCTGAAGGAAGCTCCCTGTGTTTAGCCCTCAGTGAGTCTTCAAAAAGCCTCATGCTGCAAGGCATGCACAGTTACTGTTTTAATAAATTCCTTCCTGATTTAAGATTAAAGGAATGGCAGTTTGTAAATTAATTATCAGCTTATGTTGCTTTATAAAAAAACAGATGGTTTAATAAAAGTCTACTCTCTAGCTGCCTTCACAACATCTGAAATTTACCTTCTCATGAGAGCAGAGTTATAAATATACCCAGTGAGAGGGGGATACTGGAGCAGTTTTATGGCTATGTAAACAAACCTCCTTTGTCAGAACTCAGTCATCTTTAACAGCTGGGAGGTGATGCTTCTAGTGATGGTGATCACCAACTGATGATAGCACCTACTTATCCATCTCACAGTAATTTAAAGAGGAGCTACAGCTCATCCATCTTTTTCAAAGAGTTACAATGAATATTTGGCTGTAAGAATTTAGCATTTACCCTTCATGGGTCAGTGGATGGGTTAGTCTTAAAGCATCTTTAGGGAGAGATTATTCTAATAAAGCCTCTTTACACACAACGTACTGTACTAGTATTTCATGTTTCTTTTTTAAGAAAACCGAGTAGCAGGCTGCATTTTCTAATACACTGCTTCAAACATAACATCCCCACAAGTTGGGGATGATGTAGACTTTTGTAGAGGGTGGATTAATGGAAATATTTCATTTAAACCCTTTTTGGGAAAGTAGATATCTATAACAGGCTAACAGGAAAGCACTTTGATTATTGTTTTGAGCCAGTGTTCTGGGAGTGCTCATCTTAAAGGCAAGCATTTTGATATTCCTTTTGTGGCTGCCACTCTCATTTAATCCCAATTTTTATTTAATTCATTATTTGTATATGGAATGGTTTACCTTGAAATTCGCATGCTGTGCAAGCGTAAAGTGAGATCTTAATTTAGCATTTCTTAGGAAAATGTGTCAGTCATATTTTTCCAGACATTGAATTTTTTTTTTTTACCACAAAGTACAGTTGTTATAAATTTTCATGTAGGCTCCACACTTGTCTTGCCTGATTTGCATCTGCAATGCTCTCTGTGCTTGGGAGCTCACAATTTTAGAAAATAGTTCAGGACTGGGTCTGGAGAACATCCTATTTAGTTAAAAGTGGAAGAGGATTTTAGTTGACAGTGTAAATAGGGGGCTGACCTTTGCTTATCACATTTCCTTGCTCTGTCATTGGAAAGAAAAGTATCTTTTCTTCCCTATGTTAAGAACCTAATGGAAATGCTACATGGTAAAATTCTGTGCTTGTACATTTGTAAATACTGTGGCAAGCATTGAGGAAGAGCTTAGGGAGTTTTGTTGCCTGTTAACACCTACTGCTAAGCCCGTCACGTCTGTAGGAGGATTTGGAGTTTTTCTCATAGTGAATACCAGGTCTGGGTTTCCATAAATTCCATGAAGTGGAAGATCTTAACCTCTCCTAGCCATAAAGCAAACTTCTAATCTGAACAGAGTGTAAAGCAATGCACTGACATCTATCTGGGGTCTGTGAATCTGCTTAGACCTCACCTAAGGGATGTGGAATTGGCTCACTTGGAGACGGACCTTTGGATCTTGATGATGATACTGGAAATGAAATGGCAATTTTTTCTTATTATTATTATTTGTTGCTATTAAACACAGCAGCAAGCGTGGTTTTGGTTTGTTGTGGGTTGGTTGGTTTGGTTGGTTGTTGTTGGGGGTTTTTTTCTGTGCTCTGAAGGCATCTTCTTGCTCGCTAAACGTTAAAACCTCAGCATTGCTCTGTCAAAACTTGTGGCACTGATCCATGCCAGAAGAAAAAAAAAGTAAATATGGAATACGCTGCTAAAAATCTAGAGGAAGCTTCAAATGAATTAAATGAGGAGAAAAGCAGAATTTGTTTATGTTCATATTCCATTCTGCTATTTTTCAAAACTGAGCTGAACTGCCTGAAGATTCCTGGCAGCTCCTTGGGAGTGCAGCAGAGTTCAGACTCCTGCTACAGAGCTTGGCCCAGGCAGGCTAAGCCAGGGAGGAAGCTGTTATCTGAGGTAAAACTGGAATCTCTTTACATAGACAAGATATATGCTAGTAATTAGCATGTGTCCTCCAATTTTTAATGTGTAAAATTACATTATTTCACTTGAACTCAAAGTGAAGTTTCAGAGATGATCAGTAGCAGATAGCTAGTCAGAAATCAGTATAAAGAGGAGCTTTGGCAGAGGAATGAATGAGTGAGCTCCCAGATCTGAGCAGTTGCTTCAGTGAACAGAATTAGTGACAGGTAACAGAAAAGACAGTGCCTTAAAGGCCTTTGGAAGGATTTGAGAGTCCATGGTTCAAGTTGCAGCTTCTTCACACTTCTGACACCGGTGGGCACAACCTAAATTTTACAGGTATTAAAGCATTGCCCTTGTAGGCATGGCAAGATCTCGGCTGGTTTTTTTGGAGTGACTTAGGTCCAGATGATTCAAAGGTGAGAGCTAGGTATCTAAACACCTTTAAAAATCCAGTCCATGAGATTTTAAAGGTTAGCTTCCATTGATTTTCACTGAGTTTTAGGTCATCACTTTTGAAAATGGCTTTGGAATAGGAAGCCTCAAAATAGTTGAGGAAGATCAGGTAAAAGAAGGGAAGGGACATAAATTAAGGCAGTTTGATGTGTCTATATGGACTTTCTCTGAAAGAGTTTCCAAGCACTTTAGCTTAATGCTAGAGTCTAAGCACTTAAAAAATGTGCCTTATCCTTGCTTTACCTAGGCTCCCTCTGTATAAAGTAGGGATAATAGATTGTCCCTGCCTCACAGTGATAAAAACATTAAAAGATTGTGAGATTTTTTTTCCCAGTACTACACTAATGGGGACTATATAAACACCTTAGATAGAGGAAAGGTAAGTTGAACTGGCAAAGCAGAGGTCATGAGCAACTAGAGATGAGATGTAGAAAGGGGCAAAGTTGTGCAAGGCCCGGAAGGCCTGGTAATAACTTTATATACTGTATTATTTCTAGGAGGGAGAATTTCAGCTTTCACTGACCTTTATTTTGAGCTTTTTTCCTCTCTATTTTATTTACAGTTACACGTACTGACATTTGTACAATTTCACATTTGTCAAAGACAGAAGTCTGGCAGTTTTCTCTTTCAGACTTTGTTTTAAATTGTGTATGTGCACACGTATGAGATTAGCCTTCTGTTAACTACTATGGTGTGCAATTAGAACTTGCAGCAAGGGTACCAGACTCACCCATGTCATAGTAATGGGTGTGGAGGTACACATGTGTTTTATCTGAGCTGCCAATTTAGCTAAGAATGGTTCTGAAACTTTTTTAATGTCATATGAACTGGAAGAAACTCATATAGCAAGGTTTGCCTAATATTCTTCTACTCAAAGAGCTTTTTTTCGGAAATTAATAAATTAGTGACTTTATTAAGCTCCAGGTTTAAGTTTTTAAACTTCAAACTATAATTTTCTATGTCATATGATTGCCTGAAGGTAACTTTTGCCCACAACAATGATGGTTCAACCATTTTCTGAACTAACAGCAGGGAACTATCTATTGACCAGTATTGTTATTTTATTTATAGTTCATCTCAAGTGTACTGGAATAATTTGGCAGGGTGATGTCCTCTCAATTCCTCCTTTAGAATCTGCCCAAATTTTGCTCTTCTGTCATTGTTGACAAGTCACCTTTTTCATGCTCAGCCTTGTTAGTCCCTGGCAGCTAAATTACTGGAGGAGTCTAGTTTGCATCTATGAGTGAGATTCATCTCAGATGTACAGGAACTGGGCAAGACAACTGCTATTGCTCATGTATGATTCTGTGACTGCTCTGGCACAAAGTGCTGTGTCTAGAGAGTGGGTTTGGTGAGGGAGAGGTTGGGGGAGATAAAAACAAAGAAGATGGGTACGTAAGAGGCTGGGCAATTCCTGAGTGATCACATCTCCACTGCCTCAGATTGGGTTTTTTGTGTTAGGACATAAAAATCCCACCGTTTACCACTTGAGGCTTATAAGATGCCATCCCTAAGACCCAGATAAACTTAATATTAGTATTTCCCCATTTTTACATGCTTGATTTCAATCTCATTTTTCTTGTGACCTAGTGATCTGAGTGAGGATGTGGCTCTTCACTTTGCTTGAGCACATGGAACGCTAAGCATATTTTCATGAGATGTATGAAGGAGGAAAATCGCCTTAGCCCCAGGGTTGTCTATAAATTTCATCTCCTGTAGTCAGTGGTCGTCCTTAGGAAAGCTTATACTTTGGGTAAACAGATGGCCTGATCCTGCTCCTGCTGGAATAGTGGGATTTTCCATTACAGCCATAGATACAGGGGTCAGGCCTAGAAGCTTCTGAACCAAAAGGCTAGAGAAAATTATCTTTCAGCCCCTTTCATAATTTTAAAGGTGCTCACTGAGTGATTCACTTCTTCCTTGCCTCATTTTGACACTGAGTTATCTGGCTAAAATCCAATCTTGCAAAAGACCCTTTCGAAGCTGATCCTGCCAGAGAGCAGCCGCTTCCTGAGCCGTGCGGAGCCCTCTCACCACGAGGGAGGAGGGCTGGGGAGTGGGGAGATTTGCCTCTCAGCACCTTCCAGCATTTCACCTGATATACCTCGACTCTCATACAGCAGGTCTGCAGGAGAAGCCCCACCTATTGCCCTTTAAAAACAGTTCTCTGACAGCGACAAGAAAATTGTACATATATGTATAGGTGTGCGTATGTAATATGGACATATATACATATACACACCAGGTATGTATAGCCTGTCATCTGTTGTACCTAAGATAGCAAGACAAGATACTGTTTTCTGCTCAGCATGGAACTTTTAAACAATGTATATGGACTATAAGTGTATATATCATAGAATCATAGAATGGTTTGGGTTGGAAGGGACCTCAAAGATCATCCAGTACTCCTACGTGTATACATACATACGCACAGACACAAATATTCCTGTCATCTGCAGTGCATTAAAAAGCAAGACAGTTTGTTCTCCTTACAGAACTTGTTAAAAATGTGTGTTAGTGTTATCAGTGCTTGTATTTCAGAAGAGAGCAGCACAGAGACATGCAATCCAAAGTTGCTTGGTATTTTTAAGCTGAAATTAGATTCATTGCTTTGATTATTCCATTGTGGGCCCCAAGTTATATTTTAGTGTCCTTCACCCTTTTCTCCTTTATTATTTATAACCCACACTCTTTGAGCAATGACCAGGACTAATCTGTAACCTTCTGTCCTTCTGCCTGATTCGTTCTCTTTTGAAACACAAAGATTGAAGCAAATATCCTCAGACTCTCTGTTAAAATATAGATAGATAGATATTTCTCCCGTATGTCTTATACTGAAATAAGACTTAATGGAGGTTTTGCTTTTCTAATTCAGTCTCAGTGGACCTACTTCAAAGGAAAATAGCAAAGGATCAGGAAGTATATGTTTGTTATTCATTGTATTATAATGTACCTACCGCACACACATCCATGTAGGTATTTTATAGGCATTCACCAAAGGGCTTGTGTGGCCATCTTGATTGTTAGATTAATGCATCTGTGTTTTGTGGGGTTCCCCCCCCCCAAGTGTTTTTTTGTTTCCCCTGCAATGTTAGCTGCACCTAAATAAATAAATTAAATAGTAATTCATTTGTGCTCACTCTGCATCACAAAGAAGTGGGGCATAAAACAGCATTAGCAGTGAATCCCCTGAGGACCAAAGAACCTCACAGGGGGCTGGTCCTCTGAATGGTCTCTGTCACTCCCTAGCAGCTAATGACTGAAACAGGATCCATTGCCACTGGGAGCTTTTAATTTCCTTACATTGTACAGATTGCTCTGATCCGATGCAAAGTGACAGCTACCATTTCAGTACAGCTCATTAACAGCTCTTGCCAAAGCCAGCGTGCTCCGTGTCTTCACGTATGCTCTGTCCCCCTGATCTGTGTTCGTGCGAGCCAGAATTCAACCTTTGGATAAGTTAAAAAATAACATAATTGCAGGCATAATAAATGCAGTGTCTTCAATACCTGGGGAAAACTGGCACAGTATATTTAAACTTATCTTGGGGCAGAACAATTCAGGTCCATACTTCAGAATAACTTGAGAATACTTGGGAATATTAGCTTGATGAAAGGCCAGCAATAATGTATTGAGGAGCATAACAAAGAAAGTTTTCCAGAAAACTTAGGAAATGTCAGGATAGTTGGCAGAGGAAGAAAAAGGAGACAATTCAGGAAAATAATAGGAAAATTAAGGGAAAGTTCTCAAAATCTCTAAGGAGTGTGGAGTAACAGGAGGTACTTACGTCCGTTAAGCATTGGCAACAAACTAGAATAACTTCTGTTGTGTTAGGTTGGTTCTGTGTTCATGTATTTTTGTAAGCACTAGGAAACTGTCGCCAGCTCTGGTATCTTCAAAATCAGTGGGAAAGTCTTGCTTTAATTTGTTCAGGAGAGTTTATTTTTCTGGCATATGTGTATATAGGGGAAATCGTATTGGCTGGGTTAGCCGTCCTGAAAGCAACTTTCTTGTGGGTTTTGTTTATTTTACTTTTTAATAATTTTTGTTACAAAAACAAATCCACTCAAAGCAAGTAAACAAAAGCCTGGATTTTCCATTTCCAGAAGGACCATTTATGTTGAATAGGAGAATAATAGAATAGGTCCAGAGTATCCTAGTGTTCCTCATCCTTGAACCCATTGAGAGGGGCAAGAACCATCCAGCTGTGGTCTAGTAATTCTAACGTAATTGATGTGTCAATATTTACATGAAGGATGTCCCAAATCAGAAGCAATGTTGACGTTTGCCCTGTGATGAGTCTGTGAGAACCTATCTGCCATGCTTCCACATCAGCATCTTGGATCTGAGCATATCAGAGTAGGTTCAAAGTCTGGAACAAATGTATACAGCTACAGTAGACTAAGAGGACATTGCTGAGTAATTTCTAATGGTGCAGGTTTTTATCAGCCCTTCTTCAGCTCAGTGAAACTGAAGATATTCAACATTTTCAATGGTTATAGAGAGGAGACAGTCTCAGAACTGACAGTATAAAATATTCTGTGCATGTTTGCTGAAGGTGACACTTACAGTTGCAGAATGAGAAGTTTGGAAAGTCCAATGGGAAACAGGTCACCCTTAAGTACAAAGTCCTGATTCTGAAAGATGCAAAACCTGAGAGGTGAAGTATGGAATGTGCCTTGCTCAGTAAAGGTGGCCAAGATGCAAGTAGTCACCATTTATTTCCCTAGTTTTGCTTCTGATTGTGAGACTGATTGGAGTCTAATTGCCATGAGGTGTTGAGATTAGTGCGTGAAATAAATAGCAGCAGATATGGGTAGCATAATGAGGAAAACTGTGATGCAGTACATTTAGAACTTTTCTTTCCTCTCTTTAATACAGAAGATGAGAAAAGTCTGGGCTTGTGAAGTAGGTGAGTTGAAACAATGTCATTGACAGCTTAGCAGTAGAGAGCTAGGTGACTTGTAGTGACAAGAAGTAGCGATGCTCTCTAATCCTACAGCACTTGTAGCAGGCAGGGAGACAAACCCAGGGTCTTGTGTTTTTAGGGCAGTACAGGATGGGATCTCTGAGGACGTACTTAAGTGTGCATGGGTCACCTATTCAGGGTGGCAAATGTATGTTTTAGTGTCTGAGAAAAAGAGCTGATATATTATGTCCTGGTTTGAGTTAGAACAGAACTAATTCTAGTCAGTGATTTTACTTTTCAGCCCAGTCTCTTCTAACTAACTGCACTTTCTGAAGCAAACAGATTTGCAGACAATGGCTGCTTCTAGCAATGATAACGCTTGATATTCAGAATCACAACCAAGAATTGGGGTGTGCAGAAATGATCGCGCTTATACTTGCTCCTGTATAGACCAAGGTTACTGCTAAACCTTGTGCATCATGTTGGGGGTGCAGAAAATAAAAGGCCACACCTGCAGGGAGGAGCACCCAGGATAGGGGACCCTAAACTGACAAGCAAGGGATTCCATCCCATATACTTCATATTCAGTATAAAGCTGAGGGATCATGAGGGTCAAGTCTCTTCTTCAATGGCTGGTGTCCCAGGAGGACTCTGCCTCTTCTGCCTTCAATCCCAATTCGTGTATTCCTGAATCCAGTTCCAGAATCCAGCTCCTGAATCTTCTTCCTGTCTGCCCCTGAGTCCAATCTGGAATCTCTCCAGCGTCTGCTCCACAGCATCAGCAGTGATGGTGACAGTGACACAATTGCCATCAGGGTGGGTTGAGTTCACTATTGGGTTTGGATATATTTATATGTGTTTCATTTTGTTGTTATTCTTTTCATTAAAGCAGTTTTAGTTTTCTTTTCCAAGCTATAAGTCTCTCTCCCTTATTTCTTTTCCCCTCCCCTTTGGGAAGGGAGAGAGGTTAACAGAGAGCACCTGTCATTTGTTTAGTGGACAGCCCTGACCCTAAACCTTGACAATTGTCAATATCAACGATGTATTTTTATGAGTAAAACTACACTGAAAAACATGTAAAATATTATGTAAAATACCTTGCTACAGCTCCTAACCTGTTGGTTCCTTCTGCAGTGTGTCTTTGACACCTCTTGTTCCTCACTCATTTTTCTATCAGTATGAAACAAGTCAACGTGTAAAAAGAATACACGCACATTTGATAAATAATGGAAGTACAGCTCAGTTTATGAAACAGAATTAGATATAGGTCCAAGATAATATGCTTAGGAAAACAAATAGGATTATGTGTAATTATAAATATGTTCACACAATGCACACAGAAAAGAGAATTGACTATATATAGACTGAGTTCTTAAAAAAATATACTGCATCAAATGTATCCTATTGCATTAAATGTGTGTATCAGAAATATGTTATGTTAAGAAGGAAAGTAGTAAGTAAATGTTAATACATCCAGTGAACAGCAGGTACTATGGATCCTCATTAACCCAAACACTTTGAGGGGCTGTAAAAGCTTGTGTTCCTAAAGCTGGCCAGCTCCTAGTGCAAGTACATTGGCTTGGATTAAGTTTTGCCACAAAGAAAGAATATTTTCACTTTATAAAAATGATTGCATTACACAGAAAGATATGAGGAGAGCAACAAGAGGAGTAGCAGAGTGGCTCAGCATTAGCTGAGACAGCTAATTTATGAAGCTCTGGAGAAGCCAGAGGCTTCTCTAGATAACAACTTGAAACCTATGGCTTGGTGGGACTCCCTGCTTTGAGAAAATGTCCTTACTGCAGGCTCTAACCTCTTGCCAGAGAGCTGCTGCCTCCTAATCACAGGGTGCCTTGGGGCTTGTCTGACTGTGGGATGGTACATATCCCACTTCTAGGGAAGCTTTGGAAAGTCTTGGCAGCTAAACTAGTGCAAAGGGCCAAGTTAACCCTTTGCATGGAGATTATTCAGCCATATTCACCCATCAGCAAAGGAGAAAAAAATAGAGTGAATTTAAATAAGCCAGTTAAGCGAGTTATGATTAAAGAAGCTAGAATTAATTTGTATACAGGCACACTTTAAATACAATTATTGTCACATGTACTCCCAAACCATCGCTTGTTGGTTCAATCAGGCCATCTCTAGTAGCAGGAGACCAGCATTGTGCCTGGTGATCTACCTCCCATCATACCTCTGTCTGGTTGGAACACTTCAGTTTTAAACAGCTGTGTGGTGTTCCTGCTATACATTGTGATCAAGAGTAAGGCAAGAAAGCACCCAGCCACGTGTCATACATCTCTGGCTGAATGCGTAAGCAGCCTGACTACTGAAGCTCTACACAGCATGTTGTGTTGTTTGTGACACTCAGAAGAAGACTGCAAAGCAGCTGTCTCAGAATTAATTAAAATTATGGATTAATAGTATTTAATGGTGCTTAGAAAATTTTTATTTTCCCTTCTGCCTTCTCTGTAAGGTGGAAAAATCAGCTGACTGCTAAGGACCTATTGAAGGTCCCATCCTGTGGCCACCTTGGCACATTGTTCCCCCAAAGTGCAATGGTAGTTTTTGAAGTGGAAAGGTTACATGTGTGAGTTAAATCACAGGGTCACATGCTGCTCTTGGATGTGCATGAAGAATCCGGTTGATGATGATAGATGATTCAAGCCTTAAGTGGTGAAATTGAGGTATTTTGCACTTCAGGTTGAAGGAGAGCATGTCTGGTTACATTTTCAGAAATACATAGTGACTGTTACCCGTAAGAAAATGTTCCGAAAGTAAGTGCTCTCTATTGGCTCACATGAACAGGATGTGTTAACAGCTGAATCACTTCAGGAACATCAACTCTTGAAATCATGGATATGAAAATCATGGGGTTTTGAGGTTTTTAAACAGTAATTTCTTGCTTCTTGGGTTTTGCGGCTCCGTGGTTCTTGTATTCATGTTTCTGTTCTCTAAAACCATGAAATGATGAGGGGTTTTTTTCTTTTCTTTTTTTTTTTT
>VYZX01015564.1:32595-78061 GCA_013401335.1 Brachypteracias leptosomus
TTTTTTTTTTTTTTTTCTCTGGGGGAGGTAGAGGGAAGAGTTTTCTGTATTCAGACTTGCCTCCTACAACAGGACCTTAGAAAAGCATTAAAGACTGTAAATCTCAGTGAAATAAGGTGACTGTCAAGGCTACATTTGGTCATTAGACGAAGGATCCTGTGAAAAAGTAGCAGATGCTGATTACTTTTATTATTATTGGGGCTATAGTTTCTAGGATTAATAAAGAGACAAGCAAGACTTTGTGACTCTTCAAACAGTGCAAGTCTTGTGATGAAAGATGTAACCTGGGATGGGACATAGTGATATATCTTCATTTAGAGCTCAGTTCTCTGCTGGCCTCTGTTAAGAGACAGCCACTACAGATGCAAGGTGAGGATCCAGGGGCAGGAACTGCAGGGGGATGGCTGTAGTGAGCCTGTGCAGTGCCTGTGCCTCTGCTGGCCTGAACTCCCAGAAAATAGTTGTTGTTGTTGGTTTTTCTCTCTGCAAAGAAAGGAGGTGCTGTTGCATGGGGTCATCCCCCTTTCAAATAGCACACTGGGTGGGGAGGGGGGGGAAATGGGGGCAAATAACCTTTTTGACAAGGAATAAATGAAACAGGGATGCTTTTACCTCTGAAAAACCCCATAATTTCTTTATTAGGTTGCAGGGCAAATGTTTAGTCTCTTTTTAAGTGCCTGTTTTTCACAGGGTGAACTTAGTTGGTCTTACAGTTCTAAATATTTATTTTAGCTGGCTTTTCCCCCCTTCCCTTTTGAAGGACTTGGGGGTCGGCAAAGGAGTGTGTCTGGGCCTGGCTTATTCTAGCTGCAAGAAAGAGGAAACGGTATTTAAAACCCCATTTAATTAAATGACAACACTTGGGATTTCATTTAGTTCACATTACAGGAGGAATTTAGGCTTCCACTGCTACCACCTGCTGCCAGGCTGAGCGGCGAGAGTTGTTCCTGCGTCTCACCGATGCAGGTGAACTTAGTGCCGAACCACTTTCACAGTCCAGAAAGCATGACATTCCTTGTTACCAGTGGGAGGAAAGGCTAATTGAGAAGTGTGTACAAAAGCTGTAATGAGTAGCATTTACATGTATTGATTAGAAGTAGGGCCACCGTCTCTCATTTATCACCACCAGCAGCTGTGAAATTTTCCCCACGTCGATTGGCACGGCTCATATTCCCGCTCCTCTGGTTCTTTATTGCTTTTTCTTCCCCCCACCCACCCTGAACCAGAGTGTTGATCCACCAGCTGGAATGGGCTGGTAATTGCTCCAGCTTCTCCACCAGCTGCCACAATTGCCAAACCGCTGGAGTGAAAAATTCCATCCCGCATTTCCGATTTTTTACATTACCACTGCATAATCATATTTGACGAATAATTAACCTGGGTTAATACTTCAGGGAGCCATTTGCAAGTAAATTGATAAGCTGAGTGCTGTAAAGGCGCACGAGGGCTAAAGGCTTTAGGAAGCTGCACACAACAGCCCACTGACTGCCCTGGTTTAATGTGCACACACCTCCTGACCATCCTAATTAGGAGTGGACGATGGGTGCTGTCCTGCAGCCTCCTCAAACATTGCTCAGGAGGAGGGAGAGGATGGGAAATACACTCAAATGAAACTCTTTGCTCTATCTGCCTCACGGCAGTGGGGCAATAGAGGTGGATAAGTGAGCTTTTCCTCCCTTTTAGATTTAGAAACGAACGCTGTTAGATCAGAAACTTCTTAGGGTTGAAATCAATGGAAATTTTCCCTGCTAACTCAGTGGAGCTCGATGTGGGTCAGGTTGGAGAGCTTTTCATAATGGCATGCAGATCTTTAATAATGGCATGCAGATCAATGAGAGAGCAGAGTTGAGTCCTTTTGGGAACGTATATATTTGTGTTTTTTTTTTCAATTAAGATGCACAGTGTTTCTAATTCATGCCTTTGCTTTAGAGTTGATCCTGGACTTCTGAGATAAGTGCAGAACCTCCCTATAATACTTCTGTGGTTTATAAATCCACTCTTTCTCCAACTTCAGCTTTTAGAGTGTTCAGCATGGATCTTATTTGGAGCAGGATTGCACTAAATAGTTATTTGTAGCTTTCAGCAGGGTTTCTGGGGGTTCACAGTTTGTTCTTTGCTTTTAAATCGACTAGTGCTTTACATTTATTTTTGTCTTGGGTTTTTTTTGGTTAATATTTTTTCACTAGATAATTTAAAGAATGAGCTTATCACAAGTGAATCTACAAAAGTTGTATAATACACTTGTAAGGATCATGTTTAAACTAAAATAACTTATCTGCCAAAAGACAAGTGTTCAAAGAACAGGTCCCACCGAAGCTTTTCCTACTGTGAAGCCTCATACTTGCGCTTAGCTTCATGCAATGCAGGCTCTTTGACAGATCCTTGCTTGATAATTCAGCAAGAGACAATAAACAAGCCTCCATCCTTTAAGAAGACAGGTAAAATTTTTTCTATTTCATCATCTTAGTTGATTTCTATAATGTCTTTCTGACTCAAAAAGTCAGGTATTGATTGTAGCTTCCATGTGCCCATTCACCTTCTCCACAGAAAGCATGTGGATGAGAGGACCAGAGGTTTTCTGCAGTGTCTCTTTTTCTGGCCCAATGTTACTGTTATCCGGGCAAATATTCTTCCTCAAGGTGGCCAGTAAATGCCACAGCAGTCTTCCAAAGTGTAGTTTTGGGCAGAGCAAGAGGTAAGAATTAGTTAAATAAAAGTCAAATTATTGCAATTCTTCTCTGGGTTTTGCTTTGGTTTGTTTTTTGTTGGGTAGCAACATTCCTTAGATTTACAGAAAAACCTCATAAGAAGTACAAAATTATATTTCTAGTTCTGGGGAAGATGCCAGAAAACAATGTTTAAATAATCTGAAAAAGAAAATAATTGGTCATTTACTATTTCCATGGAAGGTTGTGTGATTTGTCATCTCCCCAAGATTTCCAGCCTAACTCCTGATTTTGGGGAATATCTGGTTTGATGGTCTTGGTGGCAGTCCTGAGTGCCATACAACTGCAAAGCTGTAAATTGGGAGAACAATTAATGGACTTGTGTATCGTGCACTTGCCAGCATGTCCCAAGCTGGTGGCACTCACAACACCATCAAGACAACATTAGGAGTGGAGTTACATACCAGCTGCACACCCAAACAGGGGAAAACAGTCCCCAGCCCAGGACACTGCCTGACTGTCCCAATCCAAAGTTGTGGAGGTTTTGATATGATCCCATTCTGTGAACTCCCCACGCGAGCTTCCCATGGGACCTCATCACATCACTTGTGCCCCAGGAATACCTCTGGAGATGGTGAATGAGCACGTGGAAGCTACAAGAACCGCTTAAGTTATTCCATCTCTACTTGAAAAAGAAAAATCATCACGAGACAGTTAAATAAAAATGTATGTGTTAGGGTTTAAGAGATCAAGGCAGCTTTGTTATTCACTAAGACGACTCAGGAGAGAGATGCAGATGGGATTATTTAAAAGTAGACGCCATCACCACGGTCCTGTGAAGAGCAAACCTTTCTGTAACACAGCTCCCTCTTAGAGGAGTGCCGACTGGGAGCGGATTTGAGTAGGTTGCCATGAAATTGTAAGCTGGGTACCTGGAGGCAACGTCACTTTTATTGAAAGGTACAAAATTTCTTTAAGAAGCATAAACCCTAATCATGTGGAATATTCTCTATTATGTCATTTCCTTTAAATAATAGGGGTTTATCAAAAGTAGCTTAAGTTAAAATTTGCCTTATCTTATATGTAGCGATTTACGCTGTTGCTAGTGAGAACCTAAGGATTTCTGGGTTATTTTGTGTCATTTGAAAGCTCTGTAGTTTCAGAGAATTCCAAGAGGAAGAATAACATTTAAAAAGATGGTATTTGCATGATTTTCAGTGGTTTTGCTATTTTTTTTGCAAATAAACTCGGTTTTATAAGTATTTTATAAGAACTTGCCCAGGAGAAAGGGTGGCCAAGCCTTGAATTTCTTTTTTAAGCCTGAGGCTGAGAGGCAGACGTATGAGCCCCATATAAATCCCTACTAGGAATTTAGTGCAGGGGGTTTCCATTGCAAATATGATCCACTGAAGACCACCACAGTTAAGCCATTGCTGCTCAAAACTCTTGGGCACAAGGTGAGTTTACCTTAGCAAGTGATGCTAGAAACTGAGGCAGGCATGTCAGATTAACAGCAGATATGAAAGGAATTAGCCTTTTCAGTTTTGTTTTCCTCCACCGTGCAGCTTCCCAGGTCTGCCTTAGCATTTTCATGTGGCCAGATTGTCATCTATCCTATTGTCTCCTCAGCTGTTTCTATGAACATCATCTTTCAAACCTAAATAGCATCACACAGGATGGCCTGATGATTTGGAAAATAAATAAAGAATATCACAAATATGACTACTGTGCTGTAAACCCCCAGCATGTAAGCAGTCTGGCTTTTTTTTTTTTTTCTAAGTAGAGCTTCTTTGCATGCCGGACGGGAAGTCAGCACTGGGCATTTGTCACCATGTGTGGTAATGCAGGGGAAAGCAGTTCCTTTCAGAGCTCGACTGTAGCACTAAGTGAAATCAATGGCCAAACAATCTAACACAATTGGTCACATATTGATAGAATTAAACACCGCTGTTAACGTGACTTGTCATTGATCTGACAAAAACAGAGTCCAGGGTAAAAGTCGCCCGAAGCCTTTAGACTGTGTTTATGTAGCAAAGGTTGGGAAATTATTCGCTCCATCTGCTTCTAACATAATTTTTTTTTATTTTTGCTGACAATACTCCTCACTTTAGAAAACACTTGCAGAAGTTTAACCTCTTCATCATCAGGAACCTGTGAGTGTGCAGCAGCCCCTCCACCATCCAAATTCCCTCTTGGTTCAGGGTGTTGGGTCTCTCCATGCATGCACGGGGGGAGTACTTCCAAAAGTTACTCCAAGTTCTAGGAAGCTTCCTTGGGCTGGGAGAGGAGGATGGCTGGTCAGCATAGGGAGGTGGTTGTCTGGTTCAGCTGCAGGTGGTTTTGCCAGCAGGCGAACTCAAATGTTGGAATATAGAGTATTGCTGACCTTGAAACAGGGAACACATCAGGAAAGCAGAATTGGGCCCATGGATTCTGGTGTGTAACACATCTGGCTCATGCTGGGTATGGCTTGTCATATAGCAGCCTTGGTTCAGAGGGTAAAAATACCAATAAAGGCAGCAATTAAGAGGTTCTTTGCTAATATCACTTGAAAATAGTCTGCATTTCAGGAATCACTTTTATTGAGCTCTATCTTTACATCTGTAGTTTAGCAGTTGGCCTTTTGTTGGCGTGTCAGAATCCAAAAGATTTTGCATTATGAAATCTTCAGCTGGCTGGAATAATTGCCATGCGTGCTGGAAACAAACACCTAATGAGCGCCTGAAATATCCAAGCAAATTGCTCCAGAGTATTTGCAGGGGAGATTGTTCTTAATGCTGCCAAGTCCTCCAATCTGACCTGCGAGTCACGCTTTGCTTTTAGGCTGATTGCAAACCTGATAATGTTTTCTAAAGTAGCGAAAGAGGAAGGAGCCTGGCTTTGTAAAGAGCATATCTTCCTGGTAACTTGTAGTCACAACATGTCAGCCCTGCCTTTCTGCACCGTTGGCAGTGTCAAGAAAGACATTCTCACCTGCTCCGCACTCACAATCACTTCTCTCCTCCGCTCCTACAGCTCTTTGCCTCTTAGACGTCTATTTTGTTGGCTGTAATCTTTATGTTGTGTTAGAGGTTATAGATATTTGACACGTTGATAGTGGGTGTTGCTTCTTTGTTTATCTGCTGGCTGCAAGAGCCCGGGCATGGCTGGCGATGGTGCTCCTGCCTGAACCCACACAGCGTGAGGTGCTCCCGGGCACCCCGGGGTGATCAGCAGCAAAAGGCTGATCCCCCAACCTCAGGTTTGGGGGAGGGCAAGGAGGAGCTGCGTTTGCTGGTTTTCTTGTTTACTTTTTTTCCCTGATGTTACAGTTGTATAATAAAAGCTTTCCACCCAAGTTCGGTGTAGATATTGCGGGTGGATTGTTGTTGCCTGTGGCAGCCGCAATGGCAAGATTTGCTGTGCTGGATGCAGCCCAGGGACTCTGAGGCAAGTTATCACACCTCCACGGCTCCTTCCTTTAATTCACAAGCCTTGCAAAGATGTAGGGAGGGAGGGAGGGAGAGAAAACTTTAATGTACACAGTAACCTAGTCGCAGGGGGGAGAGAATCAGAAAAGACTGATGCTGCTTACTTGCACTTCTGGCAACATTACAGAAGCAGACAGGTTTCTTCGGAGTGGAATATGAGTTTTTCCAAGATTATTAGTAGAAAGACATTCCCCCAGTAGGAAAGGAGCAAAGATACCTCTGCACAGTAATTACATTCTCGCAGTCTGAAGCTCTGTGGGACGCGGTGATGGTGCTAATTCACCTTCTCCACATCCTCGTCATGAAACACCAGTTCATCAGTGGTGTACACATCTGAACTGGAAACGTGAAATGCTTGGAAAATATTACCCTATGCTGAAGTCGAAAGCTAATTGCCCATCATGACAATTCCCAGTAGACTCGTATGTCTGAAGTCTCAGTGTGAACACTAAAAGCTCATTCCAGGGGTTAAAGAACCCTACTGACAGATGGGAGGTCAGGAGGGAGACATGATTGCACAGCAGAAGTGGTAACCTGAGCAGCTTGGGAAAAGAATAGGACACAGCTCCTGCATTCTCAAAGAAATAGCCATGGCCAGGCCTTTGAACTCTATCAGGAAAGATCACCTCCCTAAGAAGACAGCAATGTGATGTGGCCTTCCTTCAGACAAAGGCTGTCTTCACCCCTCCTCTCTCAGTTGTACCCCTTCTTTCTTTCTGAAGTGATCTAAAAGTCCTACAACTTGGTGAAATGCCCTGATGAAGACCGTAAGCAGGGTGTGAATGGTGAACATCATACTGCAGTATGATGGCAACAGAAAGAGAGCACACACACAAAGGCTTCTCTTCCCCTGCTTTCTACACAGAGGTTGGAGGAACTTTCTTAGAAGTTCTTCAGCAATTGTGCTTGGGTGGTTTGGATGCTTATAGCACCTGCAAAATCTGGTGAAGCAAGAATAAATGATGTGAAATGAATTTTGTCTGTTTCAGACTGGATCCACACCAGACTAGTGCCTGTAGTTTGAGTCCACTCTCACCTGCAGTAGGGAATTCAAAGTGTGTTTGTAAGATAAAAGGTTGCTTTTCTTTTCAGTAAGAGATCTTACCTGTAATGACATTTTCTAACCAAAATAAATTAAGATACAGCTCAATTTAAGTTGAGTAGACTGCAGAGATATTTCTCAGTATAATTTTCATGCTGCGTTATTAGCATGAAATATCAGAAATGTTCATCTTGTTCAGCAGTCGTTGCAAATAAACTGGATTAAAAAAAATAAAAAGCTTTTCATGTTTACTTGACACATCTTTCCCTTTACCTTTTAGAAGTAAGGGTTAAGGGCTTAAGTTACTAAGTTCCAAAGCAACAGAGATTTTTTCCTAAATACAGTCCATAGAACTACAAACCTATTAGCAATGTTTCCCTTTGATTTTTTTTAATGATCAGTAAATAGCAGTTCTGTCCAAAAGAGGGTCCCAATTTGTGTCAGTTAGCTTTTCCTAGACTTCCTAGGTTGCAGAAGCAAGGGCAAACTCTGCCCTGAATTGTTTCCTATTCACTAGAGGTAACGGTATTTAATTTTACATGAGGAGCTAGTTAACTACATGTAACCTTCACATTAACATTATTTCATCACTTGCACTATTGTGTAACACTCTAGCAGGGAATTTAAATATCTCAGATGGACTTGCAGTGATGTATTGTGGTCACTGGAGACATTTTAAACAGTGCAGCCGAGTGAGCTTTCTGTGCTGTCTTTATCTCTTTGTGTCCATGAAGTGTTTAGTTCTTATTACAGCTTACTTATGCAGCCTAGGATTGAATTTTTTTCCCCTTAACTTAGACAATTGGCTGATCAAGGACAGCTCTTTAAGCAGGGTTGAGAGATTTGTAATAAATTATCAAAGACCTGTGAAGCCAGCTTCATAATAAATTATCCCAAGTCCCATGCAGTCCCTAGCACTGCAATTGGAATTCATGGGAGCCTGGTCTGACATGTCTCAGGAGAAAGTCTTAATCCTTCAAGTGAAAGCCTGAGAAACTTGGCATGACAGAATGTATAAGATAAAGCCATGACGATCTGCCAAGACTGTTTTAGAAATTTTGTGCTTAATGGCCTCAGCTATATTTCTCACTCGTGTTGTTCCTCCTCCAATGGATCTTTAAGTCTATTGACACAATGAAATATGGATGGGCCAACAGGACAAGTGAACTTTAATTATCTGTGTGCCACTTCTCTTGCAGTGAATGCCATGGGCTCTTGGTTTCACAAATATATCCGTGTGTCCATAACCTTACTGACGTGAGGAATTCCACCAATGGGAGCAGAACCCCCCACCACCACCCCAGTTTATGGCAGTGCAGGTGCAGAGGGGGAAGAGAAAAGAGGATTTGTAGCCACTTGCATCACATGAAGTGGGGGCAATACTTAATGGGGACCGTTGCCCTCTCACCACCCCACAATGTATCTCTCCACTGCATCAATTCCAGGGTAAGGGAAAGCACACCCAAGTGTGCCTGCAGAATCAGAGCTGGTAACTACTCAGTGTTTATTTTACTGCAGTAGTTTTTTGATTCTCGGGTGTATTTGGATCAAGCTGAACTAACTGAACAAGGCTCAGAAGGATCCATAAAATCTTGTAGAAAAAAATAATCTTAAAATGTCTTTTCTCTACATAAAATTGTAATGACATTGAAGCATTTTCAGTGAAGGCTTTCTCATGTAGAAAATGTGCTGCTTCGGGAAGCCAAGGCTCTCCCTTTTAGGGTAACATTCTTAATTTTTTTCTATAAGAGTGTTGTGAAAGGCTTCCACCTTAAACCTACCTTTAGAGCATGATACTGTATGTCTATATCCTGAGCTAATTTAACTTTGGGTAGAAATTTCATGGTTTTGGAGAATGACAAATGAGAACACGTTGCTGTGGCAGAGAGACTGGAATCAAATAAGGGAGGGTGATCCTGGTCCTCCTGTTTCATCTGCATGTGAACCACATCTTGCCTCCTGAGAGACCAAGACTGTTGCAAACAGCTTCTTTCCAGTGTAGCTGGGCCTGAATTTCTAAGTTCTGTGCTGCATGAGTTCTACACTGGTGCTGTGTTCAAGATGCTGATGCCCACGTAGGGTAATTCTGTATCTGCCAGAGCTGGGCTCCAGGAGAGCCCACGGGTGCTGGGGCTGACCCAGACACACAAGTCCCTCTTCACTTCAACGCCAAGGGTTTGTGGCTGACTTTTTTCCCATTGTGGAAAAGAAATGGAGCTGTTTTGGTAAAAGAAGATAGAGAGGACTGTGTTTTAGAGAACATGAGGGTATGGTGGGGTATTAGCTCAGGAAATGAGAGACTTGGGTTTGTGTCCTGAGCCAGATCTTAGTGCTCCAGGATTCAGTCAAGTGCAGAAACCTCCGAGGCACTGGCTGTTCTTAGGCAGCCTGGTCTATTTCTTTCCCTCTCTGGTTCTGGTTTCAGTCTGTAATTTCATTCTAGATGTTAGAGATTTTATTCTAGGCATTCTGCTGTACATCGAGTGTACCCTTCCTCTTCTGAAAACAGAGTTTTGATGAAATTCAGTTAACTGTTTTAGCTAGTTCGGCATCTCCCAATAAAAATAAAATAGCATAGAATCAGAAATCTTCCACCTGGGTCTACAAGTCAAATTAATCCAATGTCAGAGATGTAGGCTTTATAGCAGTCCTTATCACCAACCAGGGAAAACAAAATTTGCAGAATTTTGGTGTCTTAAAAAATAAATACATTTAGAAATGTATTTTTGATTAGTTTATGGAGCATTGGGAATTAAATGATATAAGAGAATGACACTTTTATTAAATAGGAAAATGGTTGTATATTTTTAGCCCATTGCTTTTGGTCAAATTGAGGGAGGTTGAGTATTGTATCAGCTCTTCATAATCCCACTTTTTGTACAAGGGATTTCGTGGCACTAAGTGCTGTATAAATGGACTGGACAAAAAGATGGAGTGATCCCCAGAAGTCCCAGCATTCTTGAAAAATAAGGAAAGCTTAACGATGCTGGGAATATTATATTAGGGGAAATGAAAGATAAAGAATTTGGGGTGCTGTTCCTACTAGGCATTAATTCTAAGATGTGCTGAAATGTTCCCAGTTTTCATAAGCCACAATGTCTGGTGGGACAGAACCCTATAAGGCTGAAGCAACCATGATATTGACGAGCAGGAGTTTTGCTAAAGCTTTTGCTTCATTTTATTTGCTCTCATAGGATGCAGAAGAGCAGAGTACAGAACAGCTAGAGACACAGTGTGTATTTTGCATACATAGGCAAGCAAACGAAATATCAAGGCATTGATACACGTGAGAAAAATGGCATCAATACTTTAGTCATACATCAGCTTATGAATACTGTATTGATCTGTTTTTCCTCCAGCAGTGAGATAAGGTTCGTGTTACACGAATGGAGCTTCCTTAGCTCTTGGCTGCAAGGATCAGCGGTTGGAGCCTGGGGACTGGGAGGCCAGAAAGCCTGAATCACAAGCTGGACAAAACACTCCTGGCTTTCTTTTTGCTTTCCCTGCCTGGTATTGTGACCAGAAAGATACTTCATGCTTGCCTGTCTTACAGGTCTGATGTCAAGTATCTACTAGAGAATTTAAGCGATTCTAAAATGTTATATGCACTGCCTATTATTCTGGTCCATGAGTGCCCCTTTCACACTGTTGTGGGTATTTTTGCTTTGTAGTATTTGTATCGTGGTGGCAGCCAGAGGCTCAAGCTGAGCATTGTGTCAGACACTGCATAAGGACGTTGCAGGAGATAGTGCTTGTGTTTCTGGAAGCAGTGCTCTGCAGATCCAGGCTAGGTACCACTGCTTGCAGGTGCTCCCTCCACTGTTCCCAGATGTCTGATGTCTTATGTCTTCTCCTGGCAGAGACAACCTGCGTTCTCCATCTCTCTGCTAAGTAATGTGCCTTCCCCTCCAGAGCTTGCTGTGTGTCTCTGCATCTCCGGGATGTGAGAAGGTCCTCTGGTGATGTACCTTGCTGAAGACAGTAAAATGGAAATGATAATAAAAGGAACCAGCTCCTTAGGAAAATGGAGTTTTCCCAAGTATCAAGTCCTGGTCCAGGTTTCCTCCCTCCTCCCCTGCGTTTTATGTAGGAGAGGGGGAAAGTAGGAAAAACAAGTCACGTAGCTACACATCATGACAATAGATAATAGTAAGCAGCTTTAGTGGCCTTTCCTGTCGAAGTGCTGCCACTCTCCCTGACAATTTGGGCATGCTGACTAAGAAAGATAGAAAGGAGAAGGGAGCTGGTACAAAGGAAATACAGAGTGTATTGTACTTAAAGAAATTTAGATTACTGTCTTCCTGAGGAAAACATTTTTATTAACCAGCTTTACAGCTTTATAAAGGTATAGTTTTCCCTGTCATGTCCTGACTACATTTGTGTCAAGAAAGTGCTTCTGAAGTAAAGTATGCTTCTGAGTTTATAAGATATTGGGTTTGATTTGGTTCCTGTTGATGTCTGCTGGAGCTTCTCCCACTGGTCTTATGGGAAATGAGTTCAAGCATGGGAGTAATGGGAAGGACCTGTTTGCTTTTGTAGTCTCACTTAAAATCTTCTTTAGGGTCTTATGAATAATAACGAACTGCTTTTGCCATAATTATAATTTTCAAGTAAAAATCCATCACTAAAGATCCAGTTCTGTGCTAGCATGTGACTTGGCCCAACCCTGTTAGAAGTCCAAAGAAGCACCCTCAAGCTCTTGCACATTTTATGAGTTTTTGGAGTCTGGCAGAGTCTCAGGTTTGCCTTCAAATCTACTTTTTTTTTTTATTATTTGGGGGGTGAGGAGTGGGGAGAGAAGTGAGAGAGAAAGAAGCATGAAGAAATCAGACAGGTAGACAGGCTTTGCACAGGGATTTTCAACACACCACTGCTTTTATTTAAAGTATGCTGTTGTTTCTATTTAGCAGCTCTGCTGCCAAGCTCCGAACACAATCTAGTTCAGGCTTCCCCTGGGAGTCCCCTTTACTGAATTTGTGGTGAGTCAGGAAGTATTTCACCCGCCCCAGTGTGCTCCTGGGACAACGGGAGCCAGAGAGGAGAAGTGCTTTTGCCTTCCTGTATCAGGTACTGATCTGATTTGCTCCCATCCGATACTCCTTTGGGGTGACCTACCCCTGTGGCTGCCTCCATGACAAGCTGGCACTCCTCAACAGGAGTTATCTTACAGTCTGGGCCCACTGCCTGTTGGCTTCATAGCAGATAGGTCAAAGACGACCTTTTTCAGGCTCAGGTTTGTGCACTTCCAATCTGCAGCTGAATCAAGACCTCATCATGTCCCTAATCCAGGACCAGCTGTCTCCTTGCTGGCCCCTTCGCCCAGCTGGGTGAGTCCATGTTTGCCAGCAGGGTGTGTTCCTTATGTACAGAAAGGCCTTGCAGATGCTCTCCTGCAAGCTGTGTGTAATACTCAATGCTAGTTCTTCTATGACAAAAGTTCAGTGGAGAATGTAGTGCTCTGTGAAAGGAATTTCATTTCTTTACAGGCTTTCCACGCCATGGGCAGATTAACCCCCGTGCTTTCACCTCTTTATGCCAGTGATAGACATGATCCTCCTGATCCTAAATACTCTTTCTCTGCACCTCATCCATCCAGAACACATATATTGAAAATGCATTGATTTGTGGCACAACTCTGAAAATCTTTTCTTTTCCCATCCCACCTACAGATATATTTTAGCATTAGATTTTAAGAGATTGGGTGGAAAATGCTGGACATACCCAGATAAAAGGAGAGTGAGTTGCAACTCAGACCTTTTCCTTATTTCTCAGATGATAGAAAAAAAAATTCAAATCATACAACCGCAACTACCTCCAGTTAATTTCTTGAATCTGCTCTGACCATGCAAATGTTTTAGTTTCTTGAGTTGAATGTTTTACAGAATGTAAATGGGTGTTTAAAAACAAGCTATCAATGTAGTTTGAGTACTTTAATTCACTGTTACAAGTAGGTACGTGTGACCACTGCAAACCACAGATTTCTCCTTAAAGATGAGACAGTGGAGGAAACTTACTTTCAGAGGAATATTTCTACTGTAGTTCTTTACCCTTCAGAATGATACTGAGGCATAAATCAACACTAAGAGCAGGAGGGAAATTGTATTTCTACTTGAGTAGGAGTCAGTCTGTTTGAATTTCTGTGTAAGGGGTTATCTGAGGAGAGTTATACTCAAAAAGGAGAGAAGGAGAGAGGAGGTGTATAAACCCACTTGTATTATGACAAACAGGTTATTTCCAAAACTTATTGAATAAATAAAACCTAATTGAACAAAGTAAAACTTGTTGAAAGCACCCAGCCTAGTTCCAATGGCTTTTGCCGTATTCAGAAAAGCCAGTATGAGCAACAAAATAAATTGTGTCTGTTTTGCATGGAGCTTGCTTTAATATTGTTGTTTGCCTGTGATATTTTGATTGTCACGTCTGTTTTGGTTTGCTGCTTTCTTAGATTGTTCTCAGTGGGCTTTTAGCTGGTGTGAATGTACAGTTCCTCCTCACTGTTTGATGTTTTAGCTGAGGATGGACTCATTGAGGAGGAAGTGGAGTTAAATTCAGCAGACTGCATTTTCCTCCTTCTGTTTCTAATCCTTTTTTTAGCAAGCTCATGTTTTAAAGGCAGCAGGCAGATCTTTCTGTTATAAATCAGTGCTTCACATATAGCCAAAAGGTCCTTGTCCAACAATCATCTTTTAAATCCATGGGAGTCTTTCCTCTGGCCTCGCCAAGCCCGTCTGTTGTTGAGAGGCTCATGTGTTTCCAGTGCTTTGCCAGGCAGAGGTTGAAGTAATCCAAGTACACACCATGGGCAAGGCTTCGTGTTGTCTCATGGCCTCTGCAGTCATTTGCACTCTTGTCAAGGCTGTGGAAGAATGTTTCCTCCCATTCCTCCCCAAATGACAGTGCTATATCTCACAGCTTGTGCTGGCACCAGAAAGGACTGGCCAATATTGGATTGGATGCTCTGTGTTTAAAATTATCTTCAATTTATTTTGTCATTGCAGTTCTTAGGACACTCACAGACCATCTCCTTTGCCCATGATGTGATGTTCAGTCCTGTTGTAGGAGTAAGTCTGTTGTGAGGCTTTATTCAAGCATGGAGGTGGCTCAAAATGCTCTATTTGGTGTCTTGCACAGCTTTACAAAGCTGTTATGTTCTTAAAATATATAAAATGATGTTGCTGCTCAACTCTGGAGTCCCGTGTCCAGAAGCAGAGCTGATGCTTCTGCTCATTGGCACTGGTTGTGAAGTCCCATACTGTTTGTGACACCTCATTGTTATACACCATCAGTGTTGAATCTAGGGGAAGGCTCCAAGAGAACTGAACAGTCCCACAGTCTAATAGCTCTAATGTTAATTATCTTTTCAGTGTTTTATAAAACTTTATGAAGATGAGGTGACTGAGATTTTAAGAGGTCTACATGCCATTGCTGGCACATGATGAGAGAACTATAGAGCAGAAGAAACAACTTTCTCTATTCCTTTTATAATGTTAAAAGTTATTTTAGGATATTTTTCTGTTTCTACTTCTTTATAATTGTTGGAAATATTGGTGGAGCCAGCTAGTTCTCTTTAATTGAAGTATTGAACTTGTTTGGTAAAGACTTTTCTAACTATACTCTTTGAAAAAACAATATTAGAAACCCCCATAAGTCACAGTTTTTCCTCCCAACCTCCCAAACTTTTCCTGATCTTTAAAAAGGACAAAAACCTTTGCAGTATTAGTAATAATAAATTAATAAAATCTCAGCTTTTCTTTATTTGCTGCTGAGAATAAAAGCAGATAAAGGTACAGTGTTTTTCTTGGGTTTAAGTTCTTTGTGTTGACTTAATGTTGACTTGAGAATGTGCAGGTGAACGTTTCTTAGTCGTCGCTGCTTCCTACCATGTTAAACCCTGCAAGCTAAACTGTGAACCTCTTTTTTTGGAGAGCAATCCTATCGATATCTGGATATACACTTGAGTAAAAATACTTTTGCTTGTATGAATGGAGCTACTGACAAGAGTAAAGTCTCCTCGCTAAGTAGAAGTTGGTTTCGGGCTGTGCAGCATCAGCCTCGTTATTTGCAGGGATACAGTGGGAAGCAGAAGCAATTTCTTTCATATTGTGCATCAAAATCCATTCACATTTCCTAGAAGAGCCTGCTTTATTTCCACTTTATTAAATGTAGTCTTGCTTATCCTCATACCGATTGTGTGTGTGTGTTTTCTGAATGTATCTTCCTTTATTTTTTGTAATATGGGAATATTGTATTTTGCAGCCTGTAAATTAGATATTTGATTCAATGCAGTGGCAGAACACAAGAGTGTTAAAAATGTCCAATTCCAGCAGGCGAAGCCAAGGGAAAGCTCGGTGCATATAATGTTTATATTACATTAAGTACTGTGTTATTGCACAAGATGCTTATTGTTAATGTCTGTGGGGAGAATCAGTTCCAAAGATTTCAATTTCAATAAACTGATTATGCAGTTCCACCACATACAATTAGGAATGTAGTAATGAAACGGTTATGAAGTCCCTTGGCACTCTGTGGTTGTTTTTTTTAATTTTGTAAATAACATCAGGAGCGTTCTGGGGGGAAGTGTTTATGTATTTATTTATTATTGATTTTTAAGAAATACATTTAACATTACTGGTTATTACGAATCCACTCTCAGCAACAGGAAGGAGATAAGCTGTTTCCACATTATTAAATGCAGGATGCCTAGGGAATTGAGGAGGTTTATCCTTTATATAAATATATTAAATATTAATGAAGAGCGATTACAGAAATTAATTTATAGCTGCATTTAATTTTCTAATAACCTTTCACAGCTTTATTCCTTTGTTGCAAACAATGCATATTTAAATACAGCCCCTCAACAAATCCCTTGGATGACTGCAGAATGATGTTGTCCACTGATCAGTGCTGCATGTACTTCACAGGATGAGAGAGAGAGGGGATAAAGTGAAAAGAGTTTGAAGCCAATGATGTTCTATGACTCAAGAGAGGCATCTCACATCTGAGGGGAAAACCAGGGGCAACACATGGAGATTCAGAAACTTTGCAAAGGTTGCTCTATCTTACTACAGGCTTCCCTTGGCCCTTTTGGGAGACAACATCTATTATTACTTATTTTTAAAAACCTAAAAATATCTGGCTTGCGGTTTCTCGTCAATTTGTGTGGAAAGTTTTGAGTTTCTACAGCTTGATTTTCTTTAGGCTTCTTGGGAAGAATTCTTGCATTTATCTCATGTGCAACATTTTGTCCCATGAGTCCGTTTTCTACTTTTCCATCTGCCAATAACATTTAGTGTTGTTTTGTGGTTTATTTTTGCTTTCATCTGAGCTTGGGTCTAGGCACAAAACACCTCAAGATGAAAGCTTGGTTCCAATTTTGGCATGGGTTTGTTGCATCACCTTGGACAGGTCAATTTTGGGCAAGATCGTGGTCAACCTGTCTGTTTGTGCCTAAGTTTCCCCATGAATAAAATAGGTGGGGGACATCTTATTTCTTCTCCTTTTTTTTAGTGATCTAAAGAAATAGAAGCAGGAGAGAGCTGAACTTTTCTATTGTTCCAGGTTGCTAGAGCAAAGCCCTCAGACAGTAGGTTGGATGTGAACCATGTCTTACTGCAGCTGACTGGAGAGCTTCTAGAGTTCCAGAATTTTTATGAACTCCTTTTTTTTTTTATAGTAAAGAGAGAAAATAGTTCAGCCATATGTGCTTATTTCTTTCATGTTCAAATTTTGCCTGGTTTCTCTTGAGAATAAGAAAAATAGATGAGTCTTAATCTGAGGGCTGCAGAGATCTATGGGGAATTTCCACAGTTCTTGAACAGCCAAAGAGAAATAAGCTTTTGTGTCCTTTTCTTTCACTGAGCATGGTTAGCATTGGACCATTACTATCCAACAGGAGGAATTTTGACATTCGGGAAACAGATTTTCAAGGATTAACTAGACTTGCATGATTAAATGTCCCTGAAAACTTCACAAACAATAAATTCTTCCTCCTCTTAGCAGGGAGATAGTTGAGGGAGATGTGAGGAGGACAATCTAGAGTGGTGTCCTGGTTCAGCCAGGGTAGGGGTGTATCAGAAGGGGTGTGGTTAGTGGGTCGAGCGAGGTTCTCCTCCCTCTCTACTCTGCCCTGGTGAGACCACATCTGGAATATTGTGTCCAGTTCTGGGCCCCTCAGTTCAAGAAGGACAGGGAACTGCTTGAGAGAGTCCAGCGCAGAGCCACTAAGATGATTAAGGGAGTGGAACATCTCCCTTGTGAGGAAAGGCTGAGGGAGCTGGGACTCTTTAGCTTGGAGAAAAGGAGACTGAGGAGTGACCTTATTAATGTTTATAGATATGTTAAGGGAGAGTGTCAGGAGGACAGAGCAAGGCTCTTCTCAGTGGCAACCAATGACAGGACAAGGGGCAACGGGTGTAAGCAGGAACATAGGAGGTTCCATATAAATATGAGAAGAAACTTCTTCACAGTGAGGGTGACAGACACTGGAACAGGCTGCCAGGAAGGTTGTGGAGTCTCCTTCTCTGGAGACGTTTAAAGCGCGTCTGGATGCGTTCCTGTGCAACTTGGTCTAGGTGATCCTGCTCCAGCGGGGGGATTGGACTAGATGATCTTTCAAGGTCCCTTCCAATCCCTAATGTTCCGTGATTCTGTGTAATTTTCCCCAGGAGTCGCTATTTGATCCCATGCTGACGTCATGTCCGGCACAGGAGGCTCTGGCAGGGCAGTTCCAGGTTGCCTCGCTCTGTAGCTGTGTCCCTGTGGTTTGTACCTTTATACCTCTTGTTTTGTGCATTGTTACCCCTGTTACTGTGACTGTTGCTTTTGCATCGCTGGATTAAATTCTCCTCATCTCAACCCGCAGGGTTTGTATTTTGCTACCTCTCCTGTTCCCGTCCGAGGGATGGGGAGGGGGGAGCAGCAGCCACGTGGTGCCCAGTTCCGGCAGGGTTTAAACCACCACAAGTGGAAAAAGGCAGCCATGGATTGTCACCTTTGGAGGACATGGGGACAAATTCCCACCAGCTCAGCCATGAAACAGAAATAACAACACAATTTTTTTAACAGAATGATGCACAACAGTGTTGTGTGTACAACAGGGTGGCAAAGGGATCTGTACACAGTTTGGTAGTGCCAGTGACAGGAGCTGTCTTGCTGAGTAGATCTTACTGTTGTCCACAGTGATGGGGAAGTATATTATCTTCTTCATGTTAGGCTGCTTTGAAACAGTGATGGTTTCTTTGTCTCATTTGGATTGTCTGCTACCGTCTGCTACAGATCTGAAAACCAAAGCACTTTTTAAATAGATGATAGATTTATGATAAAAGGGAGTTGCCAAATTCCAGGGATGATGAGAGTATGTCTGAAGAAGTGTTGAAGTCAGAAGTGGGTGGAACAGTGATCCCTCCTGCAGGGCACAAAGGGAGTGGTTCAGCTCTTTCTGGGACCTTGGCACTTTTTGCACATGCTTCTCCTGGTCTTTATTAGAAAATGGTTTGATCTTGACATGCTGAGTCAAACCTGCAGAAGTCAATGACTGTCTTTTGTATTGCAATCAGTTAAGTTTGTGTCATGCCCTGCAGAAGTTCACTGTCCATGTAGAACATCCCTGGCCACCAGGATGCAGCAGATCTCCTAGCACAAGTTCTCTTTGCAGAGCAGATGTATCTAATTCAGGATCAGAACTGCAATTTGACCAAAGGGCATATCTTAAATCATCTAGATCATCTTGGGGTTTTTTTGTTTGTTTGTTCTGTTCTTTAATCAGTGGATGAGAGCTTGAAAAGTCTAAAAACTTTGACTCAGAGCACTCAGAAGCAGAACAAGCTCCCTGGGAACCCACCCTGAGAGCAGTGTATGTGTTGGCCAACGTGGAGTTGAGCGACATGTCAACAAACAGAGTGTCAGGGAAGACTGCAGACCCGTAGGGAGTCTATTGGTTTGAGCATTGATTCAGACACGTGTATTAGCATACAAAGAGCTACTCTTGATCTTATCTCCTGGCCTGCTGCCAGGTTCATTTCCAAGCTCAATGTTTCACACTAACAGCCTGAGTAATCTGTGTCTTTGTGTGTCTGGGCGTACTAGCTCTGCTTGCTGTTGGTGAAATGCATGCTGTCCTCTTTTGAGAAGGCAGACAACCCCTCTGCACTGCTCTGCTGTGCTAGTTGGAGGCAAGCAATGTTCCATCAGAAGAATAAAACTTACATTGTTGAGCTTTCTGACCCTCTGGAATGAACATATGAGAAGCCAAAGCAGATAGAGTATCATACAAAGTTGTTTCCACTGTATTGTGATAAACCTGTCTGAAAATCTGAAAGCAAGATCTTCAGTCTGGTTTGCTGCTTCAAGATGCTTCCAATTCTGGCTGCCAGAGCAGGATCTCACAGGGTTGGGGTTTGTGGCCAGGCTGTAAAAATGACCAGTGCAATATGCCGTCATTGTAAGTCCCTGTATGTGTTTGAAACACTCACTTCAGTAGTTACTCAAAGATCAATCCTTTCTGCAGAAGTAGCCATTGACATCTTCAGTAGAACTGCTGTTTAAGCTTCCTCACTCCACCCTGACCCTCTGCAATGAACCCATGTTGTGTGGAGAACCAAATCAAGGAGCCAATCCAGCTGAAAATAGTAATTTTTTTGTGTTCTCCCCAATCCAGTCAATATATTGGTTCCCCAGCTGGGTCAGCATGCAGGTGCATGAAAAGGGATGCCAGCACATCGTGTTGTAACAGATGCATTGACTATATGCAGAAGCATGTGCCATTGCACCTTCATGCTCTTTGCAGAGGACGTGATGTTTAAGCATAAAAATATGCATGCAGAAGGGGATTTGTTCAGCTGGCACTTAATCCATATGCCTGTACTTGTCAGCATGTGGCTGGTTATACTGAAATTAAACAGAAATGTGTAGGCTTCAAATTGGACCGTAAAAGAAGTTGATGCATGCCTGCCTAACCCAACATGTGTCAGGACCAGATCTATGAGCTCTCAGCAGAGCTGGAGGACAGTCAGACCTTCACAGGGTTCATCTTTTTGAGCTCTCCTGTATTCAGCTGAACTATGTGACTGTCAGAGGGCAGCATTTGGCCAACTGGATGTAAATTTAGGAAGAAGTTGATGATCTCTGGACTTGGCCTTTTCAGGAAAAACGAGTCATTGCTGAGAACTTAGATGAGAAGAAAAATAGTTGGCAGGGCTTTTAGCGTGCTCTGTATCACCAATTAACATTGCTTGGCAATAATCATGTACTGTTGACACATGAAACAGCTACATGAAGCCCTTGAAGAATTTAAACCATAGTAAATAACTGGAAAGACTTCATGGAGCACCATTATTGCTGCTGAAATGACTGACGGATAAAAATTAATACTTTGCTAATCATCCTAGTTGTAGTCGAGGCTGTTGCCATTTTTATTCATGGTTTATTGGGCACAGAGTAATTCATACCCATATCTCAGAAGGTAGCAAGGCAATGTGTTCCCACACAGACCATCTTGGATCTTTTCTGTGAATGGGTCCTAGCAGCTTGACAGAGTGATGAGCTGGACCAGGCTGCCCAGGGAGGTTGTGGAGTCTCCTTCTCTGGAGATGTTTAAAGCCCACCTGGACATGTTCCTGTGCAACTTGATCTAGGTGATCCTGCTCCGGCAGGGGGATTGGACTAGATGATCTTTTGAGGTCCCTTCCAATCCCTGACATTGTGTGATTCTGTGATTGGGTGAGGGTAGAGTGTTACCTGATGGCACAGTGGGACACGCTGAAATGGTCATGAGTCTATATAAATGGTGGGGAATGCCAAAAAAATGATCTTGGGGAAACTGGCTATAAAGTGGTTGTGGAAACTTTTGAGCCTGGGGGATGGTAGTGAGGCCTGAGCATTTTGCAACATTGACGTGTGCTTGCTCTGGTGATGATGGGGTCTAAGAAACTCTGACATACACCCGGGAGCATTGCTGCAGTCCTGCTGGATGAGGGGTGGACTGTGGAAAATCCTTGATGGAAGGGTTGCTTTGGTGCATCCCTTCTGTTCAGTGCTGAATGAGCCATAGACAATGGGAGTTTGATACAAAATTAACTGGACTTGGTCTGTTTAAAACAGTCCTTGCTAGTTGGAAAGATGGGGGCTGTCACTTCCAATGCCTTCCCAGGTGTTTGCTTCTGCAGTAGTAAATGAAGAGGAGAAGACTGTAAAGGTCTGCCAGATAAGTGAGTCCATTTCAAACTCCTGACTGTGGGTTGCATTTAACTGCTCAGTTTGGGCTGTGAATTCACTCCTGGCCTCTGTTAGCTCCAGGAAATTGCCCCACTCAAGGTAAACTGAGCAGAAAAAACTTCATGCTAATAATGCTGTCAACTGCTATTACCACATCATTAGTATTTCTTGTCATTTATTAGAAGTGAGTGATAATTCCTTGATGTTCACTGGTGTTAGGGTAAGAATGCCCCGTGGTTTTGTGTTGCAACATCAGTAAAAGCTATCAAAAGAGTTCAGGCAAATGGATGGACCCAGAACCTCTGAATTTGGGCAGGTAGGAAAAGAATTTTTAGCCTCTGGTTTATTACTTAAGGACCATGAAAAACAAGCCCTTGTACTTAGGCTGACATTATATGAATGGCTCCACATCTTCTCTGGAAAAGGTTTGGGGGTTCAGAAACCAAAAACCCACGGTACATGAGGACTGAGAGCTGACTGACAATGCCTCTGGTGTTTGTCTTGGTATATGGCTCTCCTGTCGTGACTTTTTGCAACTTCCAGGAGTACCCCTTGAGAATAACCACAAACTGGTGCATATTAGAGAAGCTGAGGGTTATTAAAATTTAAATATTAGTTTGGAATCAAGTTGTCTGTCGAAGTGTACGGTAGAAATATGGTGGAAAATTCTAATTGGCTCTTTGTGGAATGCAATTCAGTGAGATCTGGCTTCCAAATACAAAAAATCAGTCATGGCTCTTCTGTTACCTTGAAATTATTTAAAAGTGTATTAATAGAGAAGAATGATGATGATACTTTTAATTACCTTCACTATTCCCATTAATTGTATAAAATTTAATTGGCAAAGGCATTTTAATTTTTTCTTTTAAAGTGCAAATTCTGTATGTGTCATTCTGTCCCAGACTGCTTTTACCTCCCCAAATGCTGTAAACCCATAAAAATTAGGTTTTGTGGTGCTTATAATTGGACTCAGCACATCACGTTACGACTGAAAATTGAGAATTATTAGTAAAATCAAGAACTTCAGGAAAGGGTGTAGGGAGAGAAAACTGTCTATGGCTGTTTTTTTCAGCTTGACTTTCAGCCTTGCTCAGTGGGGATAAAATGAGATGACATTGGGAAGAAAAGTACCTCACCAGAGCTTGTAGTTATTGCTGTTTTGAATGCTTATGCAGCTGCTCCACTGGAGCCAGATTGATCCATTTTGAGGCAATGGTCATTATATATCGTTTCATACAGAAAATGCAATGCTTTGCTTTTAAGTTGTCCTTTCTGATGGATGTTATTATGCTGAATCTTATTGCATTATATTATAGTTTTGAAATATTAAGATATTTATGTCTTGGGTAAGTACAGGAGAGGAGTGTGAATGTGATACAGTGTTTGAAAATATTTGTCTTTGTGGAGGAGGGAAGTATCCTTGGGAGATGAGCTGCTTCTAATGGAGAAATTCTACTTTCTGCTCCAGCTTGAGAGGGTAAAATGTGTGGGGCCTCCAGCTTCAAGGATGACCTGATATGTTTTAAACCCTCATGTTACTGTCAGGATCTATCACCCATCTACCCTGACTTCCTTCACTGTTCCCATTTTTATTCAAAATATTTTTTTATTCCAAGTACAAAGTAACTCTCAGAAAATGGTGGTTTTAAAAGTTGCCTTATATGCTGCATTTGAGATTAAAGGCCAGATGGCTCTTTAAAAATAAAACAAAAAGATAAGCAATTAACCCCACATATTTTTAATATTCTTGAAGTCCCTGTTTTAGAGTTTTGTCCAAGAATCCTCATAAAAACAGAGGAAAATAGCATAGAAAAAGGAGAAGCTAAGCAGGAAAGGGGAGCCAAGGAAAGCAACTGTAGCTTGAGACTGATTCTTTCTTGGAAGAGGTATGTCAGGTGTCAGACTTGAAATGTATGTATGTTATGAAAATGCACCCCCAGTGAGGAGCCTTGGAGAAAAATGTGGGGATCACTGTAGGAGTGCTTTTGTCCCCCCAGTGTCTGCAGGATTTTTCTAAGGGCTTACAGGGTATCTTTGCGATTAGGTGATTAAGAAACCATTGACCATCAAGATCTTTCTGTGTAAGAAGAGATGGTGTGATTTGCTCTGTGACATTTGTCACAGAGTGGGAGAAAGAAAGCTCAGAATTCCAGATTTGCATCTATACCCATCTATTTTTATAGTCTCATGACCACTTTATTGTAAATAAAGAACAGGTGCATATTCTTGCTCCCCTCTTTAGAACTGTGCGCCTCAGAAGGAATTGAATATAAGTCAAGACAGCACCCATTTTACCTGGATGTGTGACATAAATGTTGTCTCTATGCTTTGCAGTGACTAACCACTTTTTTCTGTCCCTTGGGCTGGGTCCCCCATCATGGACCAGCCTGAAGTTCTGATCTGAAATCATTTCAGTGCCAGGAGCTCAAGCACAGGGGCACGCTCAGTATGCTGCCTGATGGTGTAGGTAGACAGCAGCCAATGCTGCCATGCCTTTGCTCTCTGAAGGGTAGACCCTTCTCCTGAGCGGTACAGCATATAGGATACTCAAACAGCTGACCAAGTCTTAGTGGTGGCTCTGCCCTACTTGATGATGCTAGCCCAATATTTTGGACAGCTATCCCTAGAAAGGCTCTTGTAGAAAGATTAGCCCATAGTAAAAACAGTGAGCATGATCAGACATGCTGCTGGATGAACTCATCTCCACTGTGCTGCTCCTCATCAGCTCCCAACTCTGGCTTAGGAGACTTAGAAGTCTGGCTAAGGAGGCTGATATTTGTGCTGCTCAGCCCCTTACTTGTCATTTTGCTGCAGAGCAGCACCACAGCCCTCTCCTGCTTAGCCCAGTGGTGTTTCAGAGCAGCTGGGCTGCCAGGACTGCTGCTGAGGGATCTCAGCATGGAACTGCTGCAGATAAGGAGTGTACTTAGAGACCCCAGCATGCTGCAGGTTCCCCTGAGGAAGCCCAGCAGCCCTGCTGTGATAACCTGCAGCCCCAGCACAGGACACAGCACAAGCATCGTGCCATCCTGCAAGCTGGTGTGTCGGGTGCTTGCGCTGTCGTATAATCCAGTATTTAAGATCTGAAACTTTGCAAAAGTCAGAGTACTCTAAAGAAACCTACTTTATTATAAAGCAGCAAGCCAATAGCTTACTGCCACAAGTTGTCTCAGTGTTACTATATGGCATGAAATGAAACTTAGGGCAAAAAAGTAACTTCCATGCAAGGAATTTTCATGCTGTTTACAATAGGTATCACTCTACATTAATTGCGTACTTGCCAGATCTTGGTTCTTCAATTCCAAACAAAATTGTGTAAACGGAAAGAAAATATTTAAATTCTTATGCAGCCTTGCAACCTCTCCAAGACCTGAGGGTAGTGCCGCACACTCACTCAGTGCACAGGAGGGATCTAACCCCACGAGCATAAAGAAGCATCGCCGGTGGCTGATGCTTCAGTGGGTCTGCTCACAAGAGTGAAGTTGTTTGCTGACACCTTCACAGGACTGAGCCACATACAGCTCACTACAACATGCTCTTCTGCACCAGGGACAGTGAAAGTAGAAGTGTCCTTCAAATGAAACTCCAAAAGGAATCCTGAGCCACATAGTCTTCTGCTGCTCATCAATGGATTTATACTCTATTTTTAAAGCCCTGTTGGGGTTTTTTGGCTTAAGTTAACAAAGCACAGGAATGTGTCTCTACCCTCTGCTGTTTTAGGCAGCTCTGTCTGTAGTCAGTTTACAAAAAGAAAGGATTCAGAGGATGCTGTTGTACAACATGTGCCTCCTGTGCTGCTCTACAGATAACTGGAGGCTGCTGAAGTGGTGCAGAAGGGGTGCCCTGACCAGTGCTCCACAATATCCAAAACCCAAATGCCATGTTCACATATTTCAGCAGTGAACCAAGAGAGCAGTATCAGAACAGGAGAACTTTCATCGATAACAGACCATGTGTTCAGCAAGCTGAGGAGGATGAAAGGAAAAGATATTGTATCTATAAGTCTAAGTAAGCCTGTGGGTGTGTATTAAGGACTTAACTCAATTTGAAAAATGCTGCCCAAATTTGTTTCTACTGTGAGTAGAGTGTTTCTAAGCCTCAGATGAGCCATTATATTTATCCAGCATGACATCTGTTAAAATATTTTTGAATGAAGAGCCTGTATGGAGCATACATAATAAGATAGCTTTTGTGAGCGTGTTTGTATTCCTGATAGATGAGAATGGCTCATTTGGAGCCCTCCCAGTTTTACACTGTAGAGGAGGTGTGCTAGATCCCAGATGAAAAGCCACAAGAAAATGTAATTAGTGGAATAAAATTTAGTGCGTATGCCCTATGGCTAGTTTTTACATTGCAGCAGCTTTGCTGTTAATTTTTCTTCTTCTTCTTCGAAGTACTGAAAACAAGAGATTATCAAGTTAGGGACCTAATCACATCACAAAACCAAGCCTTATTTTCCAGTGCTTCCATCTGTCTCTTTTTTTTTTTTTTTGTAAAGAATATTTTTAAAGGGACTCGATATTCTTTTCATTAAGAAAATAAAACAAGCAGGCTCATAAACTTTGACCTTGGATTGTAATCTGGCAGGACCCAGCTAATGGAAACACTCCCACTGAAATAAAATGGTCAACTTTCTTGAGCTAAGATTTGTAGAATCTGGCTTCTGGTTCACCAGGTTTCAGGCCAAAGCAAATTTTACAGCCAAGTTATAAATATTTGAAAAGTGGGGAGCATAATGGAAACGCTGACACCACCTTAACCATAGAGGCATAAGCAGCACAGTGCTATAATCTGGCAGCACAGGTTTGACAGTAGTTATAGGATAATGCAATCCAGGCCTGGAGCACTTTTAGCTAAATGTATCAATATGAACATAATTTACTTAGATCTTCATGTAGTCATTCACATTAAAAATCTCTGGCACTCCAATGTATAGATCAAGACAGTTTCTTTCTCCCTGATTGATACCAGATGGGTATACGTTAAAGTACACAATAAATAGGCAGAGTATTAAATTGCTGAGGTGGTGTTTCTTCAGACTTTTCTATAGACCACCATTTGCTAAACAATACCATAAGAGCTATATATCCTTCGGAGTGTTAATGTGTAACCAGAACAAACAGAGGACATAGGAAAGGTGGAGAAAAGTTAGATATATAAGCAAGAAAAAGTGAGTTATTGATTTTATTGACTGGTCTGTTAACTTCTGACATTGCAATAAAGCCTTATTTATTTGTATACAGAAGACTCAATTACATAGATACATATCATTTTAACAACTGGGTTATTTACAGGAGAATTGCGGCTTCATAAATAATATAGACCTGCATTTCTCAAGCTGATGTTTATCCATTGTTACCATTTAGGGAGTTGTGATGCCCACAAATGCTCTTTGGAGGGAAGTCATTAGAATAACATTAAGTAAAACCAATGCTATTATAACAATCCATGTGCGAGGTACTCTAACACATACATGTGGTGTGCTTCACAACGACCAAAAGAAAACCTCTTGCACCCTGTTTTCTGTACACATCTGCCTTATGAATGTCAATCACATATATGGTAAAGGACTGGATTTTCCCTGGAAGCTCTTTAAATACCTTTTTAATGGAGAAGATAGTAAGTATGGATATAATTATGTTTGGGGTTTGTAGTGTGTTTTCAATCTAGATTGAGTTTTGAACCCGGGCATCTCTTGCTGAGTGAAATCTACTTACTATGTTATAATCTATACAATCAACAGGTCCTACAGAATAACAAGGGGAGCACTCTAAGTGGTGATGGTTAATGGAACCACTGATTGTGACCAGAACCTCACCTGGGACTGTATACTCAGTAGTCAGCAAATACGATTTCCTCCAGCAGCCCTTTGGTAGCCAGTATGTGCAGAGAGATAAGGAGAGGAAAGATGATGAAAGCAGGAGCTTTTTGTGCCAATGTGAGGATACAAAGAAGACATGCAGTGGCTTTGTTCCAAAGGCAACAAGTAGTTATACTGGAGATCTGAGTGCAGGCTCCTTCAGTGTGGAGGAAAGGCAACATTACAGCCCAGACATTGCACCATGTCCTGCTCACGTGTTTGCCCTAAAGTTAGGGTAGTGTCAGATGATGAGTGGTCTGTGACTGGAGGAAGCGTCTCGCTGGCAATACTTATGGTGAACCCACTCTAATTGGCTTGCTTCTTTGGCCCAGGACTTAAGCTCTGAAGGCCCAACAGTGCTCTTTGTGTATGAGGTGAAAAGGGCTGGTGAAGGTCTCACAGGGGCTCTATGGCTGTTGGGCATTGGGCCTAAATCTTGCCTTTGCCAGATTAGCACCTGATCTTTCTTTCCTTTACGGCAGCCATAAGAACTGGAGGGTGGAAACGTTGGCTATTTCAAACCAACCATGGTTGTGTGTTGCATAACCTCAAAGCCAGGAGCACTACAAGAAGACATTAAGAAGGCAATGGCATTTTAATAAAGCACATCAGGTCTGCTGAATCATTTAGTTGGTCCATCAGGACTGGTTTCTGTCAGCTCAGCTGGGAGCAGGTATGAGAAAATTCAAAGCTGTTTGTCTGTGTGCACATCTAGACATTGTCTTCTTTTTTATAAATATAGCTGGATTCTTCTAAAGGGTTGCGTGGGTTAAAATCAGATGGCAGAGCTCTCACAGAAATATAGAACAGTTTTAAAAGTTTTCTTTAAAAGCATCTTGAGAAGGAGTCAGTGATTGCTTTTTGCCCAACTCCAAATTATGTTTAGTAGGCACGTACACATAGTCTGAGATCTGACATAATCCTCAAAATAAATAATATGACAAATGGAAGCTGATGCTGGTTTTGTATTGTTGTGTAATGGAGTTAGAATAATGACAGGACAATAATATAATAGAATTCTGCAAAGCCCTCACTCTACTTGACTTTAAGTGGAAGTAAAATCTTAGAAATGAGAGGACAATAAAATAATGCTTTGTAAAAAGGATAAAAGAATAATGTTACCTAAGTCTATTAGTGACATAACACACTATGAATGCACTTAAATTAATAGAATCTTTTACCAGTAGATATTTTTCAATTACTGTAATGCTGAAAAAATAAACAGAACAATAATACAAAAATGAAAGGGATGTAGGATAATTTGTTTAAAAATATGTATCTATATATAGAGAGGCATACATATATATATACACACACGAACACCAGCATTCGGGTGGATTAAAAGCAGTTTGTACAGTCCGTATACTTTAATCCTGTTAGGATGTATCCCAGTGCCCTCTCTCACTCCCTCAAGTGAGTTGCCTGCCACTTTGGCAAAACTAAGTCGTGTGGTTTCTTCTTGCCTTTCTCCTTCCTGCACAGCATGTTGTGACAGAGAGGTCTTGCCATGACAAGGTGTTGCTGACCAGGAGATCTTCCACACAATATGACTGTCCTGGGATCTGTGCCTGCTACCTGTAGAGCTCTTTTAACCTGTGCTGTGTTCTTAAACCTTTCCTAGAGAACTAATCCAACACATGTGAAATCCAGTGGGAGTTTGGCTCAGATAAAGGCAAGATTGACACACTACAGGAACAGGATCCAAATGTTTGCAAACCACTTGGTTATTTCCCCGCAGATCTGTTTTAGGGTATTTTTAGTGTGCGAAAGACCATCTGAGTGGTGGCTGCAGAGTGTTTCACTATCGTTGTCTGGTAAATAGCTGCTCAGATTCCAGAGGCAGACAGGATGATAATGCTGACTCCTAGTTCTTTAGGTCTTTTTTATATTTTTAGATTTTGCTCTACAAAGAGGAGGGGGAAATGAAAACTGGGGGGAGGGGGGGACGACACCAAAAGCTGTTGCTGTGTGTTTTAAACTTGGTTTAGTGATGGTTAGGCTTGACATAGCTTGCAAGACCTGCCTGGCAGGCTGAATGCTCTTTAAAAACAGATAAATATAAAGTGTATGGGGACTTCTAGAAAAAGCTCCTTGTAAATAGTCACTACAATTGATTTCAGACAAGAATAAAGAGGCAGAAGTTAATTCAGTTCAGGATTTACAGGATCTGGAGGCATGCATACCATGAGTTTCTGCAGCCAACACTTTCATTTGAAATAATGGCTCACCCTGCTGAGCCACATCATGAGAACTTGGTGCAGATATCAAACAGCACAGGCTGCTTTTGAAGGGGGAGGGCTGTTGAATTTTTGTAGCTAGGAATTTCTGAAGGTACATGTGCAGCTAAATAGGTTTATAATGTGGACTTACCAGTTTTGTGATTTAGTCTGATCTAGGAGCGTGGTCTCCTGCATACAGAGTTGCTGCCACTGTTCAGGTTTCCTCCTGGATCTCGACTGGACTCCTACAGTACACTGCTCTGTGGGACAGCTCTTTCAAGAGTCTCAATAAAGTCTGAACAGCTGAACAACCTGTAATGAGACACTTGATGGAGCTGCCCCACAGGGCTGTGTAAAGACCACAGCAGAGAGTGTGAAATTGTTAAAGACACCACAGGGATGAAACCAGACAGTGAGCTCAGTAGCAGGAGTGATAAACCACTGTTGCTTGACCGTACTTGCTGGTCAGGACGTTCCAGTAGGAGTTTACATATATTGTGGGGTGCATTTTGCTGAACGCTGCCTCTGCTGAAGATCAAGGTGCTTTTACTGAGTTTAATTGGATGCTTCCTCCCTTAACTGGGTATTCCTCACTCACTGAACCGGGTGATGTGAATTTTGAAGCAGGTTCTCATTGGACTGGTAGGACACTGGCTTCATCCCCTCCCCACCTTACAGTGTTTTCTTTACAGTCCCTGGAAACTGGTAAAGCTACAAGTTAAATTTCTGTCACTGGCCACTTACCCACACCCTGTCCTTTGTAAATAATAAGTATATTAATGTAACTTGTAAAAATAAAAGATGTCAGGCATGCTACCCTTTTCTTCCACCCAGAAGCCTGAATTACAGTGCACCAGAGGCTGTCCACAGGTATTGTTTGGCTTTCAGAAGCCTGTAGTGCCAGCAGCCAAGCCCAAAATACGTAAATTGTGCAAGGTTCTCCTGGCAAAGAGAAGTGTGTATCATTAGAAGATATTATCAGGGTCTACCTTATTTTAGTGAGGGTGCAGGAATCAGGTGGGGAGGGTGAGTCTCAGGAAGTTGGGCTTTTGGTGAAAGCTTGCCCTCTGCCCTGTTAGGAATAGAAGTGTATGCATAGATAAATGCTGTAAAAATAATAAAGAAATCTTAGTTTGCTATAAAGATGGCAAACTGTGGCAGTTGTTCCGAAATAGATGTTCTTTAACATGCTCGCTCTTTGGCATTTAGTAAGCTTCCAGGGATGGAAAGAAAGGAAAGTTTAATTTAGAGAAGCCTCTTGCCCTTCTTAGCTAGGGATCAGCTGCCCAACATGAAATAATAATGCATTCAACTGTCCATCTTCTGGTAAGTAACCTTTATCATCATTGCATTCACCAGCACTAACAGCAAACAGAGAGTATGAAATGTTGTATAAATTCAGGGAAAGCTGATAGGGTCTTTGTGACCTTAATGTGATTATATTTGTGCTAATGCATACAGTAGAAAAGAAACTCGAACTCTCAATATGAAGGGTCCAATTCATAAAAAATGTATGTACCATTAACAAGGGATTTTTATGCACTGTACTTAGGGGGTGAAGAAAAGTAGAATGAGTCTATTTTGAATAAAGAACATACTTTTGCAATTATATCCCTTCCCCTTTTCTGCAGTAGTGAAGCTGCTTTTCTCTTGTGAAGTATCTGAAGTGGAAGAATATTCATATAGGTACCAATAAGATAAAAATTTAACTTGGGGAAGAGAAAAAGAGGAAAAGATAAGACAATGAAAGGGAGCAAAAATAAAAATGGGGAAAAGAAAATTTAAGGCAGTTAGGAGAGCTGGGGTTTTGTATTACCTGTGACTTCTGTGGCTGGGAATGGCAGGTTTTTCTTTGGTGGTAAATAAAACTGGTGGTTGCCCAGGAGAAGTTCTCTGTAACGTGAATCACTTTAATAGCCTGATTTTCATTAAAAGCAGTCCTGGAGTTTTAATGTTATCAGCCCTGATCCAGAAAGGTGCAGGTGTGTAAATACAAGCCAAGCTCTGTGCATGTGGGTAATGAGCACAGTGATTTCAGCTCCCTTCTGCGTCTTGTGGGAGAAGATCCTTTAGGAGAAAATATCCCCAGGGACCAGGCAAAGGCGAGATTTTGTGCTCTGCTGGCAGAATGATTTTGAGCTCTGCGGTGATTTTGGTGGCTTTGCAGAAGTAGCTGCGTGGCAGGTTCAGATAAGTACAGAACTGTGGGATTTTACTTACTTAAGTACTGAATGATACAGTCAGTAAAGCAGATCTGCTCCATTCATTCTGCTGTCTAATTCAATCTATTTTGTATGCAGGATTCTTAGCTTTTCTGTACAGGATATTGCATTGACATATATGTCAATATGGCAGATCAATATGGCATTTCCTTATCACACCACAAACATTTTCAAAGGTAAACCAGAAGTTTTGTACATAGGTAAGGGAAAATTAAGTGTGGGAGTTATGTAAGTTGAGACAAGCTGACGTTGTGGAAGATAAGCAGTTACTTGTATGTTGTGCTAAAGAGATCAAACAGTAAAATAATGATATTGACAGTGCAACATTGTTAGGTTTCAGAGTTAACAGGTGCTGGTGGTAATTCTGCACACACCCAGATCCCTACTTCTTTGGTTTTCTTGGTGAGGCTGAAATCACTGCCTGAAAATGAAAGCCTAGAATCTGAAGTAGGGGTCAGCAGGAAAAGATTAATTGATAACAATCTATGGGATAACCTGATATTTAGAGAAGTTTTCTGCAATCCAGATGAGTGAATTGTACACCACATCTTGGTCATAGACTGGAAGAAGACAGCTGAGTACTTAAATATGAGAAGTCCAAGCCTAAATTCATACCTGTCAGTAGGTGCTTCATTATTCCCATTTAATTCTAAGCTTGACTTTCTTTGCTGAGGTAACGGGAATATCTTCTCTGATAACCGTAGGATTATATCGATGTAAAACAGATTCAGCATAGAATCTCAATTTTCTCTCCTGCAAGTATTGTAAAATTTAGATGTGTTCGCAAAATTCTGTGTAGCAATCTGATTACTAAGGTTTTGCGATGAGGTGATTTGGAAAAACTTCCAGCCTACATGTCCAACCTCTGAGGTAGCAGGAAAATGAAAATAGTGAAATGAAGAGCCATAACACGGTGCTTTGTGGTAGGGTGAGGATTGTTTGGAGGGAACGTTAGGGCTTTTTATTATCAGCTGCATCTTTTTCTTTGGCTATTAAATTTTGTTCAGCAAGATTGCTTCTGGTATAATTGCTGACAATTAAGGGTTCATTTAATGAAGAGCTGAGTTACTTTCATCAGAGAATATGGACTTTCACATACCATACCCAATACTTTGAATATTATCAGTTGGCCTATTTAATTTCTTTTTAAAAGTTATCTTTTTTTTCTCCTGATAATATGGCTTATGATCTAAATGCAGCTATATTACATGCTCAGACTGTGAGTTTATTAGTTTTAAAAATGTAAGACTTTTTTCTCACAGGCGGTATTTTCACTTTAATGATTTCTTTCTTAAAGCTCTATCTTTAATGTGAGTTGGCTCAATGAGTAAGAAAAAAAAAGTCTACTTTTGATTTCTTATTGTTACAGTTACCAAGAGATAAATACAATTAATTTAATGTCACATTGTGCGACTGTATCTGAGGATTTTAATATGAACTGTTGCTTGAAATGCTGTGTTCTTTTATTAATGTTGATTCATTTAAAATATTTGCTTAAATGGGTATCTCAGAATGATTTATGTATTCTTTTGATTATTTAAAATCAAGTATTATTAAATTTGATCCTGCTTGGTTTTCAAAGCATTGAGTACTAAAGAAAGGTAGCCCAGCATCTCCCTGATTCTGATACAAATGAGAGACACAGTCAATTCATTGAAGACCATGAGGAAGTTTATTTTTGGATCATCTGCTTTAGGCCAGTCCTATGCTGTGGTTTGGGCGTTGGCTTTGAGTGAGTTTTAGTGCAGAGTTTGAGAGGAGACATCACTGTCCGTCGTGCCTTTGAGCAGACACAAGCACACACCAGGAGGTCCAGGACAGAGCTGGATGTACATGTTTAATGCACTTCACCATATGTCCTGTAATGTTTTTCAGTACAGTCACATTTGGCAGCCCCTGTTTCCCTGGAAGCAACAGACATCATATGAGGCAAGGGCTGCTGGGTCGGGCAGTGCAGGGTGCTGAGGAGGACATGCACCTTCACCCTGCCAGAGCAGCCAAGGAGTCACAGAGCAGTTCTGGGCTTTGACCCGTGTTTTCCTGAACAGTGTGAGTGCAGCTAGGAGATCTAGGTGCCTGAACAGCACTGATTTGAGAATCCAGATCTGAGTCCTCTCCCTTTCTAAAGTGGGGATTAGAGCATCCCCTCCTTCATGGGGCACGGGGAGATAGAGACATTTAGAACTGAATTACTCTTGTGTTGCTGAAGACGTGTAAGGAACAGAAAGGAAGCAAACTCTGGAAAGCCTGTTTATAACTAGTGCCTTTACAGTTGTAATTTTGTATGAGGCTCGAAGGCCTTGGGTTGTGAACTTTTTTTCCTTATGACATTTCTCTTGTGGTTTTCTCATTTTTAAACCAAGTATTGTACAACAAGGGTTTTTTGCCTGGTTTGGGGGATTTTATTTTACTTGTTTTTTCTTTCTGATAACGCAAGAAGTTTGCCTTTGTTTTACTTAGCTTTATTTAAAATAATATTTTATTTTAAGAGGGTTATTTTACGATGTTTACAGTGCACTTCAATTTTTTATTGTGTCATGCCCTTCCAGCCCCTTGGTGGGATGAGAGGTGAGTGTATGTATTATATAATTTATAATTAATTTATGATGAATCACATATGATGAATACTGCTTATTAAATATTAAAGCCTTGTCTACAGTCATGGTCATACCATGGCAGCAGCACTCCTGGATGTTCATACGGTACTGCTGAGCAAACTCAGTGACTTTAGGCTGTGCTGGCAGCACCCAGGTCTAAGAGAAGTCTTAGCTCCCTGCCTAGGCAAACGGTGTTAAGGAGAATTACTTCTCTTTCCAGAGTAGATGCCCTGTTCCTGCCTTCTCCCTGCCCTTTGCGCACCAGCAATCAGAGGTGTAATGAGACTACAATCTCTCCAAGGTGTAGTTGAGAACAGAGAAGGTGCTGCTGGTAGCTCCCCAGCTCCATAGGGACTGCTCTGAGTCCTGGTTCCTTGCCACCATACCCCTTGCTGACAGAAAGCTGAGCAGCGTTGAGGGATAACCTAACAGGAGGTAATGGCCTGGATCAGGGCAAGTGGAAAATCCAGGCTAGGTTTTGACAAGATGTTTTTGCTAGTGAGGACTGGAATTTGGACAGGGGAATAATGTACCTGCAGAGGTCATTCCAGCAGCTGGAACTGCCAAATAAAGGCAGTAAAACAGAGGGGAAACAAAATGCAGGGGGTTTTGTGCTGCCAGTTTAGGGCAATGGTCTTAAGGAAGGTATTTTTCCAAATTAGTAGCAATGAGTATCAGAAATAGCTGCTGTGCCACAGAGTTCTCCCGACACCTCTGGATTCAGGAATCCACCGGGTCAACATCATAAGGCAGAAAAGGAGGAGTAGCCTTCTACCAGTGATTTGTGCTCTGCTCTGCCATCCTGGGATGCAACAGAACTTAACCCCGAAATCCTCGCCAGGCAGGTTTCCCTGTGCACTTCCAAAAACATCTTGACTCTTGAGTGACTGTTATAGCAGGTAGATTAGAAAGGGCATGAGAGGAAATGTGAGAGTTTTGGTTTGAGAATAGGGCAGGGATAATTTCCTACAGGGTGTCAGGTAAGGCCACGTTCACGCAGGTGAAGGTGTGTGCTGCTTTGAGCTGCCTGCATCGTGTGGAGGGTGAGCAAGAAACAGCAGGCAGAGCATCTGAACACTGAAATATAAAGATACATCATCTGTGATGAGTGACAGTACAAAAGGACTGTAATCCTAAGTGATTCCAATTAGTGCAATGCAAAAGGAGAGGAGTGTAATTAATTTTGGCTTTATGGACCTGTATAACCCACTTGTACTACATATAGCTTGTGAGATGAAATATTGGAAAATCCTTAGGGTGCAGATAGCAGCAAACAGTCATTCCTAGGGTAGCTGCACCATGGAAGAAAATACTAAAGCATAGGCATATTTCTTTAGAACTTCTTATTTATTTTCTGAGAGCTCCAGCTATAGTAATTGCAATAAAATCTGATTCTAGTGAATACTTGACTCCAGTTTTTTTATTCTCCAAAAGCTTTCATAGGATAATTTAATGATGTGACAGACTATCAGGAGCTTGTTTTAATATTAATTAAATCATACACAAAGACAAAATTCTCAGCCCTTAAAATTACATAAACAAAATTGACTTGTACGATTTGATCTTAATGGGGAGTGATATATTCATTGGTATTGAGCCTTTGATCTAATATCACTTTATACATACAGCTGTGAAGAGAAGATTAAAAAAAACCCCAACCCATAACAATATGTGGAAATTACCAGAGGTAAAAGTGTTTAGTAACGTAGCACTTTATTTTATATAGGAAGAACCCATATTGAAGAAAATCTTTGGTCCTAGCAATGGCAGCAGCACTAGGATTGTAATGGATTTGAAAGAAACAGTTTTCATTGACTCTAGCATATCTAGTTACATTTCTTTCTTTTCAAGTAACTGGGATGAGTAAATTGCACATAAAAAATTTAGTGGCTGGGTCTCTGTGTGCATGTTTTTAGGCAGTTGTTGGAGTCTTCACCGATTACAGTAGGTCATCTTATTCTCATTATTAAATGACAGCGGTCATTAAAATGCCAAACATATTTTTATAGAATTCACTTTATAAAATGTCAGCAAGTCTGTATGTTTTTATTAGTTCCCAATCAGATATTTCAATAGACCATTTGTAAGTGTTCCCAAAGCAATGTCTATTTCTGGCTTTGTGAGACCACATAAAAATATTACAAATTAATCAGATTTTCAGATTTCTGTGTAATAACTCTGCACATCTATTGCTTAATCCCATTCTAAAATGCTGTTATGATTGACACTTTGCTGTAGAGATAGAAGTCAATTGAATAATGTGTAGCAGTCAATTTTATTTGTACCTTAATGTGCTGAAGATTTTATTTGGGGGGGAGGGGGATTGGGTGGGCTGTTTTTTCCCACATTTCCATTATTTATAAGTCTGTCCCCTTGGAGAATATATAGAAGAATTTGTTTTAAATGAGCTGATAATACCCTCTTTAAAATTTATAAGTATGACAGAATCGTATCCTTTTTCCTTACCACATCAGGGGGTGCCCATAAACTCGTTCTGAATTATCTAGCACTTGCTATTCAGAAGACAAACATTGGAAAGGAGCATCTTGTTAAGGTTTACTTAGAAGGGAATTTCAACCACTCATCAGAAAAAAACTAATGGAACAGGAGCTGTTGCACCAACCAGGAAATCTGATGCTGATTCCAGGGTTTTCTTTTGAAGAGCCCACAGTGTTCTTGCAGCTACTTTTGATACTGGCTGTCATTCTTTCAGCCTCAAAGATAAATGTGAGCCTGGTTGTGCCATCAGCACTGGAAAACTTTGTGAATCAATGCGAGTCTTTCACCTGGAGGAAGGGGAGGATTGGACATAGTTTTGAAAACATCTTGGTACTTTCTTACAACTGCTAGGACGTTTCTCTTTTTCCTTTTCAAATCTGTATTGCAGACCTCAGCAAATTCAGTGGGGCTGAGCGATGGTCTGTGCTTAGCAGGTCATTAGTGCCCAGCATATACTTCGATTGTTGGGTATTGATCATCTCAGTAAACACTGGAAATTCTGGGTTTCATAGAATTTTGCTTGCCCCCCACATGCAGTTTAGGAAACAAGCTGCCTTTTGGAAGCATACCTGCTCTCAGTTTCCACAGTGCCTTTTTACTGTGTGTCGTGCAGCCCTTGCTGCCTCAGTAACCCACAAAAGAAAATACTTTATTAAGATAGAAAGTAGCTGTGACTCGATTGTTTTTCAGATAACTTTTGCTTTCAGAAATTAGAATGGCTGATGCTCACCTAAGCGTAGAAAATGCAGTTCCCACACACACAGAGTGCTCATGTACTGTATGTAAATGGATGTATAATGCAACCCACATTAGCTGGGTTGATGATAGCTTCAGTTTCACTGCTGTCAGATCTTTGTAGCTCCTTGAATGAGTTGGCTGGTCTGAATGAACGTTAGCATAATTTATGCAGCTGATAAGTGATTTGAGTGCTTGAGTTATTGATAAAGCACTTTAACATATCATTTTCAGCTTGATGTTATGTGACATCAGAGTTGAAGGTAATGTGGCAGTCCCCAGGCTTGGTATTAAAGTCAATCTGCTCTTTGGATTTTAGAGGCCAGAGGAAACACAGCGCTGCCTGACACGAGCCCAGCAGACCAACACCAACCCAGTCAGTCCCATCCTGCGTTCCCTGTTGGGCCCCAGGTCAGTATCTTTCCTTTTGACTAATTGAGATGTGCAATTTGATGAAAAGTAAATAACGGTGATTGATCATCTTTGATCTGTGTAATGTAGAAAATGTGATTCTGTTTGCATTTAATGTTATGAAAAGGGAGCACGTATGTATCGTGTATGTTCTGTAAGTTCTTTGGAAAGAGTAGCTTTTTGTACGTTTTTCTAAAATAAAACTTAAGCAGTTTTGCATATTTAGGAGGTTAAATTATTTGAATTTCTTATATAAGTTATTTTTTAAAAATATATAATAATTTAATATTTAAAAGCTTGTGTAATTTTAATGCAGCCTTATTGGCTCTGACAGTTCTGCCTGTCACACACAGTTCCTGCATTAGTAGAAGTATTTCATTATGTTTTATGCCAGGTATTTATTTTCTTTAGAGGAAAATGTAGGTATAGTAGTACAGCACTGTATAACATTTTAAAAGATCTCCCTATCACTTCACAATTTGGTCCAAGTTTGTCCATACAAAGGAGATACTCAATGTTCTTCCACTTCCCAGGAGAATATAGTCCTGGTAATTGTTACTGCAGTGTTTTCTGCTTTTACCAATCAGTATGCAACTGGGAAAATTTGGGAAACGTTGATGTTTAAGTACTTACAGGCTGACTTGAGTTAGGCCTTTCTGTGTTCAAAATTATCTTTGGTGGAGAGGTAGTGAATTTCCCAGTCTAGATCCAACTGGGATTGCTACCATGCCACATGAGTGTAAGGCTTACTGCTTCAGCCTGTCAACTTTGCCAAAACTTTCTGTGTTGGTGAAAATGGATGATTTGAGGTATTGGAAGCAGCATGTGTCTACAAAAGAACATGGAAGGACCCCAAGCCAGAGGAGTTCTGAGTGTGTAGGATATCAAGCTATGTGCAGTACAACAGGCTCCCTCTCTGTGTTCTGTCACAGCCACTCCTGACAGCCCAGCAGCTGGCCTCAGCGGTAGCGGGGGTGATGCCAGGAGGCACTCCAGCCCTCAACCAGCCCATCCTTATTCCTTTCAACATGGCTGGGCAGCTGGGGGGCCAACAAGGACTCGTCCTAACTCTACCTACAGCAAATCTCACCAACATCCAAGGGCTGGTAGCAGCAGCTGCAGCAGGAGGCATCATGACTTTGCCATTGCAAAATCTACAAGGTAAGTCATATTTATCATTCTTCTAGGAAGTTCTTTTGCCTGTTTGTTTCACTTTATCTCTCCTAAATCAAGTGATCTCTTTTTCCAATGAACTGTTGCTGTTGATGCATATTGAAAATAAATACTTGGATTGGTTTTGAATACTTGAGAGATACTTAAAAGATATTTACATTTTTATCAAAACAAGTTGGAAGTTGGGTCTTAGATTCTACAGGTCAGTAAGGTAAAGTGCTTGTGTGATTCATTCATTTTTTTTAGTGATCAAAGTTTCTTACTCACACTTTAAAATGTCAAATGGCAACATCAACACAAGGATTTTGTTTCACCACTGGTGGTCAGGGTAGTTGAATGAATAGGGGCAACTAAAACCACAGTGCTGCATGAAAAATCACTTTTATTATAAAATCAGGGTTTCTTATCTGCCACCAGTGCTCCACATACACGTTCTCATTCTTGCTCCGAGAGGTCTGCTTTATCAGTAAGGTTCTGCCATCCTCATCCAAGCTGTAGAAAGAGTTGCATGACTCCAAATTCACAAGCCAAAAGTTCATCTCTGTGTGTATCCTCCCCACTGTCTGAGCTATACCATGTTTACAACAGTTCTGCCCTAAATATCTGCTGAATTCTCCCTGTGGTCTAAAATCACACTGAAAAGCAGTTCTATACGATCCCTGTTCTTCCCTCATATTCTCTCTGTTCAATCAATGTGTCTGACACTGTTAAAAACAGCACTCAATCCAAACACATGTATTTATTTACTACTCCTAATTATGTTGATTACTTCCCAGAAAGCAGTTACTACTGAGCAGAACTGAACCACGTGTAGCAAGATAAGTATTAGCCAATATCTTACAATAGAGTTGTACAGCTTTAAGGGAAGAGGATGGCAAGGAAGTGATGGTCCAGTGTGAAAGTGATAAACGTGAGCAGGAAGCATCAAAATAAAGCTTTAACTCTTTCAATTTATCTATCTATCTATATTGTTTTTAATGTCTTGCTGATGTAAATTGTAAGAAGAGTTTTCCTTGAACAGAATGGTAACTTTTTAAAATGAATTCTCTGCACTGCACCCTAAGGACTTCTTAGTTATTAAACTCTGGTGGCTGCCGATTACAAGGTGAATTGTTTGAAGCACCAAATCCTACAGGTTGTGGAACAGAGGAAAGGAGGAGACAGCTCATGTGTTGAACAAACTCTTTACAAAGCGCACGCATAGTACTCTCACCTGTTGGAGCAGCTACTTGCCTTTACCTTGTGCATGTTTTAAAGTTTAATGTCAACAGACCTTTCTTATCATAGTTGTAAATGGTTTTCACTTTAATGTTTAAAATAATGTCTCTCTCATACCATTAAGCTGCACCGAAGAACCTGTCATTCATAAATCATAGATGAAAAGGACACACTAATGCACAAATTTTGCTTGTTTAAAATTTGAGAGTGCATGTAAAGTAGGGAACTGGAGATTAAAAAAATAATGCAGGAACAGGAGCGGGTAAAAGCAGATATAACAAAGTGAAGGGGAAGTGGCTTTTTAGCGTAGGTGGATGATGAAATCTTAATGAAGAAACAGGCATTATAAAAACGTATTCTTCCACTCTGGAGTGCTCCAGGTTGTAGTTGCTGGGTATGTAGTATTATAAATAAACATAAGCTTGTGCAGTTCTTACGTCATTTATTCACCCCATGTTGCAAAGCTGGAGGGTGGGGATTAAGCCAGGCAACCTTTGCTCTTTAGGTTTAGCCGTGGGTGTCTAATTGATAGCTAAAAGGTGTAACTCTGCTGCCAAATAAATTTTGCAAGCAATGACCTTATCAGATGAAAAGGTTTCCTCTATAATCTTTACTGGTAGGTAGAAGCATGGAATCAAACAGGGACTTGCAAGAGCATCAGGTGCAGGTCCCTGTCTGTGGGTGGGATCACCATAGAATCACACCTTCCATAAAGTAGCTGAAAGGAGCAGAACCCATGAATCCACTTAGTTGTGTGGCTGTTCGTCATCATCTCTGCACTTCCCTCCTGATCCTCTAACCAAGTTCTGCCACCCTCATTATTTGGAGGTGAAACTGATACACAAGGAGATGAAGTAACTTGGTCAAGATAGCTCTTGAGAGCCCTGAATCACAATTGTGAGCTTCTGTTGCTTCCTAGGTAGCCCACTACCCAGTGCATGCATGAATGAAGGTAGGAGTCGAGTGAGAGTGCTGTGTTTCTGGAGAACACCTTTAGCTGTGTGCTATCATCAGTTCCATTCAACCTGATTGACTTCTGGTCCCTGGTTTTTATGGTTATTTGAAAGATAATCGTAGAATGTGTGTTCTGTTTTGTAGCCAGCACTTCTATAGGTATGTTCATTGAAGCCTATGCTTCAACACAGTTTTGTTAATCCCTGCCTTTTGGGTAAAATCAGGCCATATTCATCAACTTCCATCTCTCTTAAACCTCACTGTGGCATGGTCAGTGGCATGACTGAGGGGACATGTTTTCATGGTTGTCACTGAATTTCAAATGCAGTCAAGCCTAGATGTCCACAGCTCCTGTGAGCTGGCCCTTCTCCCTTCTTTTTTCTTCTATCATCAGTAAAATTCATCACAAACTACCCCAGCTAGGTAACTCAAAAGACACCATAAAGACTGTTTGAATAATGTATGAATTCAGAAAAGTTCTAATGCTACAGAGTACTTGAATTCATACTAAAAATTGGACAACTTCTTGTATTATCCTTATATATAACCGATTTTCTTTTGGGGGATTTTTAGGTCTGGTTGAGGGTGATAAGTATGAGACCTCAGGGTGGCTGGATAAAACAATGAAAACTCTTGCTTGTGGAAAGAGAAGAGAGCATTTAGTGAGAGGAATCGTAAGAGAGATAAGTATTTAAAATGAGAAAACAAGAGTTTCTTTAAAAATTCAAGACAGTGGTAAAATGGAGCGATTAATGATATGGAAATTACTCAGTATAACTTATTCAGTGAAATTACCTATTCTTCAGTTGTCAGTTACTTATAAGTAAGATTTTTTTTTTTTTTTCCAAATGTATCTGTGTTAAATTGTTCAGTCACTATATGGCCCTGATCCACCACTAAGTCAACAGGAATTTTGTTGCTGTAAGTGAAAGAGGTTTAGACTAAGCCTCTTTCAAAACTACTTTACTTGATACATACTTGATTATTTTCTATTCATTACACTGTGTCGTTTGCCATATACCATATCTGTTCCCTGAGCAAATAAGTCAAATGCGTGTGAACAGAAGGGAGGAAGGTGAATGTGTAAATCCTTGCTGTGAAACTCAGAAAAATATGTTTTCCTTAGCTCCTATTAAGCAAATTTCATATGCACAAGGAGTATGCAAAGAATATGATTTACTGAGATGCCAGAGGGTTGGTGTCAGAATAGAGCCATATGCTTTAGACTAAACAGAAATCCCTGAACATAATGCAGATCCACCTATGGAACTTTGGCTTTCCACCAGCAGTTCTTTGAAGAAAACAATAAAATCAAGCACCATAACTTTTTAGTGTAATCCACTTAAAAGCACTGAAGATAAGTGTATAAAACCATCCAAGAAAGCTGTTGTCCCACAAAATTTACACATCTGTTTAAGAGTTACAGCTGGAACACAGCCATGCTTTCCTAACCAGCAAAAACTTTGGAGGTGTCACAATAAGGAGTGGTGAGATTGTGAGGAGGGAAGAAGTGAGGCGGGTGCCCTACAAGACAATGTGTTGCCTGTCTCTTGCTTTTAGTCCATTGCTTCTTGGCCTGCCCTTATTGACTTCAAGCAGAAAACACTCTGCCAACTTTCCTCTTAATATCCAAACTGCTGTTCATCAATATTCAACTTTCTGTCTTTGGAAGACCTTTCTCTGGGCTGAACAGTTTCAGTTTCTGCATCTCTTTTGCCAGATTTCTCTAAGTTTAGGGGGGAGGGTGTTCTTTTTTTAAATTTCAGTTATCCTCCTCAAGAGTCTTTCCAAGGGACTAGTAGTTGCTTAATCTCAGAGCATTCAGTAATGCCTGGGAGCTGATATTCATGGAAAGGCATTCTCTCCTTAAGCCCATCTGATTTTTATGTCTCAATGTAATATTTCTGTATATCTGAACAGAAAGATACCTCTTCTAGGGGCTGAATTTGTTCTGTCTTGTTTTCTTAATAGAATTTTTAACCCTGTTGATTTCATGTGGAAATCACTGAGAAATGGGAAGGTATTCCAGTGCTGAGGAGTTGCTAAAGGCTGTCCTCTCATATCACTTACTTTTCCATGGTAGCCAAAGCAGCTTTAGCTGAAAGGTTAATGTATTTTAATTATCCTTTTAGTATAGTATAGATGTTTGAAATGAGAAGAAACTAGCTCAGTGTTGCCTCCCACTTCACTGCTGGCCACTCACACACCACAGATAACAATTTGGGAGCCTCTCTGCAAAAGGTTGTCCCAAATATATTACATCACATAGCAATGGTACAACAGTTTCAGGTCTCTCCACTGCTTGAACGATGCCTGAACCTTGAAAGAATTCAACAAGTTGGAGATTCTAGCCTCGTGGCACTGAAACTGTGTATTTTGTTTTCACTACACATTTTACTGCTCCTAAAGTGGACGTCAATAATTTATCTGCAACTCAGAGTTTCTCAATCCTGACTTCTGAAAGAAATGAGAACAAACTATCTCCCCATATCATTAGTGAAAGGCTTCAGTGCTGAAAGGAAGCCTTGCATAGCTGAAAATGTGAAATCATTAAATTACATTATTTAAACAGCAGGAGGTCATATTTTAGCTGCAATACAATGGAAGGGGAAATGTATTAAACATCTTGAGAGCTGGGAGACAGCCATTAAAATGCACTGATATGGGTAACAATAGACATGGATGATGGTAAAAAAAAAATTCAAAGGCTTTTTTATGTGGAGATCAGTCAAAATGAATGTTAGGTAAAGACAATGGTAACAAAAAGGGAAAAGAAGAGGATTGTTTACTTTTATTAGATCTCACTTCATCTGAACATAGATTTGTATCATTAATTGTGCAACAGATAAAGTAAACATGCTCTGTCTCCATTCCTCCATGTACACACACCTTAAAATCAGAAATCAGAGAGAGATGAAAAACAAAAAAGAGACAGAAAAGAAGTAAACTACAAACCTCAATTGCTTACTGATCTAGAGTCCAAATTCCAGGTTTTTAGAACATTTTCCCCTTTTAACTAAAGTGATGCAGTCCCTATTCATTTGTATTCCCCTTCAAGTAACATGAAATAGCTTTCAGAGTCTACAGAAAGGCAGTGTTTCACTTATGTATTTTAATGAGCACCAATGTCAGTAATAATCAAAATGATGTTTCACTTAGAGGAATAGTTTATTCCCAGGTACTTCTGCAGTGTACTAACATAACCAGAACAAGAATGACAAGAACCAAGAAAAGAAGCTGCACTCACTAGCAATTTCTGTGAAGCCCTCAAACCAAANCTCAGATGTACCTATTTTTTTGCTACTGGTGGTTATGGAATGACATCAGTGAGGAGTAATGATGTGATGTAGATCAAATTAATTCTGAAATCAAAGTGTTCACGCCTACTTAACCTTTGCAGGCCAAGTTTTGGCAGGGTCTAAGTTTCCAGACTTACATGCCAAGAAGCAGATGGGGTAAACCAGAAATAGTCTGCACGTCCCCATAGTTTCCACCAAAAACCTATTGGTTAACTACCCTCTAGCAGACATGACCACTGGGTTAGGAGTTGTGACATGAGTAGTGAGCAAGGCCTGGGCATTTCTGGGAAGGTCCCCCTTTATTCAGCCCTGACTCAGACTGATCCTGCTCCTGGCAGGAATATTCTGCGTGCAGGATTATAAATGAAATTTCTGTCAACCAGAACACGGATGCATTTTAATGCTGCTTTTAAAGTATATCTTTGCACCTGTTTCCAGGAGCCTTTAATCTTCTTCTTGAATTTAGACCGTGACAATTTAAATTAATGTAGAGAAAACTCATTCCAATAATGTTAAGCACTTAACTTACTGTAATCTTACAAAAGCCAAGAAATTTCAAATGCAAGTGAAAATCCCAGCTAGTGTTTATCGCTCTGTTCCTCACCTCCACGTTGTAGCATACATGCTACATGCACTGGTAGATCACATGCAAATAGGAAGGTACATCTAGATTAGATACAGATAGATAGGTACATCTATATGGTATATGCATATAGGACTCATATATATAGATGCATATGCATCTATATGGTATATGGATATAGGACTCATGTACCAATCCAGGACTCTCCACTGCAATAGAGTGACTTGTAGTAAGATTACCAAGATGGATTTGCAGCCTTCACTCTTAATTTCCTTGCCCTAGTGGATTTAAGTCAGACATTTATAGT
>VYZX01015570.1:8106-28673 GCA_013401335.1 Brachypteracias leptosomus
CATTGCACATCTGCATGAGTAAACTGCAAGGATATCAGTAAAGCTACATAAAGGTAAATATGGAAAGAGCTTCAGTAAGATCAAGCTAGTCCCAAGACATTATCACACTAATCAGGACAAGGCTAAGCAGAGTCAAATACCAGTCTAGTATGCATCTTAGTAGGGAAGGATTTTAAAGATAAATTTAAGAGAGGGTGCTAAGTTTAGAATTTTGATGGAGATATTTTCATATGTGCATATTACATACAAAGTTCTTGTGGAAAATAAGAACAAAACCTGAGTTGATGGTAAAGTGAGGCAAAGGACCATTAAAAAAAAAAAAGTAAGACGTAAATGGTAAAAGGAGAAGTATCTTTTTCCAGTTTTACTGTATCCTTCTTCATTTGCTCATTCTCTTAGCTGAAAAAAAGCATACCCAGATGTTTGCATAACTTGAGTAACTGATGATTTGGGATGGGAGAAAGCAACTGTTGACCTAAGTTTCAAATGAATAAATTCTTGCATGGAGGGAAACAGTTTGTCATACTCTTAAGATAACAAGGCATAACATCACATGAATATGGCACAACATGATTATACATACATGCCCCATTTTTTTAACCACAGAACATTCCGAGAAACAAAAAAGACAGAAGTGTCACCTGGGTCACTAAATGGAGTCTTCTGAAACTGCAAGTATCGACGGAGCAGATATCCAGTTCAAAAGGGTCCCTAAAGTTCCACACATCATAAACTTCCTTGATGTTTTATAGCAGCACAAAATAATGATAATCATTAAGTTTTTAAAACTACAAAATGCAGGAGTGCAAGTGTATCACTGATGCTCTAGGAGCATGATGAAATTTATGGGAGGAGACTGTTCAGCTGACCTGGGGCAGCAGGCACTGCTCAACTGAGAAGCAGTGGCAGCAATGGCCTGTGTGGGGATTGCACAAAGTACACTAAATTTCTTTTTCCTCTTTCTAGTTGAGGCAGGATGGGGACAGGGGACAATATCTTCTCCTGCCTAAAGTTGCCAAGACAGCTACCAGTGCACAGCACTATGAAAGAGCTAGGTGTTCCAATACTATCACCAAAACACATGCACAGGATTTGCAGTTAATTCAAAAGCAAGTTAAAGTTGTCATTGTATAGTTGCCAAGAGCAGGGACAAAAACTTTACCATTCTTTGAATAGAGAGCATTTAGATGCCCATACTTGTGTGCAAATGCATACTTTTCTATGCTTTCAGAATTGAGACTGAAATGCCCTCCTGTGGCAGTACTCTGGTGTTCCCTGGGCTGGTCAGCAGAGACAGAACCTTGAGAATGACCATCCACCTACGACACGAGCTAATGGAGCAACTGATATCACTATGCTGTCCACTTCAGTGAGGGCCACCAAAAGAGGGGGACAAGGCCCAGTAAGTATCACAGACAGATGCTGACAGCACAAGAAGAGCAAGATTCAGGTATGTCAGGTTCCTCTCCAGATGCTAGGGGAAACATGGTCCAGCAGCAATATGGAGCCTGCTCCCACAACTTCCTGCAGTTCTTCAGATATGTAAAAAAATCGCCATCAGAGATATCTAAAACCTCTGCCTTATGCTTTCTTCAGTTCCTCCTTAAAACATGCTGATATCTTGCTGCCCACAAATTAAACCTGCTTAGCACTGATTAACATCATCCTGCAATAATGATATCTGTGAAATATATCTTCCTTATGGTCCCGTCTTTTCTTCATCTTTCTATCCCTTGGCCACAATTATCCTTAGCTTATTTCTCCTTCCATTCCCACTCTCTGATCCTCATCTAACTTCCATCACTCCTCCTAATGCTTTCCATATCTGTTACTTGCTCCTCTAGCTCATGCCCTGTCTCCCTGTCCAGCTAGTCCCTAGTTTCATTATCTGATCCCAACTCCAGCTTTCTCCATCCTCAGATTCCTTTTCCAAATCCTTATTCCCTAGCTCCTTGAATACTTCACAGGCACTTTCAGAGTTATGTTTGAGCAACAACTCTCCTTCACAATACTTATGTATTTCTTGGAAAGGCACTATAAGCAAAAGAAAGAAGAATTTTACTGATTTCCATTGTGGTGCTCACTTTCAAAACAGCCTGTAACAAAGCACCAGAGCACAACATCAGGGTAAGTCCTGCTTGTGAAAAAAGGAATTTTCAAAAAAATTTAGGATTTATCCAAACACAAACATTCTCAGAAAAATGTCTGCAATTAGCAAAAGGTATGCCCTTGATATCAGTGTGACACCTCTTCCCCCCAAAATTCTCTGCTTCAAAGAACAAGCTGCCAAAGCTTCTCCGCAGAACAGCAGAATATTTACAGCACAGGCAAAACACTGGCTAATATGTTAAAAATAAAATACATGGAATGAGCCTCTACAAGACAACTGGTAGTGAAAATTACAACTCCACCTAACTTAATACTACAGAAGTATATGCAACTCGATATAAGGTCTTTTGTGTAAAAATGTATACAGTATTAGAGTAGCCCATACCTCCCTAGCTGCAAAATGCAGAAAAAAAGAAATTTCTTATGTATAAAAGATGCAACACCTAGGCATTGGAGCTAGATAAATACCAGAAATGGCTACACACACTTTTAACTAATGATCCAAAATTCCCAGAGTCATTAGTATCATGTCATCTATTTCTAGACTGGCCAACTTTTAAGCCCTCAAAGATCATTTTTCAGAAAAGCTGAGCATTGAAAACAGTAACTGAAATCAGTAAGGATAGTGAATGCACAGTGTTAGTATATACTTTAAGATATTTAATTGACTATGGTATTTTCTGACCTTAAAAATCTACTATTTTTGCAATATCGTCCTTACATTATCAATACTGTAACAGTATCCTTAATGTTCAAGGCACTGAAAGGACAGAAAAGAAACAGACCTTGCTTCTATAGCTCACCACCTAAAATCACAACATAAAAATGAGAAGGAAAAGTAGTAAAATGTATACGGTTACTTTAAAAATATTTTCTCCCTCAATATACAACTGCTCCTCTACTTAGTTTAATTCTTTCAAATGTTGTTGTAGAAGTGAGACCTGAGAAAGGATCTGAAAGAGGATAGATTAGCGACCCTGAGGCTACCTCAAATGAGGTTCCCAGCTTAAAGAACAGGATAGAGAAAATTATAAAATAACTACTGGAAAAAGCAAGGAAACAGTCTGGGGAGGCTGCCATTGAGAGTATAACACAAGCACTATGTACTGTGAGCAAAGATGGCCAAAACGCAGGGAGTAGATAGCCCACAGAATCAACAACGCTGACTCAAACATCAATGAAAAAGATTTGAAGCTGGAAATGTAGCACTGGTAACTGAACACTCCTTAAACAATCTGAAACAAGCTCAAATTAAGGGGAGGCCAGTCCACTCTCACTGGAAAACATCCAGTGACAATCATTTCTCACAAATGACACTGTCCCCCCATTTTAAACCTCTTGCCTATGTCAAGAGTAGAAATACACCAAAGTCTCTCTCAATGTTAGAAATAACCATCTATATGGGAAGCTTGTATGTCCCTCAAGTGAAGAGGCTCCAATCCTAGCAAGATCCACCTAAGTCAGAATACTCCATGTAAGCAGCCAGCAGTTTTCCAAAACCCTTGTTTTCACAAAACACAGAAGGTGTCACACCTTCTCCTATTTTTTTTCTCAAGCCTCCATTGTGTCCCTCTGTAATGTGACTTTTTGCCAACTATTAAAGTACGATACACATAGCCTACATGTCTTATTTGTCACAGTAGCATTGGAATAGCATGGCTATGTTAAAAAATCTCTAATTCATACTGAAGAAAAAAAGCAGATGTAGCTCACAAATTGTTCCTTTTATAAACGTACCTTCTTTTCTCTACTTCATTTCCTAGATATAAAAGAGAAGCCTGTTCTAGAGAAGACATTTGAACAAGTCAGGTATATTGTTTATATTTGCAGTTTCTGATCTCTTTGGCCAGGAAAAGCATCAAACAGCCTTCTCATACAAACATCTCCTCTCATTTCCAGGCAATCTCAGTACCTGTCATTTTGCATCATTATTATTCTGGTGGTATTTAATAGGAAGATTTTGTTTTGGGGTTTTGTTGGTGTTTTTTTTTTTTTTAATTTTCTTTCTTAGGGCCTCAACTAGTAGGTTCATTCCATTACAGCACAATTTCAAATTTAACTGTACTGGCTGAGGAGAAACATTTGAAAACTTAAACTCCAAACATTTGAGCATCAAACAGCAAGAGTTCTTTAATGGCCTGATTTTTAAGTAATACCTCAGAAATAATGAGATTTATTAGCAATTTATGAACACATAGAGTGATTACCTCTAGCACTCTTTGTTCCCAACAATGAGGGAACTTGTAAATCAGCAAATACAGCTGACATTACTGGGAATGGTTGCTAACGAGTAATTTTGTAGCCCTAGCATACTGACTGTGTAGGGCATCACAACTAAGAAATCTGTAAACCCACTTTCATTATCTGCTGACTTGACACACCCCTGTATCACTAATGGATTCTGGTTTTCAAAGCCTGAGTTATTGCTGTATAATCTGGGCAGGTTAAAGAATATCAAAGCTCAACTGAACGTTAATTCCTCTCTGAGGAGGAAGGAGTATGCATAGTAATCAAAACTGGAGTCATCCTATTCAGAATATCTTTATTGGTTTTAGGTGGTTTCATTTCAGTTCAGTTTTCAGGCCCTAAAATTCCAATAAAATGAGGGAAGCCATACAGATGGAAAGGCAGAGCAGAACATGGATTCCACTTGCTATGTTTAGTTATATTAGCTAGTAAGAACATAAAATAGATAAGTTATTTCAATTAAGTTCAGTATTTGCCCAGAATTCACCTTTCACTTAGCAAATATTGCCCTTTAACTATTTAAAGCATACAAAGTTTAAAACTAAAAATCTTAATTTATATTTTGTAATTTAGCTCTGCAGTGAAACCAATCAAAATATCTTGATAAATATCTGAAGGCAAATACAACTTGCAACGCCTGTGTTGTTCTGTGTAGCACATTAGAAACAAAAAAGATGTATCGAAACTAAAATATGCTGCTCTGCAAAATCCATATTTTCTCTGTACATGTTTTTAAGTCATCTGTCAGTTTTTACAGCACATTTAGTAAAAGCAATTATTTGGTTAGTAAATACCATTTAAATCATATTCTAGGTAGCATAGCCATCCATAAAAATCTTAACACCACTGATAAAATTACTGCTTTTAACAGATAAGACTAATAAAATATTGTAAGTCATAAACACACATTAAAATGTGAAATTTCACTGCTTAATCTATCTGGTACAATTTAAACCCAGTTCTAGTAAATTCTCTTTGACTCCACTAAAGGAAAAGAATATTCTCTAAACTGATACAAGTAAAAGATGTAAAAATTCCTTATACATGAATTACAAGGAGAGAAACATATTTAATTGATAGGAGTTTCTGTCATCTCCCAAATAATTTCAGATTCATGTATCACATAAAATATTGAGGAGTAAGAAATTATTTTGTGCAGTGTGTCCAGTAACATTTACAATTAAAGCTGCTCAACACTCTCTTTTACAGGTAGCTTTCGTTCACGACCTTTATATATTTGAGTTTAAATCTTGCACGTTCTAAGATTACTGGTGAGGGGCCGGGGGAAGGGATAGTGTGGTTAGACTATTTGCAGAACAAGATTTGATTTTTAAAAAACTTGTTTATCCTTTGGTAAGAAACCCTATGCAATTAAGTAATTAAGATATTAAATTTCTTCCACGTTCATGAGGAAGGAACTAAGTTTGGCAGTACTGCCATACTTGTGTCAAAGACGTGCTTTTACAGAGCACGTTTATTTACATTAAGTATACCCACATTTGGCCATACTTGATGAATCTTGATTCACACATGCTCAGAAAAGGTTTGTTGCAATTTGACAGTTTTGCCCCAATTATGCTGCTACCCATAAGAGCTGAATAAGAATCTTCCTGCAATAAGAAATTTCAGCAGCTGCCCAGCATCACAGAAGCCTGAGCTCAAGCTGACTGCAGTAGAAAAACAAGGCTCTGCCTGTTTACAGTGAGACAGAGGTGGAATTAGGTTAACTAGGACAGAAAACAGTTGGACAATACCAGAATTAAGGAACAAATGAATCTTAATTTAGCCCCCAGGAATACAGGCGCTACAATAAACTTTAATTAGGTGGTCACCTTTATTTCCTTACAGAATTCTTGCCCTGTTCAGTGGGCATATTCAAGATTTCTTTCCATCTGCCTCAATGTGTGGTCCTGAATGATCCTAATTCTGGCATTTCCCAATTTTTGAACATTTTCTACCTTTTAAAACACTACAATATAATGGTTTATATTTAACAAATGTAATAATGTACATTTAGAAGCATCAGAGTAAACAAAGCATTTTGTTCAGCAAATTCACTGGACAATATCCACAACCACAATAAACACCACCATAAAAAAAAAAAAAATCTCTAATTGGCATCTTGCTAGTAAGCCTAGGAGAAAGGTCAGGAACCGAGTAGGTGATAGAGATTGAACCTCCACCCCCTTCTCATACTTCAAGGAGGTTCTCCTAGAGTGATGGTGAGATTCACAAGCAAGGGCTCAAGTGCATTTGAGCTCTACTGAAAAAAAAAATAAATCTGTGTTCCTGGGAAAAAAGGGAAACAACAGCCTTATCTGAGCAGCTTACTTCAAAAAGTGATTTTGTGCATCTCAACTTGTACTATATGGTTACTAGCAAATAAAAATAAAAGCAAGTATTTAAGAGATTTTTGGACATCTGTGGCATTTTTGGGAAAACTGAGTAGCCAGTTTAAAAGGCTTCTTCAATTCAAGAAGTCTTCATATTTAACCAGAACTGCATGTTAAAAAATCCCCAAAACACACAAACAACAAGAAAAAACACAACTCCTTTTTTTGTTTTTACTAGGGCACAATAGGAACCCAACAAACAAGGAAGCCACGGAAGTCATTTATCTCACTTGCAGAAGCAGTGCTAGATAAACACATGCTGGAGAAATATTATTGTTTGCTAAACTACTACCCTATTTTAAAACCAAATTCTCTCTTGCAAGTAAAGATTTATTAGCATTACATTGCTTACATAGAACCTGGAAATCTAAATAGGCCTTTAGATCCTCATATGCTGTAAAAGAAAAAAAAAGGGGAAAAAAGTGCGTCTTAGCTGCACACATTCAAGCAGGAAAATTACAGCCTCACATTTTCAACGCTACAGTTAATGCTGTGTCAGCACCTCCATCAAACCTCGTTGTTCAGCAGTTTATAAAAAGTTCACTCCAAGCCGAAACTTGGCATCCAGAGCCCCAGAAAGAAAAGTGCCGAGGAAGAAAAGCAAGAAACTCGCTGGGCCGCTGCTCGGGGGCGGGGGGCAAAGTGGGGCCAACTCTGCCGCAGGACTGGCCGATTCACGGGCCTCCTTAGGGCGACCCTGGAGGCCCCGCCAAACGCCGAGCAGCGACACTCCCACAACGGGGCCAGAGGAGCGGTCAGGGCCGCCTTGGGCCTGGTGTCCCCCCCGCAACATTCAAGCCCCGGGGTCTGCCCACCCCACTGCGCCCTTCGGCTGCCTTCACCTCCTCGAGGTGGGCGGACACCAGCGCGGCCTCCCAGCTCCTGACCGCGGACCCCTCCGAGGCGACCCCGCCGGTCTTGGGCAGCTTCGGGCCCATAGCGGTACGGGAGGCGGGCAGGCCGGCCCCACGCGTCGCCGTGGCGACCGGCTCCCGCTGGGCGACGCCTTCCGGCCCACGAACCCTAGGCCCGGTCCAGGGGAGCCTCCATGCTCGGCGGGCCGGGTGTGAGTGTCCTGCCCGCCCAGGCGGAGGGCTGAGCGCTGGCCGCAGCGCTGGAGCGGGATCCGAGCGCTGCCGCCTACGGAGCAACGAAGCCGGTGGGGGTTGCGCAGGTGTGGGCAGCCAGGCCCAAATCACTCGCCAAATACTACCATATGTTACAGCACTGGGACCAGAAGGGGAGAGGGAGGCACAGTTGGGAGAAAGCAGGAGAGCTGCCAAGATAAAGAATTCATTACAGAGGAGTCATGTCGTGATCTCACACTGGAGACGAGTGAAATGTTCTGTGTGATTTAACATTTGGTGAAAATACCCCGAACCACATGCTGCCCTTCCCCCACCCCTCTTATACCGACCAAGGGTTGCTCACAGCCTCCAAAATCATCATTTTAATTTTGTTGGAGCCTTAAAACCCTGTTGTGCAGCGCATTACTGCTTTAGTCAGAATTTCATTCTGGGATGATACTGACCTAGTGTGTATGCTGACTAAAACACCTTTAGGTACAGAGTTTTGATGGAGAAGTAGGATTTTTGGTTCATAGGACACAGACAATTCTCATACTGTCTTAGTTTGCAGAAGGGTATCTTCCCTGGTTTTGCAGACAGTGATGTAGTTATAACATGGGAAAGCTTCACAGTAAATTTGCCAACACCCATAAACATTTTCCCCCACCCCACTTCTTGGCTGATGTCCATTTTTCTCTTTTTGAGGTTTTCCTTTGTTGCCCAGAAAAAAAAGATGGCTTCAATTGTTTGCAGAAACAGGCAGTGTCACATTCCCACCATCCCCTTGTTCTTCATTAAAGTCTTGGATATGCAGCCTGTGCCTGCTGAGGAGCACTGACACAGTACAGAAAGGAGGAATAGAGCAGGATCACCAGTCAGCGCAGCAGAAAAGGACAGAGATATGGGGCAGAACGCACAGATAATGATGCCAAATATCCTTATTATGAATGACCCTTCTGATTTTTCAGGGCTGGATGTAAGCTTCAGGAGGACCAAGAGGTGGTTGTTCACCCAGATCCTGATGGTATGGTTGGAAATATGCACTACCATGATGTCTGTGGAAGATGAAAATTGTTTAATTATGCCCACACTTGGATTTGTATGCTCACAATCATTAGGAAAGTTAAAAACCAACAAGGCTGATGTCAGCCTACAAACAGCTCTGAGAACATGAACAATAGCTGTGAGAACCATGAACTGGCCTGTTTATATCTATTGTGTGTTTGCTTGGATTCACAAGGATTATTTGAAGGAAATTGTTTTGTTCTGCTGCTTACCATCTTAATAAACACATCTAGGTAACTTGTTGTTTATTGTTGCTGGAAGCTGAGCAGATAGCAAGTCAAGCTGAAACAGGACAGCTGATCATTAGGAGCTTATACCAGCTCATTTAAAATTACCTCCACCGCTCTCCCAAGCAACAGAGAGAAAGAAATTGTACTTATTCCTATTACAAAGGGCCCTACAGTAAAGTCCTAAAATAGCTTCTCCTATAGTGAAGTCAGCTAAAACCATCTCCTGTTTGGCTGCCTGTCCCTGTCCATTCAGTCATGCTGTCAAAGATGCTTGTAGGCTAAGCTGTATACCAGATCACTCTTGATTAAATCCTCCAACAGACAAAAGAGACAAAAAAAAAATAATTGGGAAACTACAGCCTTTGTTTCCTCCAAATGGTCTGGACTGCGAAACACCCAGTTGTCACTGAGCCATTTGAAAACCTTTGTCTTCCTTCAGATAACTAAAAGATGAAGTTACTGCAGTCTAAAACTTGTATTAGCAAAACTAAATGTAATTCAACTATACCCATAAGCCACAGATGAGAGGAATAGGCAAATTAAGGATCCAGAGAGACAATACACAGTTTGGCGTTCTTTCTGCACAGAAAAGAAATGTGCAAATGTAAGCCTGACATTTTCATGTAATGAAATTACATCTACCATTAGTGCAAGAGTTAACGGGCCTATCTGTGTTGACTTTTTGTGTGACAAGTATATATATGGTGAGATTTTCAGGGAGAGTGGCAACCTAAAATCATAAAATCAGCCTCTTATTTTCTGCCTTATTAAGAAACGTCATTTGTGAATACATCAGTGGAGTAACCAAAGCCATGAATTTATAATACACTTACAATTCTGCATAATACTCTGTGTAAATAAAAGGTAGCTTGCCTTTCTGTGGGAGAGGGGTTAACAAGTCTGAGTATTCTGAATTTACACAGCAGGGTTAGAAGGTGTGCACACTTAATACTGCAGCAATAACTTGCCCACGCTTTTAATAATAATATAGAAGGAGTATTTTAAAATTAGGTATACTCTTTACCTGCTTCAGGAAGAAGAAACATTGGTTGTCTTTTATTATAGGGTGACTTAAAGAACATTTGTACTTGTTCTCCAGTAAAATGTGGGGAGTGAAAACGCATTACTGGCTGTAAAAGTCGTGTCTTCTCTATTTGATATTTCCTGCAAGACTACAGTTGGCTAAAGAACTGGTAAAGCTTTTGGATCCTAAGTAAAGCCTGATTGACTGAGAGGGAAATTAATTTTAATCATGCTTGCCTTTATTTAAGTGCTTGTTTTAAGTGCTTGACAAATATTTGGAAAATAATGGTCTTTTCAATAAGAATCACCAACTTCTCGCCTTCCATTGAGAAGTGAGCAGAGTCCTCTTTGCCTGAGTCCTTAAGAACACACTTAATTGCTTTATATTGCTTTCATAAGATTTAAATGTTTTTTAAATGGGGAGGCTTCCTGAATTATGGCTTCAGAAAGCTGTTTCCGCTTTAGAAAACTTTCCAGAAGGTTGTCTATAACAGCTAACATGGACTTCAGCACTGCTAAGGAAAACTTTCCTTCATATTCCCTATATTTCTAAAAGAAGAAGAAAGGTATTTAAAAAAGAGTACTCTCTCTCTCTTTTTTTTTTTTAAAGAGATCACTGTTCAATCTTTTTCCCTCACAAAGGAAGAAGGGGAAGAACAAAAAACTTATTTTGCTTTCCTTTCGAGTTTCATAGCTCTGCAGCATCTGGGATAGGAACAGCTTTTGCCTGAAGTTTGCAACCCCCCAGGACATAACTGTCACACAAGTTACACAGATTTGGCAGCTATGGTGTGTTTCCACAGCCTCCCTGAACTCTCACATACCGAATTGTATGTAGGAGGTCTTTGCCTACAGTTGCTGCTCTGGCCACCAAATGATTCCTTATAATTTATTTCTCGGTCTCTAAACTCGTTTATATAATTTGCATAAAGCTTCCCACATGGACTGCGTTGGCCTCATTGATGGGGACCAAACATCTGCCTTGGCAGCTTATCTAGATCAGTAAATTGTAAGTGTATGTGCCCTGAAAGGGACAAAGGTTAAGCTGAGCATAAATATATAAACGCATTCATCTTCTGAACGTGGCATGGTGCACTTATAATTTTTCTAGAACCAAAGCTCAATAATTTCTAAGTAGACTGAGCTCTAACCTTAATGAAACAATAAAATAAACTCTCCTCAGATTGTAATTGGCCTTCCTAATAAGATAAGGGTTGCTAGATACTTGCTGAACTGTGAGAACGTGCAGGGACAGTTAGAGAGAAAGGGAACAGATAAATTGTAAGGACAATACAGTTCGGTCAAGTTCATCTGCCACGTGCCCTGCTCTGTGAATCTGGGCCACTATGCATACAAATCAATAGACCTAATCTATTTAAGCTTGTCCAGCTAATAATGTAGCCAAAATCAAAGCAAGTTATAGATATTTCCTTTCCCCTCTAGCTCTAGTATTTGGTGTTGTCCTGGCCAGTCACTGTTTTTTTCTTCACTCAAATATTTTCCGTCAAGCTGAATTAGAAATGAATGTAGTCTCTGTTGTTTATCACAAGCCTAACACACAGAACAGATCAAACTTCCTTTATACATACAAATAAGTTTACATTTAAAAGTCTTCACCAACTTTGCTTTACTGGGGGAAAAAAAAGCTTACAAGGCCCTGCATTTGATTTTGGAAAAGATGCTTTCGTAGTCTGCTGTCTCCCATGTGCATGCATGTGCAAGGGGAATGCTTTTTCCTCTCTGTAGCCAGTGGTATAAGGATTCCTGGCAAAGCTCAAAATGAAATCCATTATCATTTGTCAGTAAAATGACTTCCAAATTCCAGCTGGATGCTATGCAACAGTCTTTTTAAAGAAAGACTCCCTCTGCATTTGGTATTGTACTACTGTCTCTAGGTAACTGAATTTTGGAAGCAGTTCAGTGCTGCCAGTCAGCAAAAAAGTCCAATTTCAGATACCTCAGGCTTTACTCCCACCCCTTTCCAAAACAGATCACAAGTTCTTATTCTTCTCCCTAAAGAAATAAATCCAATCCACATTTTCCCACCATTCCAGAAAGCCAAACTCCTCACCTCCACCCCATTCTCCTGCACTTTCAAATCCTGTATCACTGCCTGAATTCTTCTGGCACAGAAGGAGTAGTTTCCCTAAGGTCAGAGAGTCCTCCATGGAGACCTGCTTCTGTAGCACTCCTCACTCCTACCACCTCAAGAAAGGGAGCCTTGCACAGTAGTGCTGAGCATTAACCACTAACCTTTCTCAACAGCCAAACAAAGCAAAGTCGAAATAAGTGGAATCTGAAACATTATACTGTTTCTGGCGCAAAAATAAAAATGTTTCTAATCCATTAAAGACAAACATTAACACCATGGAGGGTAAACACTCCTGAGATGGATGCCAGAGTTTGCATTGAAAATATTGATAGTAGGTGGTGTAAAGATAGGGTGTGCTTGTTTGTTTTTTAAAGGAGGGGAGATTATTTATAAAAATACATGCAATCTGAACTGGAATTGGAGTAATTAAATGGCTAGAACCATAATTCTTTGACCTTGTATCCTAATTCTTGTGAGCTTGTATTTGGATGGTTTTTAACTGAATTTTCTGAGGGTGATGTCCAATTGAAGAATAACTAAGTTGCAACAGTATATATTATTCTGAAACAGTTGCTGCAAGTTTCATTCCCCCTGCTTTCTTTCCAATGTATTTCCCTGAGCATGTACATTCCCCAGTAGATCTAGTTCGATGACCAGGTTATGGAAAGAAGTACATGGAGTAATGACTGCCCTTTTTTGACTTCTGTCTCTTTCAGTCTTACTTGTGCCTAAAATCTGCTTTATAGAACAGTCATGATTAAACTTCCTAGTCTAGAACTATATCCCCAGGTACTGTCACGTCTTACCTTATCACCTACTAAATCTTTTTCTCTTCCATAAACCTCCTTACCTCATCTCCTTACCTCAGACCAGAACAGCATCCTGTGCTTCTCTCTTTCCCACCTGCATTGTTGCTGCTTCACAAGCTTTTCTTATCCTGCATCCCCAAAAATAAAGCTAGACCCTTGCCCCCTGAAATACTTCCTCCTGGCCTTCACATGCCCCTGCCTCTCTCAGCAGACCATGGTACCATAAAGACTCACAGCCAGTATCTCCCATCAGCAGCAGGAGCAGTTCTTTCACATTTGAAGGACTAGCACCACTCTCCTGCCAGTTCTTGGTTCTAGCTGCAGGTGGTCCATGTGGCCTCCAATGCTCCTGCCAAGCACCCCAGTCTGCAAGCACCTGGTACAGCACTCCAATGAAAGTATTTATGCAGATGTGGTCCTTTCCCTCATCAGCGCCCCAATGCCACCACTTCCCAGGCAACACATGAAATAAAAGGATATGGAAAGGCTGGGTACTTGCCATAGCTAGTGAGTTGAGTTCACAACCTGAAATTTGTCCAGCTATCCTGTAGAAACTCCTATATATAATTTGGGGATTTACTTATTCCTGAGTGACATCAGGATCTCACCCTGAACCTATACAGTGCCCCCTGCAAGTGCTGTAGCCCCAGCTTTTATGAGGAAAAGCAGGGTGAGAACCAGGTGATGGGGATGCACAAGCTGTGAGCCTCATCTTGCACCCTCCTACTATTACAATACTGATACTGAGATGGAAAGTATTGTGAAATGTGGTTTATCTTTGTGGAATTGTTTGTAATGGAGTATTATTCTTCAGCTTCTTTGGATGGACGCTGTGCCAAAGTAACCACAAAACCATGCAGTTTCCTGCCCCACAAAGTCTGCTTATGTATCCTACGTGCAGGATTTTAGTGAGTCTTAACAGTATGGGAAGTCGAAAGAATTTGTCCTGTCTTTGTTTCTGCAAATGACAGCAAGAACAAGGCTTTGTCAGATTTCCTGCATTTCTTAAATTAGCTATTTGAAGTAGAACAGATTTAATTTTAAATCCTCAGAAAATGAATTATTTATTTAAAGAGTAAATGAAATAATTTTAGGAAAGGTAAACAGTCTTTTCATTCCTATCAGATGCTACTGCTTTAATGTAAGAGCTTCACTTAATATAGACAGATGTTGTATAGTAAGTAGAAGTTGCAAAGAATTGGTAACACCTTATCATCAACATAGTGCAGCTTCAGCAGTGACCAGCCATTCATATGGTTCAGTAAGCTTTAAACGAATAAAATGCTTAATAAAATGCATCAAGTGTTTACATTATATCATTACAGAGATCAAGTTTGAAAGGATTTCTAATTAGCACTTTTCTTAGTTAACAAACTGTGTTGGCACTAATTGCCATCAGCCAAATTCCTTAATTCAAACTAACTGCAGTCAGAATGAAAAATCAGGCCTTTTTCCACCTCTCTCTATCTCATTACTTCAGACAAAGAAAAACATTTACTGTGGCAGGGTTGCAAGATGCTGAAGGCCATCAAAGTATAAGGTTCACTACTTAGGTGAAATCTGGCTATACTCCCAATTTATTGACCTGCCTGTGCCTGTGTTTTCAGATCATGCTATCCCTAATGGTTATTTTGTATCTAGTGATTTTTAAGAGAGGTACTAGTCAGTCAGCATTTGAAAATAATGTGGAGAGATTTCAGATAAACAGCTTAGCTCAGCAGTTTGGCCCAATGTACTGGCTGCGATGTCTAAACCCTAATTCTCTTCTGTGTGGATATATTCTGAGTACACAAACATCATAAAGTTCTTGTGACTGTCTGTCATTAGGTATGACAAAGTAAGGCTGTGAGCAAAAGGAAATAAGTAAAAATTTCTTCGTTTTCTTTAAAATATATATTAAATGACAACAGAAAGGTTTTTTTATAGACACATCTTTCATTTGCCTTGAATTTTCTTTGCTTTTCTTCATCATCCCACAAAACCCTACAATGACTAAGCAATAACAATTTAAAGAAAACACTGGTTAATTAGTTATTTTTACTGCAAACCCCTATCAGTAAACCTTGAGTGCCATTTCTACCAGTTTTGATCAATGAAGTGCAACTTCTCTGGTTTCCTTTTATGCAGAAGAATGACATTTACAAGATTTATTTGAACTCTTTTTGGATTTTGAAACACCAATTATTGCTTTCCAGGACAGAAGTTTAGTGAACTGAAATTGAAAAGCTGTATTCTGGTCTAATGATGCTTAGACAACACTAGAAAGACATGCCACCGAGAAGTGTGGGAGTCTGGATGCAATAAAGGATCCTCTGAAACAGAATCATTCCTAGGGTAGTTTTCATTTCAGAGGTGATAGAATTGTATTTTGGAGATAATAACATAGCTTTTGCACAGAAGGTTCAATCAGCACTTTGTGTTCCTTTTTAGAGCTTAGTACCTGAGATGCCAAGCTGGTGCAAATATATCACTGTTATTTTGGGGCAGTAAGCTAGCTGTGGGAAAAGCTGATCAGTTCTGAAGCAGGGAAAATATTGACTACTAAAGCTCAAAACTTACCTCATCCAGACCTTGTTATCAGAATTTGAGTAATTCTAGATGCTTCAACCAACAGGCCAAGGCCCTATAGATCTGTAGACAGCTCCCCAGATACCTTGAATGATCTGAGCTGATGTACTTGGCTCACACACCTTTGGTGACACATCCTGGATCACTGGAGGTATACTCATGTCTAATTAGAGGGCTGTCTAATAGGGCAAAATGGCAGACTGAGCTGGCTTACCCTTCTTTTCTGCCCAGAATGAGTGGATTAGCAACATGTAGTAGATACAATTGGCAGCATTTCTAATCCAGTGATTTTAATAGATTTTAATGAATTATTAGTCAGTTCAATCACTAGACGTACTAGGATGCTGTTCAAATTAGAGACTTGAAGATCTTTACTACCAAGCGCATTTTCCCTGTAGAACGCACTATCCTTTCTGCTTTTCAGAAATATGGCAAAGTAATGGAAAGCTTCACAGTACCGTAAACCAAGTTCTTTGCCCAAGTGTTCATGAGGAAGGACTGTTGATGTCCTCTGGGAGGCATTCCTCAATGATGTCCTTTGGGAGACATTCCTCAAGGCTGTATTTATGCTATCATTGATTATTTAATCAACTAGACAGGAACAGTGTGGTTTGCTGAAAGAATGAATAAATGCCTGTTCCTGATGTTAGCTATGGGGGATGTGAAGGCATTGAGAGAACAAAGGAAGGACAGAGCTCAGAATGTAGATGCACTGTATCACTGCAGCTATGCTCAAACAAACAGTCTCTGTGATCATTATCTCTGTGATGAGGGGTGGGAAGGCACTAAAAACAGGTGTTTGAAGATGGGAGAAAATAATTCCAGTTCTCCCCATGCAAATACACTGCTGGTGGAGCATGGTACTGATGGGCATAGCATTAGGGACTGTGCTATGTGTTTAATGTCTTTTTAAACTGAGATGCCTTGACCTGCCTTAAGCCATTTGTTTGCCCGTCCTCCAATGCTGGGTTCTAGACCTCCAGTTATATATATGGAATTTAAAGAATTGTTGAAGAGAGGAAACATTATGCGCAGACTTTCATCCATTTGTTATCCTCAAGTTAGTGGGGAAATAAAATGTTTTAAGCGAGTTTTGAAAGGCTCCTGATCGAGACGGGAAGCCCTGGAAAAAATTTGCATTAGACTTTTTAAAAGAACACCTTATCAGTCTGATAAAGATCAAGCTGAGGATGTCTTGCACAGCTGCTTTCTAGGATATTTATGAGGATTTGATGATGGGTGCTTCGAAAAGCCTGTGGGTTGATTTGGTTTTTTTCAAAGAACTTAAGACACTTCTGTAGAATGGCATGTCTAAAACATGATTTGAAGAAAGATAGAATAAGACAATGCAAAGTTAGTTGTAATGTTAAATATCTATATTTTCAGTGTGGTTCTGTATGCATTTGTAAAGTTTGACTTGCAATACTCAGGCTAGATTCTTGACAGCAGTTTTCATCTACACATTGAAAGAGCAAGACTGTTCTCTAAGCTAACAGATGCTCAGTACTTTGTGTCCATGAGAAGAAAAGTACAAGCATAGAAATGCAAACATCAGTGTGGGAGACCACAGCCTTTCTTAGGTAGAATAGATAATTAGGCTCCTTCATGGAAGAAAATATATGTGTTAGAGAGTTATTCACTGTGCTATGCCTCCAGCTGCACTTCAGATGAAGGCTACCCACCTGGACCAGAAACAGTGGAATGACAGTGTCCATGCTGAACGGTGAAACTGTATTTCCTATGTTATCAGTGGTTGTTTCAAACTTATGTTCACAACCTAGAGCTCTGGAAAACACAATTATTACAATATTTTGCCAATTCTGGTGAAAGGCAGGCTTTTACCTAAGATGAAGCTTGTGGTAGCTACCTCGATTATTGGCTAGGTGGCAGCAGAGGTTACTCATGTGTTTGTATTACTTCCTGTACCGGTTTGAAATTCAGTTCACTGGTGAGAAAGTTTCTATTATCACAGATCTGCTCATCCCTATGCTACTGCTGCTGTGAGCTCTTACATGGAGCAAAAAAGCAGTTTTCATATGGACGGCTCACTATCTACATACTTCTTTCACATTTGTGGGATGCAAACTCAAACACTGTTCACTTGGCCCTTTTCAAGAATAAAATTCTAATTAATATTATACAAGTCAACCAGATGCCTACTGCTTTGGGACAGCGAAAGCCTGTTTTCTCTCAATTCAAAAGTAGACTCTCAATTTATGTATTGCCAGTGGTTACTCTGCTTGTTTTCTACAATAGTGGGTTTGGGGAGGATGTGGGCTGCAGTTTGTTGGTGTAGTAATGTGGGCTCATGGCACAATAATTAATCTTCTTCAGGGTGCCACCAGCAAGCAGGTGACATGCTGGGAGCTCCCATGTTGGAAGCAGGACTAGCTGTGCCAATACCAGGACTCTTATGTCCACTCAGGGAATGTCATTCAACATGGTGGTTTAACTCCTCCAGCAGAACAAGGCTTCCTGTCAGCATGGGAGTCTCCGTGTGGACAGTCACACTGTCAGAGTGACTCTAATTGGGAGGAGATCTGCAGTTTAGACAAGGGAGTGTGTATAGAAAGCTCTGGCAGATGTTCCCTGAGACTCCCAAGAATACCAAGGAAAATGGTGGTTTGGAGTCCACATGAAGTACACCATGGCAGGACCACTGGAGACTTAGCTTGTACAAGAACTGTGATGCAGCATCAGTCTCCAGCCCACCAGATGCTAATAGAGTAAGGGTAACATAGCCCAGTCTCGGCCAAATGTCTTTTGGAGAATCAGGAAGCATGCTGATCCCACCATAGAGTCAGAGACCACCAGGACGATTTGGTTTTGGACCTCTAAACAGGATTTGATGCAGCTTGATGAGAATATGCAACACCTGTTTCCTTCAGAGAAGGAAACTGCCCTGCAGGGATCTCTTCGCAGTGACCTTGGCCTCACTTCATAGCTGGCTGGGATGATAGGTTTCCTGGGGCCTCAGGGAATGGACACACTGATCTTTAGGCTTGGACCTGGGAAATTTGAGGCCCAGAGGAGCTGATTTACATCCTTCAGCTCCTTTTCCTCAGTCTGGTGTTTGCAGTACCCTGTGGAACCCTCTGCCATATCTGGAGCTGGTGACCTTGTCTGGCAGCAGCTGTCTTCAGCCCTGCTTTACCATCTGTTGGTAGATGCACTTTCACGTGTAGCCTCGAGCCCAGGAAGATTAGACCCATTCATATCTGAAATGACTTGTGTGTGGGGGGAGGCTAACTGTTAAAATGGCTCAGCCCTCTCAGTGTTGCTCCCCCATGGACCCCTGTCCCCAATGAGCAGCTGCCCCCCCATCCCTGAAGACCCTTGGAGCAGCTGCTGTCCATCTGACTGCTCTGGCCTTCTTGTCAGCTATTTGATGTCACACATCAATCTTCCATCTTTCTTGCAAATCTCTGATGATCGAGTTTCACATTTCCAGGACTCTGGCTGTAAAGTCCCTTTCACTGGTATAATTAGTAATTAGAGGGAAAAATCTCAGCAAACTCCTTTTGGCATAAACAGAAACGCAATCCCCATCTGTCAGGTCAGGAAATTCACATTAGGGCAAAGGCCCAATACAGATTTTTTATTAAGGTGAGTGACCGCACACGCTCTGAGCTACTTAATTAATCTGCCCATGTGACAATGAACGAGACCCAAGTGGCCAATTTGATTATAAACAATTTTCAGTGTTTTAAAAGTCATCGTGTCTTTCCTGTGAGGAGTCCCAATGGGCTTTAAAAGAAATGGGCTTTCTCAGTGATGCTATGCAACACTTAGTAAGGAGACGGGGGATCGTTGGTGGCTGATGTTCAAGTCCATGGTCTTTCATGGAGCTGCACTGCTGAGATGACACCATTCAGTGGAGTCATCCTATCATTCAAGAGCAGCAGGTGAGGCAGACTGAGGACTGGGCCTCCAGTATGGTGAACAAACACATGATGAAGAATAGCCATGAGAAGGTTGAGAGCCTATGGATAAGAATTAGGGATCATGACCACAAAGGGAGCCTTGTGGTTGGTGTTTACTACAGGCCACCTGATCAAGGGAAGGCTATTGATGAAGCCTTCATACTCCAACTCCAGAAGACATCACACTCCCAGACTCTCATCCTGCTGGGGGACTTTAACCACCCTGACGTTTGCTGGAAAAGTAGCATGGAAAGCTGTAAGCAATCCAGGAGATTCCTGGAATGCCTGGATGACAACTTTTTAAAGCAAGTAATCAACAGCCCTACCCGAGGGGATGTGATATTAGACCTAATGGTGACAAAAGCAAGTGAACTCATCGAGGGCATCAAGATTGGAGGCAGCCTGGGCTGCAGTGATTACACACTGGTCCAGTTCACTGTCCTAAGCGGTAAAGGACAGATGAAAAGCAAAGTCAACACCCTAAATTTTAGGAAAGCAAACCTCCAGCTCTTCAAGGAGTTAATCAACAAGACCCCTTGGGAGGGGGTCCTCAGAGATAAAGGAGCAGAGCAGAGCTGGCTGATCTTTAAGGAGGCTTCCCATAAAGCGCAAAAACTCTCAATACCTATCAGGCAAGAAAGGAAAGAGACTGACATGGCTGAGTCAAGAACTGCTTGTTGAACTAAAGAACAAGATGAAACTGCACAAACAGTTGAAACAGGGACAATCAGAAACAGGCCAGTTGGACATCCATAAGTCTATGGGGCCAGATGACATCCATCCGAGAGTGCTGAGGGAGCTGTTGGAGGCACTTGCCAAGCCTCTCTCCATCATTTATCATCAGTCCTGGTTAATGGGGGAGGTCCCAGATGACTGGAGACTTGCTAATGTGACACCCATCTACAAGAAGGGCGAGAAGAAGGATCTGGGGAACTACAGGCCTGTCAGCCTGACCTTGGTACCGGGGAAGATTATGGAACAGTTCATGTTGGGGGTGATCACATGGAATGCAGGACATGGAGGGATCAGGCCCAGCCAACA
>VYZX01015573.1:369-31956 GCA_013401335.1 Brachypteracias leptosomus
ATATATGTCATACTTGGTGTAAAGCTGAGGAATCACTAGGGTCAGGCTCCTTTCTTTAATGGCCAGTCATTGATTCAATGGACTCTCTCTGTTCTGCCTTCAGTCCTGATCCATGTATTTCTGAATCCAGTTCCTGTCTGATGAGGAGTCCAGTCTGGGATTTCCCCAGTGCCTGCTCCACAGCATCAGTGGGGATGTAATTGCCATCGTGGGAGTTGGTTTTGATACTGGTTTTGCATTTATTTGTATATATTTAATTTTATTATTACTATTTTCATTAAAGCTGTTTTAGTTTTCTTTTCCAATCCATAAGTCTCTCTCCCTTACTCCGTTTCTCTTCCCCTTTGGGGAGGGAGAGGGCTTAACAGAGAGCATCTGCTGTAGGTCTTGTGGACAGCCCCGACCCTGAACTGTGGCAGTATGGCAATTTATTTAATCCCTTAAACAAGAAAAAAAAAGGATGACAACCTGTATGTTCCATCTGTCTCACTTCACTTAAGAGCAATAGCACTGACTGCTGAATGTCAGCAACATGTTTAGCAATGCCTGAGACATAAAGGACAAAGTTTTCCAAACTGATTTGAGGTTTGGCACAGTTTGAGGCTTGATGCTCAACCTGAAACTCTTTAAGTAGAACTAATCTCCAGAATACACAAAGTTCCCCTGTCTTGATTTGGGTGCCCAGAAATAGATAATTTGAAATTTAAGCTCTCCATTGTTCATGTTTGATAAAATTTGTATTTTGCCAAAGACCAAGGAACTATTCAAGGATCAAGACAGGCACTTTATAAAGACTATTTAACTTCAATATAAGATAAAGGATTTTAATTTATAGTCATCTTAAGCTTTCATATGTAAAATGTTGTATAATGTGTGGGGCTTCTTTCTGCCCTTTTGCTATCTCGACCTTGTTATCAAGACCAGTGCTGAGTTGCTATCCCTGCAGTAAGCTATTGGCACAGATAGAAGTCAACAGCCTGGATGAACATTCATTTGTCATGTTACACTGGGAAGCTATACTATTAATCTGTCTGGGATTGCGGTTTTAAATTTTGAGACTGCAAACCCTCTCAAAGATGAGTCATCCATCCATCCATCCATCCATCCATCCATCCATCCATCCATCCATTCTCTATTTTGGAAACATCTAAAAGAAGTAATTCTAGTATGCCATTAATGAACCCCGTCAGTTAGATATTTACTACTTTTTGGCCAAGGTTTTTCAAAGCAAACTGCTTAAAGAGCTCTTCTGGCCAAAAAACAATTAAATCTGAGGAGTGATTTCATTCTCCTCTCTCCCCCGGTTCCACCACTTACACAAAGCATAAAAAGCATAATGTTTTCTTGCCATGATATACCAGGAAATGATGATCTTTCTGCGGAAGATGCAGGACACGGCAATGGAATCATTAATTACATGCAGCAATTGTTCCATTCTTCCTTTGAGATGCCCAGGACAAGCCAAACAGTACTAGCTCCTTGAGGGCCAAGTTTTTAGTGGGTTCTTCAGTCCAAGTTCTTGTGCCAAGTTCTTGGTTCCAAAGAGACTCATAAACTGAGCGTACATTGTGTTAGCCATTTTGAGATTAGTTGGCTCCTTACTAGAGAAGAGGTGGTGGTGCACACACCCCAAAGCTGAGAAGACGAGTTATTAAGATGAGCTGTTTTTACACGCCAGCTCTATGCCTAATTTTCAAGCATAAATATACTCTGTCTAGCTAGGATTGAGGATGCAAGATGATCCAGATTTAAGATGACAGTATGCATAAAATATTGAGGGCTACAGGGAATGGAGTGGAAAATGTCTTAAACATGTATGGCTGGAGAAGGAAGAGAGCAAATATCTGGAAAAGCAGAAGCATCCATATTTTTTCAAGTGGAAAGGTGTCCTGCTTCCCATTACAAAGACAAATTCACGATGAAATATTGTCCTAGATGGAGGATAGGTTCCACTCCCCACCTGTATCAACGAGTCTCTCAGGCATAAGGAGAAAGTGTTCTGTAAGGCCTGCTTGAGAGACACAGCACACACTGCAAGGCACACTGTGGTTTTTCCTGTGTAACCATGGGGAAGACATGAGAAAATGGGACAGAAAACCTATTTTGGTCTTACAGGCACATGTACATGAACTGCAAGGTAAAATGATCACAAAAGGGGACTCTTCCAGGAAAAGCACTACTCCAGTTTCCAGTTGGCAGCCCCCTGACAATTCCAGAAATAATCAACTTCTGTGGTATCAAGAGGAAGTTTGAGATGTATCCTGCAGGTGAAGGATGTAATACTTTTGTACTAAAATATACATGATGGCTGGACTGGTAATGACAATGGGAATTATGCAGAGTGTAGGTTAATTAATTACTTGAGTTTAATTCTGTTCAGTTTTGAACAACTGTGTCCTATACCATAGGAGATGAGTGCTACATCTTACTCGGCACTGGAACTGCAGTAAAGTCATCCTCTGGGACTTCATCTGACATGCAGGGTTCCCCATAGACAATTCCAACAATTTTCCATTGTATTTCTCTTATGAATTATGTGAAACATTTGCTGGAGTCTTAAATCAGCCCGACTCCCTACAGCTTAATATTGACACTGCCAGTCCATACTGGCATGTCTTGTGCAAGATTTCTCTTCTTTGGAAAGAACTATTTTAGGCCATTTAAGCTTAGGCTTATTGGGGCTTCTCTCTCCAGACTGTCTCAGCAAAAACAACATTTTAAATTCATAGCCCTTTTTCTAAAAGAAGGTTTGTTTCAACTTTAAGAAAACCCAAGGCTTTTTGGTCTTAGTTAAGATGATACTTAATTGGGGGAACAGAACCTGAAAGACCTAGTAGCCACTTTTATATTTTAGCTGGGATTTTTTGCAGAGTAACTTCTCAATTTACCCTTCCTTTCAGTTTATTGCAACAAAATCTTGTGACTTCTTCAAATCTGTTCTTTTCTATAGGCTGTTTCCCAAGAGACTTTCTGGTAGAAAAGAGCTATGCCCCAGGTGCCAAGCTTCAGAGTATTGCTATGCTTAACAGACATTTGTGTACACATCCAAAGTGTGTATATTTACAGTGCAATCACTTCTGTAATGGAAGTTCATAAGAGATATCAAATAGCTTTAAATTAGCTTTAAAGTAACTCATTTGCAAAATGCCAGCAATAAAGCCAGAGCAGAAGATACCTCCGTGCTGCCTAGGCATCGAGTGCTCAGCTTCTTGGACAGATTTTATGGCACTTATTGTGTCCAGTTGTGGCTTATCTAATTTCAAGATAGCTCAGCAAGTCCACAGTTAAGCTCTGATGTAGATGCACTAAAGATTTTCTTTCTCCTACCACCATGGTACCCATCATATGAGATCTCATTTCCTGTGCTACCTACAGTCTTAGTCAAAGATTAAACTCATCACATGGGACTGAATAAGAAAAAAAAAGTTTGGGCAGGGGCTAAACTCCTTAAAAGGCAGGTTTGTGGTGTGCAAAAGCTGTAGGTGATACTAGATGGCTTTGTGAGCAAAAGGCACGACCAAACTCAACATACAGCTAGAAGTCTTTCTCAGTTGGCACACTGTAGGCTGCAAATCATATAAGGATGCTGGAGGTAAAAGTTCCTGCCTTAAGCAAAAAGGTAAGAGGCACATCCAGGCTCACCATCTGCACTCTTTTTCTCTCCTTTCCTGCATCATCCCCCCTCCACCTGAGTGAGCAGCAGGCACCATGTCGCTTCCTCCTGCCCCTGTGAGAGAGCCGGGCTCTCCCACACCATTACCTCATCCTGCCGGAGCGACTTGAACGGATCCCCCCTTTAGCAGCGCCTGGCTCCGTGCCGGCTGTACCCCCTTCCTGGGACCCTTCAAGGGTCTGATTCAAAGCACGTTTGTTGGAGCAGAGATCTGCAGCAGGCCTTATAGAGCTCAGAGTCTGTTTTGTTCAGTCCAGAGAGGGGTTTTGTTTGGTTTGGTTTTTTTCCTGTTACCAGGCTTTTTTTATCCTTTATTTTTTTAGTCAAGCACTGGAATGTGTAAGTGCAACAAGGAAGCCAATAACATTTTGTAAACATAAGTGTCTCATCCAGCCAGGGTGACCACTGCAGGCCAAACATAACAAACAGGCTAGATTTATTTAGATTTAAATTTATTAAACCAGAAAAGTAAAGATTTAATTAGAGAAGCAATGTCTTTTTATGCCGTATTCCCTACAGAGTATATGCATAGCTCCAGAACCTGAAAATAAAATCCTGAAATGGAGACATTAATGTATTTGAAAAGAGAAAGGTTAAAATGTTTGTCTGATGACTCTTCCAAATAATTTCAGCTACATAAATTTCCCCTGTACAGAGTTCTTAGAAACATGTTGGGGGAGGCTGACAAACCTGGTTTGATGTGGGTTTCATTTCTAGTCTTGCAGTCGTGTGGCATTATAAATGTAAATCGTAGGCTCTGTGAGCCAGACTGGCACGGCCCAGCGGGCTTCCCAGAAATGCCGTGGCTGTGGCTGACAGCTGCCTTCACTGAGCATCACTTCAGCAGAAATCAAGCCTGATAAATTCCCTCCTGAAACATGACATCCTGTACAGATCGATTTTGATAAACTGCAGAAGGTTTTCAGTTTTATTCGTAACCTACTGGGCCGATGGTTATGGAAAGTATCATTTATGCCAGACACTCTCAAGTGAATCTTTTCAATTCAGTAATTGCATTGCAAGGCTATGACATGCCTCACATTCTTTCCTAGCCACAGTGATTTCTGACCCAGAACATGAGCATCCCTTCTAGCCAGCTGAGATGACTGCATACTCCTCCTGATCCTCACTTAGGTATTCAGTAGGTTATACTGGACATTCAGACACAAGCATTATTTGTTGTTCAGCCATCAACATAAATATTTGCCTGTATTGAAGTTTTGGCTGATCACTCTGAATGCACTTTTAAGTATCTGGTGTATCAGCAGAGGGAGATTTTTCTTGCTCTCTCCCTGTTTTTGAAATATAGAGGGAATGCTCACAAACACATCATAGCTACAGGGCTACAAGCTTCCATTACCTAGCTTTACGTTGAGGGGTTATATGCAAAGGAAACTTGTATCGTGGCATCAGTAAAGCCCTGTGATGTGCACTGCAGATGGGCAGCCCCTGCTCACAGCCTGGCACAGGCATGCTCGTTAGCTGGCACCTTGCTCTCTGCTCTGCTGCAGGTGGGAGGGCAGGGAGAAGAGTTACATGGCACTGCAGAAGGCTTGAGATGCCTGTAAAGTGTTTTGTGTGCCTTTGTTGTGTGCATTGGTTGCTGGTGTGAATTACAGAAACATAACAGTGAAAATCTTTTCTTCTCACTTTGAGGACAAGAGTATGTGGTTCAGTCATAGTTTGTAACTTCAACTTTCAGTTGCCAATGCAGAATCTTAAGGCAGTGGTTTTTGCATGTTTCTGTGATGCTGTTTGGCAGCACTGATAATTTTAACATCTTTAACGATCCTAAAGCATTTTAAGAAGAGAGAATATTGCAGTGGTTTCATTTGCGTGTTTCTTTTACCACATTTATCTGTTTCACTGGATATGTTTGCTGGTTGCCAGGGCAAGTTTCCGATCTAGCATGATTACCTGTATCATACCACTCATCAGGGCTATGGGCAAACTTTGGAAACTTCTACATTGAGGAAATGCTGCTAGTTGCTAGGAGGCAGGAGTATTTAAAAGCTGTCTCAATGAAAATACTGGTATCACATGCTTACATGATAAAATATCAAATGATCAGTTTTCTTAAAATGTATTTTACTATAAATATATGAGTCAAGAAAATAGCTGCTTCATCAATGCATTATCACAGTTGTATTGATGTGCTCATTTTGAATAAACTAACTTATTTTTAGAAAAGTCTACTAACTGTTATTTAAAGCCAGCTATATTGTTGAGCTGTAACTGATACATGAAACATCCCATACCCATGTCTTAAAAAAATGTTAAAGAGTACAGAGGTGGACACTGGACTTCAACTCTGTTTTTAATCTCCTCTGTTAATCAAATGAAATTTCACCAAGATTTTCAGGAATCCTATCCATCCTATATGCACAGAATGGAGAAAGAAGGAGCTGTCACAATATCCAAGTTGGGAAATTTTGCAGACGTGGCTCCTTTGGGGTCATAAGACAAAGAGTGAGCAATTGTTTAGCCTGCCCCGTGGCAGTATGTGTTAGCAAGACTTTCTGAGTGAAGTATGAACAATCGCTTTCATGGGGCTCTTCCTCTCTCTGCAGTCATTCCGCTTTTCTGTCAGGAGAAAGGAAGGTGTGGCCACAGATCTCAGCACTTCTCAGCCATTGCCCCAGTCTCTGAAATAAGCATACCTTAAATACTATTATGTAAGGTCTATCCAAAAAGTATGGTTATTGTTATGGTGACTTTACATTTATAAAGGGAGGAGCACTCAAACTAACTGTTTCCAGATTCCCTGTTTTCATTTTGGTCCTTTCTGCAGCTGTCAGTTAACAATGAGAACAAGGTCAGGGCAGACACAGTTATACAGAATTATAAAACTGACAACTGGCAATTGTTTAAAAATGAGCACTAGGGAAGTTTTGGTGTTTCCCATTTTTTGCAAGAAGCCGCCAATAAAATCCCAACCTAGTTATGAATTTTTTTTGTTGCCAGAGCGGAGGCGTGTTGATCAGATTCTCCGCTTTACTACACTGGTGGAGAAGGTAGGTGGAGGATTTCCCCTCAACAGGGAATGTTCTACTGCCACCAGTATAGCAGAGACATCTCTGCTGCTTCCTCCATCAGATTCCACCTTTCCCATGTGTGAATGGCAAGAATACCTCAGAGTCAGGAAGGGAGAGGGAAAAACAGGGCTCAGCTATGTCTCCCTGTCTGATATAAGGAAATATTGCTCCTCTGTGGCTTTAATTGCTTCAGGTACACATAAATGAAATGCTTCTGGCTGCCTACAGCTTCCACTCATCACAGCATCTAGCATTGCTGTGATGTATAGGTTGCCGAAGTAGTAATACAAGGAGCTCAGACTCATTCATCAGCTTTACTAATTTCAGTAGTCTAAAAGCTGCCTTGTTCTTTACCTTCACCTTGCATCTGTATTTTGAAGGCGTCCTACTGAAGCATATCTTCTTAGCTGATAACCACCTTGCTCTTGCCACCTTCATCATCTTGAACTCTCTTCTTCAGAGCCTTCACTGTCTTTGTTCCATGACTGTTTTCTCCAGTCAGCACATTCCTGGTTTTGCTATGCCATGTAATTCACCCACCTTTCTCAGTTCTCTGTCAACCATCCACACAGGAAACCTGCCTCACAGCAGGTTGCAATGTGCACTGCTCTCTGGTACCTCAGCTGCTGCACTTCCTTTCAGAAATTCTAGAAGCAGACCTTGGATGTCTCATTTTAGTCACTTGCTTACTTCTATGGCTAACAAATAAAGCAGCAGTCCCAGACTCAAGATGAAGATCTACAGGTGAATGACAAAAAACCTTGAAAAAACTGGCAAGAAGGACCAATATTCATGCTTAGAAACAAAATTTTAAATTCCATTGTTTTCTGCAGCAGATGTGTCCCATATTGTGGAGAAATGTGTTGAAAGACAGTAGATTTCTCCCTTTTTCACCCTCCATTTTCAGTTAAAAATTCTCCCTCTACCAAAAGCCAAGAGGCAGGAGTTACTATGACAGGCTGAATGAGGCAGCTTTGAAGTAAAAAATATTCCTTAAATCCACCTTATTTCTGGCAGGTTTCTAGGAGGTAACACAAAAATACAATAAACTCAAGAAATCACTAGAGAAAGATGTTCAGGTTTTCTTTGTATTTTTAGGGTTCCATCTTTGCTTTAAATCTGCAAAGTGAGGCGCAGGTGAGTGTCTACTCAGGTGTGGAGGGCAACCCACACAACAGTGTGCAGGATATTTATTCTGGTTGTTATCCATATACGTAAATGCACAAGTAACATTTGTTTTAAAAACAAACTACTTTTTATGGGCAACAATGTCTTTGAGCTGCCTCTTCCTTTCCAATTTAGCAAAAGCAATTTCATAGTGTTATGGCACATTAGAAGAGTTTCATCAGTTATTTCCTTCCTTCCTGTTCCATCAGTGGTTCAGGCTTTAAAATAACTTCTCAAAAANGGCCTAAGCCCCTCAACTCCGTTGCAGCCTCCAGCTTGGCCTTTCCTGCTGCCCTGATGCTCTCGGCCCGGCCTCCACCTCCCTGCCACACGCAGGGCACCTGTAGTGGTGCAAGGCCTGAGGAAGAGCAGTGAGATTGGGGATTTCATCGCTACCCTCGGCCAGGAGGAGACGTTGACCCCAAAGGGATTCATGGCAGGGAACTGACCCATCTCCTGATCCCCACTCGCAGGAGGACGCAGACGGGAGAATCCCACGGCCACCTCAGGGATTTCAGGACCTGCTACATCAGGGAACGGCTTCATCCTCCGGGCCTAAACCCACCTCGGGGCTTAACGAGCAATTAGCAATGCCAATTTAGGCCACTGCTCTGGGGCCGTGGGGTGGGTGAAGGTTGTTGAGGAGCTGCTGGTTTGGGGGCCGCTGGAGGTGGGCGGGCACGTAGGAACGAAAGAGCGGCGGAACGGGTGGGTGGCGCTCGGGAAGTCGCCGGGAGAGCCGGGCCGGGCGCTGGCGGCCGGAGAATGGCGCCGCTGCGGGTGCTAGAGCTCTACAGTGGCATCGGGGGCATGCACCAGGCCCTGAAAGGTACCCGCTCCTGCCACAGTCCCGCTGTGTCCCCCTCCCCCGTCCGCTTGCTTGCCCATCCTCACCTCCGGGGGCGCCATCTTCTCGATGGGTCCCCGACCCCTGAGGGGAGGTTGTGGAGGGCGCCGTCTTCTCGGGGGGGGTGGGCTAAGGTGGTCTCTGTCCTGCCGCAGCCGCTTCCCCAGCCGGGTTTATCGCTCCTCCCAGCCGTCTTTCCCAAGCACCGTGTGGAAGAGAGCTGTGGGATGGGAGGCTGGCCTGGCCACCTCATCCCAAGCCCCAGAGTCACAACCTCCCCCTCTGCAGAGGTGGGAAAACGCCCGTAGGGTGCGGGGTTGGTGCTGTCTCACATGTCTGCTGGCAGTGGCTGCGTGGGATGAGTTGTAAGGGGCATTGGTAACTGGTTTTTGGCTATTAATGTATTTGCATTAGGCCTCTATGGCTGTAAGCTGAGCAATGCCCAAAAGCGTGTGTGGCACCAGGTACCCAGGAACACATTGGGATAGAAATTGGGGATCTGTGCCCCTTCTTTTGCCCAGGCGGCTGCTCCTCAGAGGGCTGTGATTTTGTGCTCATTAATATATGATCTGTTTTCTCCTGGCGGGCCCCTGCTGCATCAGGAAGATGCATAGGATGATAGTCAAAGGAGCCAGGGTATTCCATAGGCATGCACAGAGGCTTGGTTTTCATGGTGCGTAGTTAGGTGAATAGTTGATAAGTGATGCAATATGAATGTGACCATATGAGCTTGGTATAATGTTTTAAAAATATGGAATCTGGTATGGAGAGACCATGTGCCCAAGTGAGTTTTTTATCTGGTACAAGGAGCCCTGGAGCTCAATTTGCTGAAGTGTTAAAGCATGGCCTGGGTGACCTTTGGCAAGTCCTATAGGCTCTCTGGGCATCCCCAAATAGAAAACTGAGTGAGGACTATTGTCTTCCTTTGTGGAAGTACCCTAGGCCTTGTAACATCAAAATCCAGATTTCAACACGTTTGTATAATTTACAAGAATCACCATACTAAATTTAATTGTAACTACAATCCTTCAAATATTTCAGCCTTCATAAGTATTAGCAGCCCTTCTATTCCTTCTATTGCACTCTACAACAGAGAGCATTACCATAAAAACATCAGGTGAAAGTTCACCTTTTCTTGTTAGTTTTCCAGGGAGTTGTGTATTATTAAAAGGTGTTGAGGTTTAGGTCCAATCCACCTACAAACAGATACTCTCTGTTAACCCCTCTTTCTGCTGCCCAATTCTGCTTTTCCTTCCAATTAGAGGAAGGGAAAGAGGATAAGGGAGAGAGACTTATGGCTCCTTCCCCTCCCAAATGAGAGAGGAAGGGAATGAGAGAGAGGCTTCTGGATTTAAAAAGAAAACTAAAACAGCTTTAATGAGATATTGATAACAAAAGGGAATATATACAAAATGAGTACTGAACCCATCCTTCCCCTGATAGCAGTTACATCACCGTCACCACTGAGGCTGTGGAGCAGGCACTGGCAAAGTCCCAGACTGGGTTCAGGAGCTGGGTTCAGGAGCTGGGTTCAGGAACACACAAATCTGGATTGAAGGCAGGGCCAAGAAGTGAAGGCTGAAGGGAAAGGATGAGTCCACCAAAGGCAAAAAAGAAGGCCCTGAAAGGAAGAAGGTAGAGACCCCTGTGATCCCTCAGCTTTATACTGAATATGACGTGTATTGGATGGAATACCTTGCTGGTCAGTTTAGGGTCACCTGTCTTGGCTGCTTCTCCCCGCAGGTCTGGCCTTTCACTTTCTGCACCCCCTGGTGTAGTACACAAGATCTAGCAGTGACCTTGGTCTGCACACCAATCCTTGGTAGTAACTCTAAACATCAAGTGTTATCACTGCTAGAAGCAGACATTCTCTGCAAAAACATGCTGTGAGCTTCAGAAAGTGCTGTTAGATTTGTTTACTTAAAACATACTCACAATTGGCAGTGTGACATATTTGCCACAATCTAATTTTTGCTTGAATGTGTATGTATTATATATTTATAATGTATATGGTTTATATATTTATAATATATAAAAGTGTAGCATACAAAAGTAGGTACCTATATTATAAATAATCCTAACCACATGTTGTAAGGATACATTTTCTGTATTTCCAGTGTCATTCTTAAAATGTTAAGAGCAAAATATAACTTGGTATGGAACTGCAGATTTGGGAGTTTTTGTGGAATGAAGAGAGGGTGTTACACATTGTATATAGTGTGTATAGCTGTAATGGTAACACTCTGCTTTTCTAGTAGTCTTGTTTCTGAAGTGATAGGAAACTATGTGTTTTAGACAATTTCCATCTTCCATAGAAAGTTGGCGAGTTCCTGAAACTTGGCCTATCTCATGGTACTTCACAGCTGTTTGTCATATGTTGGTGTGTGCATGTATGTGACAAATCTTTATTGAATATTACCTGGCGATGTTCTTAACATAATTATAGATGTCTTGTGGATGTTCAGTAATGTGCTGCAATAATTAATAAATTGTAATGCCAAATGTTGTATCCTGTGGATGGCTGCAAAAGAAAGCGTCATTTAGAACCAGACAAATACTTAAAGGGATGGGACTATTGAGAATGCAGCCTTAGAAGATTATCAGAATACTATAAACCTGTATCCAAAAGACATACTGATTGAGTGATGCCCCAGTGGATAGTTACTGCATATATGGAGGCTTGAGATAGTATATCACCTTTATACATTGTGTAGTTTGGAGGGTGAAGGAATTAACCAAAACCCTAGTATTAGTTCCTGAAAGAGTGAATTTATTTCCTAGCTTACTGTTTCTGAACTTGTCTGGACGCAATGGCATCAGTGCCAGTGCATGCTGTAGTTTCTGTTCTTCTGGGCTTACATTTGACAGAAGAAATGACAATAAGTATGAATAGTGAGACTGAGATTCTTTTGTAGTGGTACCAGTCAAAGCAGATGGAGGGACTGTGGATAAAATGAGACTTAAATTATTATTTGTGTAAATGATCCTAAATCATACTAAATGGTTAAATGCCAACTGAAATTTGCAAAGCAGATAAATACAACGCCATTTGCATTGCAGTTGGTATAACTTTTTTTCAAATCTGGGTGCTTATTTTTTTGGGAAGCATACAAGGACTCAGCCCGCAGGCGTCGTGTTGTCTTGGAAAAAATCCAAACCGTACACTTCTAGATGAAAATCTTGGTTTGAATGTTGTTAAAACTAATAATTAGGCAATTTGGATAAAAAGGGTTCTATGCAATTTGCACTGAATTAAGTATTTAATGATAGATCATTATATAAAACTGGTTTTGATGAATTGTATTGCATTCAGGAATACTGATACAGTCCAGCATTTTGGTCCTTTCTGCTATTTTCTCTTTTGTGTTCTCTTTTTACATCTCTTAGACATCTGGATTCAGTTTTCTTATACAGTTTATAAAGGAACAAAGTAAAGTCAAGGGGGATTTAAGTGGTTGCTTTTATGTGGAAATCAAACTGAAAAAAGTGAGTGTTCCTCTCTAAGTACTTTAATAATAGGGTTTCTTACGTATTTTATGTCTGTATGTGTACATGCAACCATGCCATTTGAAAATGTCTCCGGTACAATTTTTTGGATGTCATTTAGCAAATGACAGATTGTTTGGAATCTTCCATTTAAATCAAGTAGAGAGAAACATTAGAAGGGGTTTTTTTTTCCATATAAATATTAAGCTTGAAGGAAAACCCTCCATTTTGCCAGTGCTTTCATAAACCAGATAAATGAGATGAAGAGTGTGCATTTTCTTGGTATGTTTTCCAGTGAATCTCTGCAGCCAAGAAAAAAACAATAGGAACATGTAGAAAAGAGAGAGAGCATGGAATACTTACTTCAGTGGCAGCACCCCAGGAAAGCTCCTTGTTCTACAAAAGGGATTCTGCAGCTCTGGCAAGTTCTGGCTTAGTGTTGGTTCCTGGCCAGTTTTGTGGCCAGTTTGTTTAGCAGAGCTGGTCCAACTTTGTACTTTTCTGTGAAATTGCCAGTGTAGGTATTTTCAGGAAATATGACACTGTTTTCGAACTTGAAGCCCTTTTGGGCCGTGATCTTTCATAAACTTAGTTTTAGGAGAGCATATACTTGAGCTTCCAGGATAAGGAAGCCATGGTTTTGGCAGCTGGCATTGAAGTAGAATGCTTTTGGCACCAAGTAGCATGCAATTGGTTTTGAGGTTATCCTCGCATATAGTAAGAAACAATTGAATTTTAATAAATTCATGGAAGTTTTCTCTGATAACGGTACATAGAAGTTATTAGTACATAGTTGCATAGTTGAATCAGGTTCTTTTTGGCAGTAAATGGCTGTTCTTGAATTTAGATCTCAGTTGAAAACTGAAAAAGATTCTTGGGGATTGTCTAGCTCTGTGTTGATACTTCAGCTGTAGATAATTCAGCATATGCAGAATTTCTAGTTTTGGATTTTGAATACTTTATAATAGTATTTTAAGTTTAACAGCAAAGACATGCAAAAAGATACAATTTGGGAAGTTGAGCTTGATTAAGGTCAGAAGTTGGGGAGTCTGTTCATATTCACACTCCTGAAAGACTGAGGCAGATAAGGGATGGGAGTGCATTTCTTACTTCTTCCCACCCTATGCAGCAAACTTTGCAAGGTTTATGAAAGTTGATGTTTAGGTTACCTATGTCTAAACCTATGAAACTTCTAATACATATTTGTGTGTATGTGAGTGTGTTCTTTTATATATAAAGTGCAGAGGTTCTGCAGTGGAAAAAATACAGTTTTATTTTCGGAAAATCTATGGCTACAAATTTGTTTCCTTAGCATCTTTCCATCAGATAAACCGCCTGCTCTTCCTCATTCCCAACCAAACTTAAATTGGCTTATTTTTGGCAGTTTTTTCATGAAAAATGGGCTCCAGGTCTCTGCTGCAAGCATTTGTAATCTGCCAGGTCACTGAAAAAAGTCTCAGTGCATAAAACATGAAAGGACATCTTGTAAAAATTACCATCATTTTGCAATGATGAAGTTGGTGATACTTTTCCTCTGGAATTGTTATATTCCAATTGTACAGAGTTAGAATTTGAGTCCCTTGTACTCTGTCATCTCTGTCTATCTCTATGAATTGCACAGCATAATAAACTGCCGTGTGTAATTACACTGAGAGTAACTGTCCTGGGGAGAGGCAAAGGAGACAAAACTGAGCTTGTTTTGATGTAATGCTTCTCTAAGATGTAGCCCTTTGTAGTGCAGGATGGCGCCAGTTGCGCTATACTGTAAATTTACATAGTTTGTATGGCTGAACATGAACAAATCCTGTACAAATAGAGCGCTGAAAAAACTTGCTCAGTATCCTGCAGGAAGCGAGTATCAAGTTTACTGGTAGTTGTGTTGACTGTAGCCAAGAGCTGCAACAGAAATGAAATCTTTGCATTCTGTTTTAAAAGGAAACAGGACCGACAAAACTTGTGACTAATCTTCCTTTTTCCATCTGTTTCCATATACCTGTTAGAAAAGATAATTGTTCTGTCTCTGCTTTTTCCTATATGGTGAGGGCTGCCAGGCTCTGTCCTTGGTGTAACACCATGTATTTTGTGTGCTCTACTGACATTGATGATTCTGTTACAAAAGTACATGGTGAATGCAAACAGATCTATGTTAATTTTGAGGTCTGCTAGAAACACATGACAAAGTAATCAATTCTGAAGAGGAAAAGGACAGACATTGTAATGTCAGAAATTTTATTTTCAGAGTTGGAGAATGATACCCTTTGGGCTTGTTCTTTCCAAATCAGAAGCTAATGCTTGCATCTTCCTTTGTTTCAAATGTTGCATCTTCCAATCATTACAGCAGCATCCCTTTCACTCCAGTGACTACTACATAGCTGAAACTGCTTGTAAGCATTGTGTGTACTACAAAATAGAGAATTGGGACCTAAAATGTGGTTGCTGCCTCTTTAGGCAATTTAAATAACAGTTGAAGAGCTTCTGCTATGTGGATCCTAGTGATTTTTAAAACTTGAGTGCAAAACCAGTGCTTTCCTAGTAGGATGATACAAATTTAAGTTCATCTGCTTTCAGCCAAGAGAGAGTATTATGATCTAGTCTATCTAAAAATAAGCCATAACACCTCTCTCAGTATCTTCCCTGTCATGTCTGTGGCTTCCTTTCAAGCTGCAACATCTTTTTCAGAAATGTGAAGTCTTGGTTCAAAAGCTGGTGTTGAGGAGTATTGCAAAACAGATATTCCATCAGCTACTTAATTTCACTTAGAAAATGTGCATTGTTTTTAGTCTGCATAAAATTAAATTGTTTTCTGCATGTTTATAGTTCTTAAATGACTGTTTTGAAAATTGGATATACTTGTTTAGAAAAAAATGTTTCCAGAGCTGTGTCTGTTTCTGTATTGAAGTTCTACTATATATTTTAGGGAGTTGATTTAGCATCTCACGAAGTCAGCAATTCAGGGGCGTTTTCATATTCCTGAGTTGTTTTTGTCAGTGGGGATAGTTAAACAGTCTTGACTCTGGGTTTGTTTTTTCTTTACTCTGCTTTCAGTCTTTTTTTATGGTATATTCCTACAGTCATTTTGAAATAATAAATGTAATTGCTATAGCAAAATGGAATATTACAGTCTGACATTGAAGTTGTTTAAATTTCAGGAGAAGTAGTCCTTTAAAAATGTCTCATTTTCGCATGGTTTGAAATTTACACAAGCTTTTTTTTGTTAGGTTGTGTGAGATCTGCTTGTCTGCTCGAGCTCCTTCATGTGTTTCCAGGGTATTTCCACACAAAAATGCTTAATCAGCTTTTGGAGGGAGGCTGTTCTGTAACAGGAACTCCCAAGTGAACCACAGCTTCTGAGTGAAAGCTTTGAAAAAATCAAGTCTTTGAATTGGGAATAGAGGGTGTTGGGTGGATTAGTTCAGGAAGGGTTCCTGTCCTTTTCACGTGCAGGTTAACATCTCTGGTTTAGACTGAACAAGGGGATTCAATGAGCTGCTCTTAGCTATGTGCTCTCTTTCAGCATTTCCAGGCATTTGGGCCTCTGAGGTCCCTTGGTGCAAATCCTCAGTTCTTCCTTTTTCTTGTCTGTCTGCAGGGAGAGATTGGATTCATGTTAGTACAAGGGATGAGCATCTGAATCAAGTTGAGAGAAAGCGCACTGTCTTTCCAGTTAGCATTTTAGAACTTTGTGTTAATTTAGATAATAATATGAGGTTCTTGATTGTTAGGGTTTGGTTGTTGTTGGCTTCATGTGTTTTGTTTGTTTTTTTTTCCTTTGGAGTGCCTGAAACACACAGTAAGGATCAGCTTGTCAGGACAAGATGTTTTAAGAACTGAAAGAATAAATGAGATAAGCAGTCTCTTAAACAGTACTGAAGTTTGTTCCCGTTCTTAGGTGTGCTACAGCTTTGCTTTAGGAAGATGAAAGTGTTGGCTCTTGAATATGCTTGTAAGCTGAGACAGTCGACCTGCTCAGATGGTGTTCTTCACACACTAGGTGTCAGTGTTAACATACCTGCTCTGTAACCTCAGGTGTAGTCCTTGTGGATACACCTGTATTTAATACTTCAGTTAAAATTGATGGCCAAAATGTCATGACAGTAACTTCAAATAGTGATTTGTATGTTGACCCTTGATGAGCAACTGTCTGTAAATCTTTTTCTTGTGCAACTCTCTATTCTTTCACCCTCTATTGAACCAGGTAAACTCAGGAGAACCAAGTTGATCTTTGTTAAAATGTCTGCTGCAATCTTTTCAATACCTGGTTTTCTCTTTCATCATAGTTTTGAATAAGGTGGCCTTGAAAACCTGAAATATAGTAGATGGGTGATAACTGCATCACTCAAAATTAAATCCACTGAAGACACCATAGTTGGTTTTTCATCCTCTCAAACTGTAAATCATTAGCTGCCTAGCAGTAACTCAGAAGATGTCTCATGAGGTCATTTGTTAATGCATTACTTGAGCATGTTATGAGACTACTCAAAGGCATGAGGCTCTTTGTGGTGTTTCTTTTGACTTACAGATTTTTTTTTTTAAATTGCCTGTGTTTCATCTGGGACTTTGTAGTGGTGACCATTAATTTCCTGGTGGTTGAAACTGGTCTTGTATGTCAGGAAGTAGGGTTGCTGTTTTCTGCCTGTGGCTGTAACAGTGACCACAGCCTTTCTTCCTGGGTAAAAAGCCTCAGTGAAGGTATTGTGATTAGTAATAATAAATAGTGTGACATGATGAGCAGTGGATTAAACACTGTTCTTTTCATGTCTTCAGCTTCTGTAGAACCTGTTATTCTGTTGCTCTATAAATAGCTGATTTGAATTCTTTTTAGTGTATGTTTTTTCTGGATTTTAGCTCTCAATAGGTTTGTTATCCTCTTTTCTTTTAAATAACACCTCTAAATGTCCAGAAGTACTTCCTTTGATATCAAGAGAAGAGTTTATGCCACATGTACTTCAAAGTGTTAGGTATTTGAGGGACCTTGAACCCAAAGGAGGCAGCAGTTGGGTTTAAGGCCCAAGGTTTTATTGGAATATAGGCACAAATGTTTTTTGGGGCAACTTTTAAAAGTTTTATTGCAAGAGTAGTTGTACCTCAAAGTAACACATATAGTTCCTGCAAGTTGTCAGGGGCTGAAGAGGCTCAGGCAGTGGCAGGAAGACCCAGCAGCTTGAATCAGTGAAGGAACTTCATGGCTACAGAGACCAGCTGAGAGATGGTAGAGATGTGCCCTGGTTGGAGTTCATGTGTGACTGTGCCTGCAATTTAAGAAGTGTGCAGTTAGTTTCCATTTTTGGATATATAAGTGAGGGAGGTAATGGCCATATGAATAGAAACAGTATATTTTCATATAAAGTTTTAAAGGCAACACAGCAGAGTTAGATTGTGTGATTTTCCTTTTGAGTGTAACACAACAAATGCATTTTTTCATGAACAGTAAGGAGAAACTACAGTTTTCATTTGCTTTTTTTAATTTTAGAAAGCTGCACATCTGCAGAAGTTGTTGCTGCCGTTGATGTTAACACTCTTGCCAATGAAGTTTATAAGCACAACTTTCCCAACACGCCGTTATGGGCAAAGACAATTGAGGTAAGTAATGAGTGTCTTTTTAACTCTAGTCTGGCGCTTGTAGAAGTTGTCTTCAATATCCTTATTATTAACAAGAAAACCAAATAGATTTAGTTTTTGTTATGAATATAGCAGTTTTACAATAACTCTGTTTTCTTGTGCTATGGTTGCTTATTGAGATTAGAGGGCTGCTGACACCACAGTCTTTTTCTGAAAGTCTTGACAGAAAAGTTCTGTGAATGTCAAGAGGAATGCTTACTACCAATAAAGAAATGACAAAAATAATATTTTTAGATTAAAAAATATTTTGATGTATTTTGAAAGAATTTAATGAAGTTACTTGGATGCCTGCCTTCATTTTGTAGTTACAGTTGAGCTCAGTAAAACACAAGAAGATACAGTGGGTGGGACAGTCTTGCTGGGTTTTTTTGGGCTCAATAGGTCAAATGTTTTAGGAATTCTGTCCCTTTTCCAAATTATTTGAGGAACTACTAAGTAAAATTGGATTCTGTTCTAATAATTGAGGGACAAACTAGGCATGTCTTTTTGCCTGGATTTAGTTTGAAATTACCATATACTTCTTAATCTTCTACAGTTTTACAACATGACAATAAGAAATACTGCATTTGTTTTAAGACACCAGCTTAAGTAAGACTTAAATAGGTGGCTAAAGATTAAATGCTTATTCAACACTCAGTAATGACATGCTAAATGATAGTTTACAGTTCTATAAGGGAAGAGAGGAAGAATGCTTGCCCATGCCTCTTTCTAGTAGATAAGAGCAGATTACAGTCAGTAAGACCTTCTTTAAATTTACTGGGAAAAAGATAGCAGCTTTTGTCCACTTTCTGTAGGCAGTTATATTTGCTATATAGATATCCCTCAAAATATATGAAGGCAGTGATTTCTTTTTCCAGCTCACAGTTACTTGATCATTATCCTTCTCTCCTCTTGGCTCCTTAATATGTTGTCCATCTAGTGTTGGTAAAATTTAGTCCAGAGGAACTTCTGTGTAATTTATGCCACAGGCCTAATTCTTTCTTCTCTGAACAGAAATTTTTGCAGAGTAGAGCTTTCAGCCATGTAATATCTTTGAGGGATTTTTACTGGGTGAAAACTATAATGAAGTAAACTTTACAGGATGAGTTGGTAGTGAGCTCCTAAGAGAGAAAATCCAACTAACATCATTAGTGGGTTTGATTCATATTCAAAGCAATTAATCTCTATTTGCATTATATGGTTTGCCAAGGTAGAAGAGATTGAAATTATGAGGTTAAATGGGAGATTTGGTAGTTTTTTGCTAGATGAAGCATGTAGTGGAAGTAAGAGGGATATTTTGGTCTGAAAAATTACTTGAGAGTTTCATACAGTTTACAACACAACTTTCTTCTATTTTTTTTTATTTCCTTATTCAGGGCATAACACTGAAAGAATATGACAGATTATCTTTTGATATGATTTTGATGAGCCCTCCCTGTCAGCCATTTACAAGGTAGATACAGCACACTTGTGAGAAAAGTGCAGTGATTATAGTATGTACTGTTAAAGGAGAAATGCCTTCAAGAGTGTCTTTATGTGTGGTTCATCTGTGCATCTTTCTCTTCGTAAGCAAAGAAGTAAACATCACAACTCTGATCACTGTGATGTTTACTGAAATGGAAAAAATGCAGCAATTTGAATCTTAATTATTGATCATATTTCTTGTAATATATATATATTTTAATTCGGTTCAAATTAAGTAAGCATCTTACAACACTGATTTTGCATACTGTATTGTTGCTCTAACAGTGAAATTCAAAGATTTTGCTGTTTAGGAGTGCTGCCTTCCCCTTTAGATATTAATCTAAACAATTTTCTAGGGAAACTCCAGAAGAAGAACTGGAATTTCTCACTTCTGCCTGAGATTAAGAGTGTAATCTGTTTTTATTTCTACTTTGAAAATTGCATGTGCACACAAATAGTTTGTTCTGAGGAATATTTCTATTTTATCCAAGACTAGGAGGATAATGGCTTTGAAACTATTTTGTGGGTGATACAGAAAAATATCTTGCTGATTAAGATCTGAACCTGTTGTTTGTTAGGTTAGCTTCAAATTCATATTGTTTGGCAGCAGTGACCAGTAGAGTTAAGACTGTAGTAGCTGTACTCAGGTGAAGTAGTGGATTTATGGAAAAAGTCTGTTGATGGTGATGGAACTGCTTGTGTAAGAAAGTATATCTCATTGAATGCTCCAAGATTAGAAAGAAATCTCTCCAAAGTGATGTGCATCTATAAAAATGTATTTGTGCAAACCTATGATGTGTATAGGAATCATTTCTTCAAAATTACTTTTTTTTTTTAATAATACGATTAAAAAACCTTGTATATGACTTTAGAGACATGCTAAAGCTCTTTGACCAAGGCTTTATTCTTTTTTTAAGAGCTAATATAAGTGTGAGTTGGGGGAATATGTTACGTTACTGTGTTTATAACCTACATGAGCTGTCCAGTTTAATGTTACAAAATTGCTTACAAAGTTATTCACATGGGGATCAATCCTCCAAAATGGTGAGACTGAGACTTTAATTCATAGAAATAATTTAATATTTCATGTAAAATAGCAGGGTATTCCCAGGAATCCAGTGGGGTTTTTTATTCTTTCAGAGCCAAGCACGTCTAAGGGTTTGCTGTACAAGACCAGAATACTAAACGCTTTGCAGAGTGGGGAGTGAATTTCATTACTGAGTGCTTTGATTTTAACCTTGCTGTGCCCTGATGGATTCCAGGGGCAGACTTTTACTCCTTAGCACACTGCCTCTGTGAGCAGGTCTTCCTGTCTGTACATGATGCTTTTGCAGAATCCCATTTTGAAACTCAAAGCAAAAACTGTCAGCATTCTTTAGAAAAATGGAAGTCAAATGTCAGTTTGCTGTGAGTAATATCAAGGCGTGTGTTTATTCTTTCATAGAATTGGCCTGCAAGGTGATGTAGCTGACCCACGGACAAAGAGCTTTCTCTATATCCTTGATATTCTTCCAAGGTATGAACTTCTGCCTCAGTTTTTAAGCCTTTGTTATAACCAGGTGGGTCCTTTATATTTCAGTGAGACAAATAATCTATAAAGTTTTACAAGGATACTACTTGTATTGCTTGTTGTTGTTTGTTTTCACATGATTATATGTAACTTACAAATACTTGTCTTTTACTAATGCCATTATCATCTCATAGTTGCTGTACATGCTTTCATTGTTTGGCTTTCTTTTTGTTGTGTCACTTTAAACTGTGGCTATATCATAAATGAAAAAAATGAATTATTTACTTTCAGTTCAACTTCAAACTTGCACTGACTTTATACAGAAGCAGGAATAGGTAATATAATAGTTTGTTAATAGGCATCGTGGAGACATAAAAATTGTTTGAATACCATGTAAAAGCCTTGATTCATCATTTAGTCACCTCTTGAATAGGTAACATTTGAAAGTTTAAATATGTTATTGACTACACAATACAATACATCTTCTGTCCTCTTCCATTCTGTTTTTAGTTCTCTTTTTGGTGCTGCTTCTGGATAACTTGGGACGGATTGTGTATTTTTGATTTGTGGTACAATCTCTTGTTTTGAGTACCAATATTAGAGAATTCACATAGCACTGCACTGTCTGAAGTGCTTTTGTCTCTGTATTGATCTGTCATTTTTGCCTAGTTAGACTTCAATGCCATAGTTATTTGTATTATTTATGCCTGAAGTTTTGAAACAGTAAGTCCAAACAAAGTGGGGTTTGGTAACCTAAATTGTTCTTATTGAGTGCTAAAGTTTAGCTCTAAGTGACACTTGTAGTCTTTTTGGGAAGAGATGTGTAGCACTGTAAGAGCACTTCCAGGGGAAGTGGAGCAAGCAGTTGCTCAGGGTGTTTATCCAACAGAATCTTTGCTTCTGGATTGAGGTGTCCATTGGGCACCAATTGGCATGAGTCTGAAACTTGCATCAGTTAGAGTCCACCAGACACCTTTCCTGGTAGTCCTGCTTCTGCTGGAGGCTGTGACCGCTCTTCTCTATATATTCCTCATTGGTTAATCTTGCTTTCAGAATTGGAGGGGGATGAAGGAAGGTTTGACTGTCTCTGTTTGTTTAATGAATAGTTTCCACACAGAAAGAAACTGGTACCAACAACAGCCTTTCTTTCAAACTGCAGTTAACACTGTGAGAAAAGAGTTTTCATCCTTCTTCCAGAAACATTTTGACAGCCAGCAGCATTAAATGTGACTACCTCTTTGCCCTCAGCAGCAGCAGGTAGAGGACAGACACAGAAAGGCTGAGTGGCTTGACTGGGATCAGCTAAGGAATCTGTGGTGGAGAACACAGAACACAATACAGATTCCATAGTCTATTAAGTTAGACAATTAATAGGTAAAAAGAAAGATTATGATTACTTCCCCACTTCTAGCAGAGACACAAAAATAGGGAGAGAATGTGGATTTCCAAAAGTTGCAAAGGATGTCTTTCCTGGAACAAGGACTGTAACTCAGTGCTCCAGACAGACCTTTCAAAATGATAAATTAAAACCAGCAGATAGTGTGTCAGTTAATAATTTGTCAAAATAATAGGTCCTTCCTTATCCTTAAGGGAATCCTGACCTCAGTATTCCTTTCCATTAAATTGAGAGACAATTAAGAGGCTGGCTGCTTTTAGGACGCTGTTGTGCATTGAAATGGAAATACTGCTTCCTGGTTGCTGTGGGCTTACCTGAATAAAGGATAGACTATTTTCCTTCTCAAAACCAAAGCTTTAGGCACTGCAGGATGTATGTTTTTCGTCATGATAATGCAAAGGAGCTGGGCTTGGCTGTGTCACTTTATCTCAACAAGCCATGAGACCCTGTTAGGTCTGTCCCGTATCTCCCTTGGGCATGTTGTACTTATCGTAAGCAGTCTGTAATATGTTCAAGACTGCCTTCTGTAGAATTTCTCAGTTTCCATAGATTTATGTTTTACTGAGATAGTGTTTGTGTATTTTTTGGATACGACATATTTGCCAGACATTGAGTAGGGAGCATTTCAGTCCAAAAAAGGGAAATTCTTAATATGGGAATTAGCACTTTGAATTCTAAATTGGTACGGCATGCGTTCAGTTTATGGAAATTGTAAAATAATTTCTCATCCCTTGGCTGTTCATATCTTATGTTCAGCCTTTTATAATGAAAAATGGTCCAGATACTGTCTTGTTTATCGTGTCCAGATCATAGCCCAGAGAAATCTAATGCTAAGGTGTGAAAGTGCTACTTTTATAGACACATTTGTGATGTTAATACCTGCCAAGTACTTAACACATACTCTTTGTGTAGCGATTACTTGTCTTGTGATCTGTTGGTCCTGTATGACCTCTTATATTTTAGGCTATGCTCTGGATTAATTACTTTAAATTTCATGGTAGATGATGATGTTGACGCTGAGTGTGGGTAAACGTAACAACAGCTATATTCTCTATTCCTCTGCAGGGAATTTGGCTACTGCTGCATTTTTTCAGTTCAGCATTCTTTTTTTTTTTTCACTATCTTTAGTATTTTTAAATTTGACATAGTATCTTGCACACTTGCAGATTTCTTGTAAAATGCATTAGGTCTTTAGTTCTTCATATGAATATCTTTAATTGATGTTAGTTAAGAATATGCTAAAACAAATTCTGCTGTGATTCTTGCCAGTGAAAGTCCAAAGTCACTGACTGAAATAAGCATGAAGCTGCTGTCTGGTGGCATTAGTGTCGTGTTTCTGTATGCTCTTCTGAGATCCCAGTGTCTGACAGACATACTGTGTCTACATCAGCTGTGCTAGAGAATGAACCAGTGCCAGGGAACGTTCCCAGAAAATTGAATCTGAATCATCTATGTTTCTACATTGTTAGAATGGTCCCAGGCAGGATTTGGGCACGTTCCTGTCTCCAGAGATTTAATATGCTGGTTTAGGAATGAGCCTATTTTCAGACCTCAGCAGTGAACTTGCTAAACCTCAGGTGCCTCCTTCCCCTCTCCCCCATCAAAATGAAAAAGTTAAGTATAGAAAACTGGGAATATCTGCAGACTGAGCTCTAAACTTATCATATTTCTTAAAGCAGTTAGATGAATACTGGTTCTGGTGTGTTATCACTAAAGTTGATGTGACATTTTTGCATTGATATAGGGTTTAAGCACTTTAATCATGGAACAGAAAACTTTTGTTTTACGTAGCGATCTTTTTTCCTCTGAGAATTATCTTTTCCTATTACAAAATCAGTCCATTGAATGGCAATATTATGCTTTAGGAAATAAACAGTGGTAAGCATTTTCAGAAGTCCATGCATGGGGTACAGGAGGACACAGCAGTCCATCTGAATGTAAGCCAGTTTTGTTCTCATAATTACCAGCAGTCCATGTTTATTTAGGTGGGAATGTTTTGATCTAGTCAACCTTGAAAGTTGAGTTATATTTTCCTAAGGATGCTAAACTTTAACAGCTAGCATGATGTGGAAATACTTAGATCTTTCTTGTAGTTAAACAAATCTGTGGATGAATATAATATAGTTTACACCTTGTTATTCTAATTTGTTGATCTTTTTTTCCTTTGTAGGCTCCAGAAGCTTCCAAAATACTTACTTTTAGAAAATGTTAAAGGATTTGAATCCTCTTCTACAAGGTAAAACCTAATTTATGCAGGTTTTAGTTTTTAATAAAGGACATATTCTTTAAAAGGGGAAGGCAGGATTTTTATTTCCTAGAATTTAAGTTAATAAAACAGAGTGAGATGGGACAGTTGGCATCTGTGGGTTCAAAATACTGCTTTAAGTTAGGAAAGAAAATCTTACATTGTGAAAGGAACTTGCTAAATAATTATTTATGTCTCGAAACAGATAAAATATACTCTAACAGGTTGACTCCACTGATTTTGTTTGATGGTCCTGTGTCCTTTAGAAAGGATAAATATTCCTTTTCAGAGAAATATGACAATAGTTATAGCACTTAGAGGTTTGGGGATTTTATCCATTGTAGGAGCTTGTGATATCCCATCTTAAGATCACAATACAGTAGAGGGGCTTTCTGCAGTACCTTTGATAGTAGATTATCACGGGTTCAGGGTTGCCATCAAATAGGCCAGAGATACAGTGTGAAGACTGTATTGTATCTTTGTCTAAAATATGGATGAGGAGTTGTCAATAAGGTTACCTAATGACAGCAGCAGCATTCTCCTCCCCTGATGGGCAAAGCAGGGGACAGGAGGTTGCAGTCCTCCTCATTTCTTGCTGGAATAGAGTAGGATTTTTTAAAGCACCAAGAAAGCAGCCACCCTGCATATCACGCTCCTTAAGGAATGTGGCAGGCAGCTGGGAGTCATGCCAGTGCTCTCCCCAGGTGGGTGTGCAGCAGTCCTCTGTGAACATTTGAACACCTTGTTGGAGGTTCAGGCTGCTGCTCTAGGCCCTGTGGTTCCCTGGACTGTGCCTTGCTGGCCAGTGTTTGGAACAAGTCATTCAGAAAACATCCCAGTTGAACATTTACTTTCTCCTACAACACTTGGGATTCAGTGTCACATGCAGTGCCAGGTACAGGTCACAGCTCCTGCTTTTACATAGTTCCAGCCTAATGTAGTCTGCATGGAATAGAAAAGACAAGTCTTTAAAAAAAAATAAATTCTATTTCAGTGATTCTCCAGTGTTTATAAAGTACAGTCCCACTTCACTGTAATTACTGAAGCTACCAATTTTTCTCATCCCTTGTGCTAGCTGTTTTCTTAGGCTTAGCTGATGGAAGTAGTGAGCTATTTGTAGTAGTTTTAATCTCCTGTTTTATAATTCACAATAAAGATAATGTCTTGCCCTCTGATTACTTTCCTTGTTGATGCACTGTAAGTACTCTCCTAGAGATGGGATATTTTTTGAAAGGATGTTTGGACCAAAATGAGATGGTGTGAGATACATTTGAGTATGTAGTAGTAATTTCTGGCTACAGTAACACTGAACTTTGTATGTTGCATCCTCAGGTTCAGAGATGAGTGACTTGGTATCTGTAATCCTGTCCAGTTCTTTCACTGAATGTGCTGAATGTCTTGGTACTTAAGATGTTGAATTTAATGTTTTTGTTTAGCATTGAAAAGTGTCTAAAGGCTGTATGAAGGTAGTAATTGCTTTTTGATTCTTTTTACTACCAGAAATGAACTTTTGCGAACACTAGAAACATGTGGGTTTAAATATCAAGAATTCCTCTTGTCTCCAACCTCTGTGAGTACTAAAATAGTTCTAATATTATTTACCTGTTCAAAGTTAACTGAGCCCAGGCACATTTGAAAATAATCTATTGTATTAGGAAAGAGTCATGCATAGAACTGAAGATACTCTTTTGAATGAGAAAGCCATCTGGCGTGACTTCTGATTCTATACCGGCATAATTGTGCTGCTGTTACTGTTCAGATCCTAGTCCCATATTGCTGTGCTACCACTTGATATTTTTTAAGGAGGCATGAATTTACCCTGTGACCAGGAAAGTGGTTTTCCCTGCAGGAGCCTCATTGCTTCAGAAGAGCTGATGCTTTGTGAATTTTCCAGCACAGAAAATGTGACTGTGTCATTGGTGGGAGGAGGGGCGTTGCTTGCATGTTTCCCTGGCAACTGAAAAAGTTGAGAGAGATTTCAGATTGCACAAGACTAAATGGAATCAGTGAAGTACCGTATATATCTGAAAAAAGTGGATAAAGGGGGGCTTGAAAACCAGTTGTGATTCATTTTACTTCATTGCTAGATATCTTACAATTCCTTCTTCAGAAAGACAAGGAGACACCTTTTTGCTTTCTTTAATAGAAAACAGGTAGTACCTGTCCCAAGAAATGATGCATGGCATTTTTCTTCTTACCTCACATAAAAGTTTGTTTACGTTCCTGTTGATTTACAGGGAAAGTAAAAACCATAAGGTACAAAGAATAATTGCCCACTTTGTTTCCCTGAAAATATCTAGGTATGAAGCTAACAAGTGTTTAGGATATATGTTAGTGTAGCATAGTTCTATTACTGTATATAATGGTGGATAACTTGTATGCTACTATAGGGCACTTTTTCTCTCTTTATCACTTTGACTGAAGGCTTGTGGATTTTGCTTGCAGCTTGGCATTCCCAATTCTAGACTGCGATATTTTCTAATTGCAAGGCTTCACCAAGAACCATTTTCCTTTCAAGCTCCTGGCCAGGTGAGTCTATTAGGGATTTGTTTTGTGGAGATTGAGCATTAAATTTTCAGTTTAGTTGTGTGTGTTAATGAATGGAGAGAGGGATAAGTGATATCAAACAGAAAAGTTAAATCCTGGCTCTTTTTAGCCTAGATACTGAGTTTTCGAAGGACTGAGATGCATGCTAGTGGCTTAGATGGCTTTAAACAGTTGGGGGACAGTGGCTGATGGTTGGCTAGAAAACAGTACATTCTGCTACCTTTTTCAAACCTCTGGAAAGGTCTTTTTGCAAAGGCAATTATTTGAAATTGTTCCTGACATCATTGCTGGTAGGTCATCAAAACTTGATGTTAATGTTTTTTGAAGTCTTCATGAAAATAACATTGAATAGTTACTTGCTTTATTCTGAGCATCTCTGAAAGAATTTGTACTCACCGCAGTGTACTGTTGTTTATCAACTGCAGTTCTTAATTTTTATTTTTTTATTTTTTTTCACAATTTGGTCCTAGATTTTGACAAGATTCCCAGATCAGGATCCAGAAGACTTGCTCAAGGACAAAGTTGCTGACAGAGTGGGTGAAGCTTGTTCTTCCTTGTCTTCTGAAGAAAAGAATCTGGATCCAAGCGTTAGTCCTGATTACAGCAGCAAGAAGAGTTTACCAAAAGGGGCTTTTCTTTTTAAGCTTGAAACAGTAGAAGAAATGGAAAGAAAACATGGTCAGGACAATGATTCCTCTATTCAAATGCTGAAAGATTTCTTGGAAGAGGAAAATGAAGAAATGAGTCAGTATTTCTTACCACCCAAGTCCTTATTGCGCTATGCGTTCTTGTTAGACATTGTTAAACCCACCTGCCGGAGATCCACATGCTTTACAAAAGGGTAAGTTGCAAAGAAAGTGTCTTGCTGAATCATGTCCTGAAATTTTAAGTGTGTTTTTTGCTTGTGTACTGTAAAAACAAGGAGAGCCATTTCATCAAAAAAGACACAGGCCTCTGGAAAAAAAAAAATCTCCTATATGGTGTACTTCCTGGTCCAGTGGGATGCCAGCATGAGATTCTGTCTGGCAGAACATCATGTGCCCACTCCAGAAAGGCATTTACAAAAGACAGTGCCATTTGTTGTTGACCTTCACAAAAGTGTAATTACCCCTGCGGAAATATGGTTCCAATAGACTGGTATAGTACTGATTCATTAATGAATTGTTTCATGTTGCTCAATGAAGTTACAAAGTGTCATGCATGACAGATCTGTTCCTCATTAAAACTGTACATTTTATTGATTTCTTGAATTTTTCATCTGTGTAGATTGGAATAGCTGTAGATTGGCCGTATGTCATAAAACCAGTTAGGCTACTGCATTTGAAATCATATTTGATAGAGCGGAACATCAGCGCTTTTCTGTCTAGTAGTTTTCTGATTTGTACTTTGCTATTTTAAGTTTAACTGCTGGAGATTGTTAAGTATTCTGAAAGCCCACAGACAACCAGTCAGGAGCTTTTCCACTGAACTCATTTGTATTGGAAAATGCCAGTTGGAAACCGGATGTTTGTGAGTAATGTTAATATTGGTGAATTTTTCAAATCAGATTTTTTGTTGTTGTTGTTTTTATTCTCAGAATCACAGAATGGTAGGGATTGGAAGGGACCTCTGGAGATCATCTGGTCCAACTGCCCTGGCAGAGCAGGTTCACTTAGAGCAGGTTGCACAGGATGGTGTCCAGGCGGGTTTTGAATGTCTCGAGAGACAGAAGCTCCACAACCTCTCTGGGCAGCCTGTTCCAGTGCTCTGCCATCCTCACAGTAAAGAAGTATCATGTTTAGGTGGAACTTCCTATGTTAAAGTTTGTGCCCATTATTTCTTGTCCTGTCACTGAGCACCACTAAAAAAAGACTGTCCCTATCTCCTAACACCCACCCTTTAACAATGTTCCAACAAAACGCTTAGTTGATGAATTAATGCTAATTATAATTAGACTTCCAGATTGATAGAGTTCCTGTAGATTTTTTTTTTATTTCAACTTTTTGACAATAAAAAAGCTGAGAAGAGAACATTTCAGACATTTAAAATTTGTGCAAGAGAAAAACCCTTACCCCAGCTCTCACTGACACACGCCTTTTTTGCCTTCATTCTTTTGAGTTGTGGCAGTGTCAGCATCTCATGGGATCTGTTTTTTAACTAGTATAGTGAAATAAAACGCAGACCAGAATGATCTCTTCTGTATCTCATGCATTCCTTAAGTGTCACCAAGAATAAACTGGCCACTTGTGGTTTCACTGGAATACGTCATGGTAGTTTGTGATGATGTTTATCAAAATCACACTGAAGGAGGCTCCTGACTGGCTAGTGTGGAGTCTTTATATAGTGGTGGGAAATCTGACACGAAACACGACTGCTGCACTTCTCCTGATGTGGAAGGAGCCAGACTTGGAAGCTGTGGTAGTTCTTGGCTCAAGATGTAGGAATCTGATTTACTGTCTTTGTTTCCGTTTTTAAGAGCCTTTGTGAAGGAAGGTTTCCAAGGTGATTCTGGATGTGGTCATACTACTTAACAGATCTGCAGTCAAGAGAAAGGTTATAATTACATCTCAGCCTTCATCCAGGTCACTTTGAGGCCAAGAATAAGCTGCTGCTGTATGCATTCTAGGATTTCTGGTTTTATGTTTCTCCAGAGCATGAGATTTAGGAGAGGACACTGAATGGAGCAGAGCAGCACCCCAACTAGTAGAGAGAAACAAAATGTAATGGCCTGTGATACACAAGAATTTGAGCGCAAGATCCTGCGTTCCCTTCTGACCTTGGACCCTTAGGTGGTTGGAAAATGATTGCTGAGTTCCTTGAGACTACAAATGCCATGGTTTTTCTTAGGAGTATGGTTGTAGTGAATGAAGTTGTGAGAGGAAATTGTCCATTTTAAAGGACAGAGCAAATTAAAACTACTTCTTCAGTTATAGTAATTCTGGATTTACTTGTAAATCCTTGATATGCTACAGTCAAGAGAAGCTTTACCTTCTAAACTAGAGTAATTTTAGTTATAAGAAACTTTCTCTAGCATTATGGAAATGACCTTTTTGTTAGTCATAATAAAGCACACAATATAGCCAGAAATTATATATATGAAATTAAAAGGGGGTTTTTAAAGCTTATAGAAGTAAAGAGAAGGGGGGGAGGGGGGGGGGGAGAAATCTTCAGTCAGTTGAAGATTGAAGACTGTAATTTTTTAAGCCAAGTTCTTTCATTATAATTGCTAATAAAATGTCAGAAAAATCAATGCATCCTTTTTTTACTGTGGCACAAATTCCCACCTTTAATTATATTCTAAGGTAGGAATGTTAATTTTTCTGTAGTCAGCAGCTGCGATAATTAATAACAATTCAGCTAGCATTGGCCATTTGCTCACATTTGTGTTAAAAAGGCAACACACACACACATACCCCCCAGCCCCCAAACCAATGGATTTTTCTTTTGAGGAATTCTCTACTCTAGTGCCAATTATTTAGACTAGAGTGTTTTATATAACATGGATTGTATCAAAAGATTCTTTTCTCCTAATAAAACTAGAATACCACTTCAAAATTTATCCTGATTTACTTATTTTGGGACAAACATATTCATCAGAAATACGATCAGATGCCATGTGAGGTGATGATCAGGATTTCTCGGTGCTGTGTCTTACATTCTTAAACCTGTTGCATTTTCAGAATGTGATTTACAGCACGGTTCCATTCCATGTGTTTTAATCTGCATCAGTGTTTAGTGCCTTTTGTTCTGATCTTAGGAAAGATTTGCAAGCACTGTTTTAAAATGAGTGTTGCCCTCACTGATATTGGCAGAACTACTCAAGCTTTTCCAGCTGAAGCTCTCAAGATTGAGCCATGCTGGGTCATTGTGTGTGTGCTGAAGGGAGACTATTCCTTTATTTATTGTGGAATTATAATGGCTTGAAACATAAATTGCTCCAGTGCCTTGCTTTAGAATGGGCCCCAAGTGAAGCAAAAGACCTTTTATAATGGTATTTACAGATGTGCAGGTAAAACTAGAGACTAGCATCTGTGAAGGGTTGATGCAGACCACATCCTTGTAATGTGAGGACTCCTCTGGAGGAGGCAAAACCCATCTGTTGACTCAGTCTCATTCTGTTCAGGATGTTCAAACACTATCATAGTTAGACTGGCAGAACATGTTTCTGAAAAGCCCATAATTACATTTAAATGATAGCCTGAAAGAGACTACAGAGTAAACATGTTGTTATGCAATCAACCACAGAGCATCCAAAAAAGCTATCATATGGTTTTAGAATGTAAGTTTACTTACTGTTTAGTTGAATTTAGTTGTTTGGTTTCTTTCTTCTTTTTCTTTCTTTCTTCTATTGCTCTGTATAGATGTCTGGCCATCCCCCATCCCCTCCCCGTGTGGAAAATCCACAAGCAGTTAAACCTGATTGAACCACTTTGTGCCTAATGGCTTGATGGAAAAGCTGGAGGCTCACCCTAATGGTCCTCCTTTGAATACAGAGAGTTGACTTGAACCCCTAGGACCATTTGGCCTTTAACGCATTTTGCCTTAATGTAAAATTGGTTTGTGCAGTAGAGATGGCCCTTTCTGATGATGTTTGAATTCCTTGGCCTCATGTAGTTGCCTTATATAATGCATTAGTGTGG
>VYZX01015573.1:41220-52983 GCA_013401335.1 Brachypteracias leptosomus
GCAAGCAAGAACAGCTAGAGCAGACTAGCTGGCTGTTGGCAACTTCATTCTCAGAGGCTTGGTCACCTTTATGCACTCGATACACAACACAGTCCTTTCACAATACTGGGACCAGTTTAATTTTTTCTGGGCCTCTCTTCTTTCCGCTAGTCTATGCACTTACTATGTGAAGGGAATTTCCAATACTGTCTTTATTTCTGAGTGCATTTGATGGAGTCAGCGTTGAATTACATGGAAAATTGCTTGATCACTCTCTGAGTAAGCCTTGCTCATAGCTTAGTCTGTATTGGTGGTACAGACGTGTAGGCTCATTTGGTTTACCTTAACTTGGTGAGTTAGAGGGGCTCAGACTGGGTGTAAAATTTAAAGCTTATTGAGAGCTGCAGTTTAGTCCATCTGCAGAATCATTGCCTTTTCTTTCTTCCGTGGCCACGTTCCTCTGGGGATGTTCTCTTGCATAGTGGTTCTGCAGCGTTCTAGGTGCTGCTGACCCTCCTTGAGACTGCTCCATGTTTTAAGCTATATGAAGAGAAGGTAGATCAGCAGTAGTTACACAACAGAGCGATGTTTTGAGGCTTCTTGTTAAACTTTAGAGAGGGCAGTACTGCTAATGGCAGAGCTGATACAAATCCCATGAGCTGGTTGGGAATTTTTTTTGTAGCTTTGTGCATTTTAGAGGGGGGTGAACGCTGCTGCAATCAGTGATAACTGCACTAAGAACTGCACACTGAAAAAAGGAGTAGGCTAAAAGCTAGGAGCAAACCCAGACTAATGACATTGCACTATATGTTTTTCTTTCAGGCTTTCCTGACAAAGTGACAATAAAGCAATGCTATCGTCTTCTGGGAAACAGCCTCAACGTACACGTGGTGGCAAAACTGATCTCTGTGCTGCTTGGATAACTTAGAACCTGAGTCTGAGGAGTACAGACTGGTAACAGAAAATGCTTCCATCCTCCAAGAGAAAGCTGGTGGCAGGTGAACAAAAATTATAGCTTACCAAAGTATCTGTCCAGACCTTTTGTTGAACAGTTTGGATGTATTTTTAATACCTTGCTTTTATGGTGTATTTGCACTGTAGAGATGTTTTATTTAAGTGGAATAGGATTTAATTGCTTTTTAAAAAAATGTACTTTTTACTTTGCAAAATTAAAGAGCAGCATTTACATACAGCTCAATGAAAATGAATAAGACTATTTTATCTTAAAACATCTCAGTACAGTATAAAAAGGCTGTAAATATAAAAGGTGTTTTAATTAAGTGCATCTTCATCTGTAAATATCAGTGATCCATTCTTAAAAGATTTCTTGTATATATGATCTGAATTGGGTTTTTTATAGCAAATCAAACTATTCAGTATTTTGTATACAGTTTTTAAGAAGACAGTGTTGTTCTTGGTTTATGGTTGTCTAATCCCCTCTAAATACATGTAGGTTTCTGGAACCCAACTGTATCTGTCTGGAATGATGTGCTTAGGTGCAGCTGAATAAAAATATTTCACAACCCTGTCAATAACTTGCCTGTTTCTATTCTTAGTTACATTATTCACAATAAGATCATTGCTCCTTAGCAAAGACCTACACATGAAAGACACGAAGCCGCAAGATGGGATGCACTGTAGTAGTATTAGGGTTAGGAGTGTATGTTGGGATGAAACCATTGCATATGAGTGCTACAGTTGTACAGTATCTCATAGATCTGGACCAAATGGTTCTTTAATCATCAAGTCTTGAGTTTAATATCCCTGCAACAACAGAGAAAATCATGGGAAAACTGAAAGCCGCCTGAAGAAGCATGTGTTCCAGCTGTTATTTTTCTTTGCAGGTAATAACTATATTAGTATCTAGAGAAAAAAAACAGCTTGGGGGATGATGCTTAGTCAGTATCCATTTAGGGAGCTGAAGGATTTCTTAGATTGATCATAGTGGCTGTGCACCAAAACAGCAAACTGTCAAAGCCATGAATCCTGAGAAAGACTGGGGTTTTAATTTTTTTTTTTTTTTTTTCCTCCTGTGGAATGACATAGGAACAGTCATGGGGTATTGCATCTAGGCTTGGTGATGCAGGAGAAACTAAAGAGAGAACCATAGAGAACAAAGCTGCTGTAGAGATCATAGTGTGCCAGGTTGGAAGAGACCTCAAGGATCATCTAGTCCAACCTTTCAAGAGAGAAAAATACAGTTTAAATGATCTGGCTCAGCACCCTGTCAAGCTGAGTCTTAAAACTGTCTAATGTAAGGGAATCCACTACTTCCCTTGGGAGACTATTCCAATGTTTAATTTTTCTCATTGTAAAGAATTTGCTGCAGCTATTGTCTGCCAAGACAAGAACAAGCGCTATTCTAGTCCTCTTGAAACAGAAAAGGACTACAAAAGAAGTTCTTTGTTATTTTGTGCCATATTTTAACTTATGCTGACTCCTTGTGTGTTTCTTCAGTCTTGGTTTGCATGCTACTTCAGCCTGTCTTACTCTCCAAGAGCATTTGGACTGCTTGGGCTGTTCCAGCTGTAAAAGAAGTGGAAATGGATTCTCCTAAAAGATCTGGAGTAGGCTCTAGAGGTGGATGAAGTTGGCCTCTATCTTTACCTGGTATTTTGTAGTACTGTAATGGCAAAAAGCACTAGACTAATGTTAGGCTGTGCCTCCTATTAAAGTGCAAAGAGCAAGTGTGGTTTTGACAGTGTTATGAACCACAGTTAGAAGTTGATGTGGTGGTTATTTTGTAGATCTATCAGCCAGGTCAGTAACTAGTGGCTATATGGTCTTGTTCTTGGGATAAGCATGATAATAGGAAGATCTGTTGCTATCTGATATGATCCAAACATTGAAATTAAGACAAGAAATCAATTTTATGTATGAATTGGGATTTCTTTCTGCTAAACTGTAATGTGTAGTTTGTTCGTTTTGCCTCACTATAATAATATTTGGTGAAATATTACTATTAACAGTTTTTCTTAATGTGTAAAACATTTTAATAATTTATATGCCTCTCATAAGAAAACAGCATCAAAGTGTAAGCTGCAAGTTATCTAGCTGCATCTAAAACTGATAGAGCAATACAGCCTGTTACATGTTGACAGTGAATTTTAATTCATTGTGGTTGTGGAGACTGAAATCTGCTGATCAGCTGTTTCTGAAGGAGACACTTTGAAAGACCAGATTTCAGAGTTGTAAATATCTATTTGTGTATTTTACCCCTGCTAACCCTGTGATACCAGTGCACTAAATCGAGTGACTGCTTCTTATCCCACCTGTTTGTCATTAATAGACTCGTTTACTGAGCTCTGCTGAGTTGCACCTGCTTGACCTCATTTGATGACCACGTTTCTTCCTTTTCCAAGCAGTCTCCTAATCAGAAGTGCTTTGCAGCCTACATCAGTGCTGCACTTTGTAACTACAGCTTAAGAATTTTCACAGCAATAGCGTGATTACAAAAGCAGGTGAAAGGTAAGTGAGTGACATCTGGAAGACAGCTCTGTAAATGGAAGGAGGTTTCCAGAATCTGATTTTCAGTTTTGTAGCAGCTCACTTACTCTGCACATCTAAGCTGAGCAATTCATTATCTGAGTGAGAGGATGGGGTGGCATTCACTCAAACATGAGAAGCTCCACTGAGGAAAAGAATGTAATATTCTGTGGTGTCATATTTATGCAGTAATTTTTGAAGCTTGCTGGTTGCCTTGCAGAATGTCTTACTTACATAAGTGGTTTTTTTAATCTGAGGTAATCTAGGGATTCCCTATACTTAGGAAGAAACCTGTGAAGTTACTAAAATACCATTTGTTTAATGCAGTGGGTTTGAATATTTTTTGATATATGAACGCAAAATTTTCTAGTGGAGATGCATCCTTCCATGCAGTGCATGAAAGGCTGCTGCCCATAGGCCTTTTTGTCTCACCTTTTGCTCACCCTCTTAGGAGGAATATGAGGATCATCAGAAATCCTCATCCTGTGTATTCCAGGCTGGAAAAACATTGATCTGTGATAACACTGTCATATGTCTTAAACTTACTGATCAATAAACCCATTTTGTTTTCTGAAGAGACATATCAATAGAAATCTGAACAGGTTCAATGACTGTACAAATCTGTTTTAGCAGTCGTCACACTTTTCTAAAATAAATAGAAAATTTAGCAAATATTTGTTACATCTCCAGGATGAACTATTAATTTTCAGCTCAGCCTTTGATCTCACTCTTCAATTTGCTTGTTATTCACACTGAAGTTAACGCTCTTTTGGCTTATTGCACGAATACTGAATTATACTTCTTTTCCTTATCAGTTTAATATATTTTGCTTCTTAGATATTTGAAACTACTTACACGTTCTCTGTATTTGTTTTTCCTGCATTATGTTTAAAGAATACTCTCTATTAATAAGGGTTTAGAGAAGACAAACCAATAACTGGTTAAGGACAATAGGTATTTCTGGGCAGCCTTATATAAATAGTGTATAAAGTACAAATGGTCAAAGTAAAATCTGAGGAAAAATAATGTGAAAATATAAGAAACTATACATAGAGCCCAAAATGAATTCCACTGGCCATTTTCCTTTTGCCTGTGCAAACATGAATATTCTGGTGTTGCAACTGCATTAGGGGAAGTTTGTTTCATAACAACTTGTTTGAATAGATAGCTGATATCCAAGACACCAGGGAAAATGGTAGCATGTAAGTTTAAATGTTGTTGTGAAGAGCATGAAGAGATTTGTGTTATTTTTATTCAATTACAAGGGTTGGGAAATTTATATAGCTGTTGAAAAAAATAAATATGTGCCCTTAGATGACCAGGCAGCGACCTGTGAAGACAACTTGAGTTGTTCTCTTTGAATTTCCTCCACCTGGACCTTTTGACAGCGTGAGGAAGCACAGACGAGGAATCTTTTTTTAAGGGCTCTGAAGAAGCAAGGAGTAGAGTTAGTGAGGCTAAAATTGAGTAGAACACACCACTGACAGTGAGAGAGGGTTGCTGGGGGAAATTTCAGGTGGCCACTCTGACTGGGTACCCTTCACTGGGATTCAGAAAACTGCAGCAAAGAAGTCCCTGTAATCTCCTCCGCGTCAACCCTCTCTGACTTTAAACACAAGAATACATCCTGAAATCCCAGCTTCATTGAGACCATGTTTGTCTTGGGCGTTTGTCCATGCACTGGGCTCTTGCAACACAAACATTTTCAAATTACAACCTGGCATTTGGAAGCAAAGCACATTGATGGTTCTAATATATTTTCTCAGACTGTAATAAATAGTTTTGATGTATATATTTACAAAAAGATACTATTCCCATTCTATTTATATTTATTACACTTTAAAAAATGGGATTCTACTTAGAATTAATATTTCTGAGTGGTATTTTGACTGTTTTGTGATCTTACCATGTAGCATTACTCACTCATTCATTGTACACGTGTTGTAAGGTGAAGCATTGGGAAGATTTCAAAAGAAGCCTGGACAAGTTCATGGAAGAAAAATCCTCAGAGTACTGAGTAAGTAGACCTCTGGCAGGAGAAGTTCCCAAGCTACTAATAAATGGAGGCCCAGAGAGTACCTAGGAGAGGTATTGTATGTGCTTGTCCCTTTGTCTACTCTTTGTTTCCTAACTATCTGCTCTTGGCCACTGTCAGAGACAGGGTACTGACCTAGGTGGATCATTTTCTAACCCAGTATGATCATTCTTACTTCCCTATATTTGTGTGGTGACAGAATGCCAATATTTGCAATCACAGCATCAATACACAGCAAATGATTTATGGATTATCTCAGATCTAAGCCTCTCCATAAAGCTGACAGTATGGAATAGAACGAATCCAAGGGAGGTTGTGCAGCCAGCTCCATTCGTGGCTTTAGGGTTATTAGTGGAGAAGGGTGACTGTGCAAATGGAAGTCCCTAAAAATAACTCCAATGTACGTTAAAGCAATTGGAATGTGCTAAAAGGGCTGGAATAATCAATAGAAAAGAACAAAGCCAATGTAACTGACTGGAAACTTTTCATGAACCTCATTTCAAAAAAGAATGAGACAGAAAATAGGAAGCATCAAAATGGTTGGTGGTTTATAGAAACAACATATGTAGGAAGAAAAATCAGATAGAGGAACCAAAATACAAGTCTTGTAATGAAACTAAAAACCTAATATATAACTGCCTTCATTGTGATAAAGGAACCCAGGGAGAATTGGGACAGTAGATCAATGCCAGCTGAAGTAGCTAACTAAATCAAAACTAATCTCTTTGTTATTTGCTGTTTAAAATCTGAAAGCCTAGATTTCCTGGCCAGTTACTTTAACTTCATCAGCAGGTAACTTATTAACTTCAACTGTGTTGAGGGAGCAAAATCTTAAGCAGATGTCAGAGGGCAGTATGCTGAGAAGTAAAAGAAATCCCTGAGGAGTGCTGTGAGAAATGGAGCCATGCAGCTGCTGCAGCCCCTGGGGAAGGTGCTGCAGCCATTCCAGACAAAAGTGAAAGAAGGAAGTGATGATGGGTGGTTATAGGTAAGGGACAGAAAGGGGAACATTATTTTTCAGAGTCACTCTTGTTTGATGTAAACCTCATGGTTGTTGATCTGCCAGTCAGGCCTAATAATTAGTGCTTGGTTGTCTCGGAGCTATAGGGACACACAGCAAGTGCTGAATTCGACATGAAGCACTGTTTACAGCAGCAATTTGCACATTTCTACCATGGAGGTAACAGTGCTGTTTCACATGTCATGTGCCACTTTTAAACACTGGAGTATTGTTAGGAAGAGGAGAGATGGAAGAGAATCCAGGGAAGTGAAGATGGAAGTACTGGGAGATGACCTCAGCTGAGGGGAAACTCAGGTAAATGTGCACTGATTGGGGATTAAACCAGCAACAAGGCTGAATTTATAACTAATTGCAGGTATTTGAGTTGTAACATTTAATAGCAGGGATCTTTTTTGCATCTATAGGCAAAATAAAGGATTATTTGTTAGTCTTCCATTTAAAAAAAGTCAGGTTAGGATTCACACCAATGCTTGCCCTTTCCCCATATAGAAAGGGAGTATTGTCAACAGACTCACATCATATCTCTGCATCTGAGTGGACTTCCTAGGTGCAATTAATGCATATTGAATTTCTGGCCATAATCTGAGTCAACTCTTGTCTTCTACAGTAGCATCTTTGCATTGCATGTACACACTGCTGGAGAAGTAGAGGAATACCACCACCCCTTTTCCCACAGCTACACGAGATGGTGGTAAATCATAGCCCCTGTTGGTATGGGGTGAACTTCAACCAGAATCCTCCATTACTTCCTGCCAAATCTGTGCACAACCTATACTCTTTGGAGATGTTTGCTCAACCATAATGTCAGTGAAATAATGAATGATCTGTCCCAGGAGGAGGCGTTCATGCCAGCTCTCTTTGTTAGGAAGAACAGCCCCTTTTCTTATGCCAGATATTTGCAGGGTTTCCATTTGGTTCCTCCAAAACTGATGTCTCAATCCAATACATTTCAGTAAAATTAAAAGGTGTGGACCTATTTTTTCTCCTTAAAATGGTTTATAGATTTTACAACTTGGCCAGCCTAAAGTGCATTCACTAGGAATAGAGAGTAAATTAACTGCAATCTAGAAAGTGTAATGAAATGGAAAATAGTGTGTCATGCAAGGTTTAGGTAGATGTTCAGAGCTCTCTTTCCATTCTATAATCAGTGCATAGTCAAAGTCAGCTGGTCTTCAGGTCAACCATTTTCTAAGTTGTAAAGCCTGCATGAAGAGAAGGTGAAAAGAGTTATTCTTCCTCCTTGCATTAGCAGCTTTCTCCCTATCCTCTGTGGTTTATTGCTCATTGGTCCATTGCAATTGGCATATTGGAGTTAATTAGCTGGAAAGGGAAGGTTGAATCAAAGATTGACAGGCAGCAGATGGGGCAGTATGCAAAAGAAATGTTAGAGAGAAGGAAGGATTTTGTGGGTAACAGCTGAAGTCCAGGCTGAAAACTGTCTGCTTACAATGGACTTTGTTCAAGAAAGTCCCTGGAGTATGTACACATTCAACCAGCCTGCTAAGAAGTGCAGGTTTACTTGGCCCATAGTTTCTTCAAGTTGATACTTAAATGACACTTATAAAAACTCAGTAGGCTGTTAAACAAACTGACAAACAAAAAGAAACCCAAACCAACCAAACAAACAAAAGGGCAAAAAACCCCAGATAGACATCAGAACTGACATGAAGAATGTTAGTAAGCACTAGTTTAATGGATAATACCAGGATACCCAGAGGCAGAAGGTGTCCTGTTGACTAGACAGACATCAATAATTTATCTATGCTCTCCTATTTTGCTCTCTCTGAAACAGAGGTTTCAGAGCAAAGAGCAGAATAGGAAACAAAAAAATGTGTGAGAACAGATTCTCAGTTGGTGTAAATATCGTAACTCATTTGGATTGAAGGGAGCAGTGACAGTTTTCAAAATCTGAGGACACAATTCTGTTTTTTCATGTAAACACTATCCCCTATGACAGTAAAGGACAACACAGGGGGGCTCCTCTTTGTGTTCCTCTGTTCTGGCAGCAGGAGCTGATAGACTCGGTCTCCTGGAGGCCTCCGGCTGCTGTGCAGCTGTGCATATCCAGAGAGCTGAGCTGCTCTCTGCTGCTACTGCACCAGTAGGCGTATGGGATGGGCTGTGCCCCATGGGGTCAGGAGGAGCTTCACCTCTGCCCTTCCAGACCTCTAGGCAGCAGCAGTAACTGTTGGCTTACCTGCATCACAGCCCGTGTGAGAACAAGAGGGATGGTCAGCAGGCCCATGCTGTTCTGGATTCTGAGTTAAGTTTCTAAAAATAGACAATAAAATGTAATAAAAATATAGGTTTTATGCAAACAACAGAAAATAGTGGAGGTGGTGGGATGAAGCTGATACAGTCTCAGACATCATAGTTATTTATTGTAAGGATCAATTATTATTTGTGGCAGCACTACAAATGTTAGCTGTCTTGGCTTCCCACTAATTTTTACCATCCACATCTGTCTCTTTTTGAGGTGACATTAGTATTTTTTGTCACCACATCCAGCATGCTTTGACCTCCGAACATTTCTGTCTGTGAAAGCTGTAGAGTTCATTCAATCACTGAGATCCAGGGCATGTCCCACAGCTCTCTGGGACATCTGTAGGTGACAAGTACAAACTGGAGCAGAAAGGAAGGCTGGGCAGGGTTAGGAAGTGCAGGAGTTCTGTTAAGTTAAATGATCGGTGAATGTTGTCTACTATTTTCTTCCAGCAAGAGAAGCTACAACTCTTGCTACATTTGTCTTAGTAGAGTTTTGAAATATGAGGAGCCTGAATGAGTTGTCTACTAAACAATAAGGAAAATCAAAAAGAATGGTGCTGGGCCTGGAGGTTCAGGTATCTCCTATCATGAGGAAGTAAAAGACAAACAAAGCTCCCCTAAGCAGCGAGAGACAGCAAGGTCTTGTTCAAGGGGAATATAGAGACTCTGGCAAAAGCAAAGGTGAAGTGGAACGTGAAATCTGTCATGGCTTCCAGCAGCAGCAGCCTGGGCCTCAGAGACAAGTACTGAGAAGCAGCAAGGTAGGACACTTCTTCAGAGAAGGCTGTGAGGTACTGCTGAAGTGTGATCAATATTCAAATTTTGGCTCTCAGAATATACTAATTTGAATCTTTTTGTTACTTTTGAGCCTCCTTTGAATTATTCCTTGGACTTCTGTGCTTTCTATGGCTGGCCCTGAATTTAGGAGCCCTGGTGTGTGCAATGAAGACAGCCTACACATATCGATCACAATGCAGTCCCCTTGGTGTGTGATTGTCTCCCCAGCATCTGGGGACTGAGTCGTCTTTGAGTCAGAGTAACCATATTTGGTTAAAATAGTATTTTGCTGTTGTAATCCATGCGATGCGGTTTGGTACTGCTAACTTGTTTGTGTCATCTGCCCCATAAATCACTGGCTGGAAGATTCTCTTTCAATACAAAGATCCCTTGCCAGCTACAGTAGGTTTTATATGTGGGATTTGGTTGTTGGGGTTTTTTTGGTAACAACCTCCATCCTTGCTGCCAAATAACCTTTCTTTGCCCATGTGGTGCAGGATGTGGGGAGAGAGAACTGTTCCCACAGTAGCCAGCTGCAGGTTACAAGGTGCTCTGAGGCACAGGGTGCTCAGCTGCACAGAGGTCAAAGACATAATGATAGAATACAGGCAGATTTCAATTAATGATCTTTCAAAGCTCCTGAAATCAAAAGTCAAAAAGAGAAAAATGCATTTAGTGTCCAGAGGATTTGCATGCTGTCAGTCTTTAAGACACCTGAGATGATCAGGGAGCTAGAGCACCTCCCCTGTAAGGAGAGGCTGAGAGAACTGAGGTTATTTAGCCTGGAGAAGAGAAGGCTCTGGGAAGACTTTATAGCAGCCTTCCCATACTTAAAGGAAGCCTACAGGAAGGATGGAGAGGGACTCTTTATCGGGGAATGTAGTGATAGGACAAGGAGTAACAGTTTCAAACTGAAAGAGGATAGATTTAGGTTGAATATAAGGAAGAAATTCTTTACCGTGAGGGTGCTGAGGCATTATAACAGGTTGTCCAGGCAAGTTGTGGATGCCCCCTCCCTGGAAGCATTCAAGGCCAGGTTGGATGGGGCTTTTAGCAACCTGATCTAGTGAGACATGTCCCAGCCCATGGCAGGGTGGTCAGAACAAGATGATCTTTAAGATCTCCTTCCAACCCAAACCATTCTATGAGTCTATTCTACGATGAGATAAAGTTCACCCTTGCAAGACAAGAGCAGAATGGGCACTTTTTGAATAAAGAGCAGTGTGAGAGCAAAGGGCACCTGGGCTTGCAACAGTACAATTCAGCACTGGAGGTTTCACTTCAAACACAGGACAGCTGGAGGAGAGCAATGCTTTGGGCTGCTCCTGCTCCTGGGATTTTAGTTGCATTGTTACTACTTACTGGATTTTGCTGTGAATCAAACCACAATGAAAAAAAGAGACAGAAAAGAACCATTTATGATGAGCAGTAAGTACCATTGTTTGCAAATGCATTTGTTCATATGGTAGCTTCTAAGTACCAGCAATGGGAACAGAATGGCTTTGCTGCAGCTCTTTTTTGCATACTCTTAACCAGATATTTGTAACTAAATGACCTCTTTGTTTTTTCCATAATACAACAGGCCTCGTTTGTCCTCAGAGCAGGGTAATTTAGTGTTCCACGTTGGCTCCAGCAAAAATATTGAATTTAGAACTGGATCACTGGGGAAAATAAAAATTAATGAAGAAGACCTTGCAGAACTTTTTAGTCAGGTGATGTAGTTACTTTTTCTTAATATGTTTAATTTTCAGTTTCATGCATTAATAGTTTAATTGTCTTCAGAATTTCTTAGCAAATGTTTTATTTGTTTTGTATGATTGTTATATTATCTATGTTAGCACTCTAATATGAAAGTAAGCTATTGCAGGCTTGTAGTAATCATGCTATTACAGAAAATAATTAAAAGATTAAATTGTGTATGTAACAGAGCTCTCTGTATTTAAGTGGACTTTATAATAGTAAAGTTAAGCAAAACCAAAACTTTCCCAAATTTTTGAAAAAGTAGAACTTGTTTACATTTGGAAGCTTTTCAAAAAGCCAAGCTTGTTTCACCTTACCTCGGTTATTTAAATTTAGGTGAGAGTAAATAAAGCAGAAATTCAAGGACTTAAAAAAGCCAATGATGCCTCTCAGAACGTGTCCCAACAAGTTGCTCTGCTGTCCTCCAAGGTGAGCCTTGTGTTATCCTCCTTCAGAGTTC
>VYZX01015573.1:53113-132564 GCA_013401335.1 Brachypteracias leptosomus
CGGTTTGGTACTGCTAACTTGTTTGTGTCATCTGCCCCATAAATCACTGGCTGGAAGATTCTCTTTCAATACAAAGATCCCTTGCCAGCTACAGTAGGTTTTATATGTGGGATTTGGTTGTTGGGGTTTTTTTGGTAACAACCTCCATCCTTGCTGCCAAATAACCTTTCTTTGCCCATGTGGTGCAGGATGTGGGGAGAGAGAACTGTTCCCACAGTAGCCAGCTGCAGGTTACAAGGTGCTCTGAGGCACAGGGTGCTCAGCTGCACAGAGGTCAAAGACATAATGATAGAATACAGGCAGATTTCAATTAATGATCTTTCAAAGCTCCTGAAATCAAAAGTCAAAAAGAGAAAAATGCATTTAGTGTCCAGAGGATTTGCATGCTGTCAGTCTTTAAGACACCTGAGATGATCAGGGAGCTAGAGCACCTCCCCTGTAAGGAGAGGCTGAGAGAACTGAGGTTATTTAGCCTGGAGAAGAGAAGGCTCTGGGAAGACTTTATAGCAGCCTTCCCATACTTAAAGGAAGCCTACAGGAAGGATGGAGAGGGACTCTTTATCGGGGAATGTAGTGATAGGACAAGGAGTAACAGTTTCAAACTGAAAGAGGATAGATTTAGGTTGAATATAAGGAAGAAATTCTTTACCGTGAGGGTGCTGAGGCATTAGAACAGGTTGTCCAGGCAAGTTGTGGATGCCCCCTCCCTGGAAGCATTCAAGGCCAGGTTGGATGGGGCTTTTAGCAACCTGATCTAGTGAGACATGTCCCAGCCCATGGCAGGGTGGTCAGAACAAGATGATCTTTAAGATCTCCTTCCAACCCAAACCATTCTATGAGTCTATTCTACGATGAGATAAAGTTCACCCTTGCAAGACAAGAGCAGAATGGGCACTTTTTGAATAAAGAGCAGTGTGAGAGCAAAGGGCACCTGGGCTTGCAACAGTACAATTCAGCACTGGAGGTTTCACTTCAAACACAGGACAGCTGGAGGAGAGCAATGCTTTGGGCTGCTCCTGCTCCTGGGATTTTAGTTGCATTGTTACTACTTACTGGATTTTGCTGTGAATCAAACCACAATGAAAAAAAGAGACAGAAAAGAACCATTTATGATGAGCAGTAAGTACCATTGTTTGCAAATGCATTTGTTCATATGGTAGCTTCTAAGTACCAGCAATGGGAACAGAATGGCTTTGCTGCAGCTCTTTTTTGCATACTCTTAACCAGATATTTGTAACTAAATGACCTCTTTGTTTTTTCCATAATACAACAGGCCTCGTTTGTCCTCAGAGCAGGGTAATTTAGTGTTCCACGTTGGCTCCAGCAAAAATATTGAATTTAGAACTGGATCACTGGGGAAAATAAAAATTAATGAAGAAGACCTTGCAGAACTTTTTAGTCAGGTGATGTAGTTACTTTTTCTTAATATGTTTAATTTTCAGTTTCATGCATTAATAGTTTAATTGTCTTCAGAATTTCTTAGCAAATGTTTTATTTGTTTTGTATGATTGTTATATTATCTATGTTAGCACTCTAATATGAAAGTAAGCTATTGCAGGCTTGTAGTAATCATGCTATTACAGAAAATAATTAAAAGATTAAATTGTGTATGTAACAGAGCTCTCTGTATTTAAGTGGACTTTATAATAGTAAAGTTAAGCAAAACCAAAACTTTCCCAAATTTTTGAAAAAGTAGAACTTGTTTACATTTGGAAGCTTTTCAAAAAGCCAAGCTTGTTTCACCTTACCTCGGTTATTTAAATTTAGGTGAGAGTAAATAAAGCAGAAATTCAAGGACTTAAAAAAGCCAATGATGCCTCTCAGAACGTGTCCCAACAAGTTGCTCTGCTGTCCTCCAAGGTGAGCCTTGTGTTATCCTCCTTCAGAGTTCCCAGTTTTCCATTCCTCAGATTAAAATTGTTACCTGATTAATTTTAGTATTTCTGGACTCCAGGGAACTGGGGCAGAGTCCATATTTAACATCAGCTCAGGTTGTATGTTGAGATATTTATTCAGTAACTCTGGAGATAATGGAAATATTTCTCTAAATCCCATAATTTCCCATTACCAGGATGCTTCTTTTGTTCATTGTCACCATTTGTATGGATTATATCCTCTAATATTTGTGGAAGTGAAATCCCACTTAATTCAGGAAATGGACCATATGTGTTCTTACAGTTGTTACACAGACATTCCATAGGTGAAATGGACTGTAGGGGTTTGCATCAGAAAGAGAAGACTTATGCAGTTGTCTTGTCTCTTGTCTACTACTAAAGATTTTTCTCCAACAGAAGATTTTGAAACCTTTGTCTGACTTGTCTTTTGTTACACTGTTGCCACAAGTTCATTATAGGGAAATATTTTATAGCCTAAGAGACCTCCCTTTAGGGAAATGGTGCTAATATGTATTCATCATATTCCCTGATTGAGTTTCAGCTTGCTGTTGGTGGTGATACCACACTGAGATATGGTGAAGCCTTTCTTGGCTTTTGGTGTACTGCCTCAGACCCCCGTCCTTTGCATGCACACAAGCACCCAAACGATCGCACTGGATTATTCACATTCTCAATGTTGAGCACTTGAACATATCCCAACAACACTGAGTCTTGCTTTTTGGAGTCAATCTGGGACATATTTAAGCTGTCATTTTCTGAACAGACTAAACCACCAAAATCTCAGTGAATGGGGCCTGATTTGAACCTGATTGTCACCTGGTTTCGCATACCAGCTGCTCTCTTCTCAAGAGAAAATATTTTGTTAGTATGCAGGCCTCCAGCACATACCTTTGTGGTCACTCTCATACTAAGCACAATGTAATTTGCATTTCTCTTGCAGATCGTGGGTCTTGACAACAAACTTCAAAGCTTAGAGCAGGTGAGTAATTGGGAAACAAAAAATAAAAACCCAGCCCCAAGTAAATAAAGTGAGGTTATGATGATTAAATAGTTACATGATTTTTTTCCTCTCACGCATTACTCAGGAAAACCTTTTTTAGTAACAGGAGGTAGAAAAAAAGCCAAGATTTGTGGAGGAGGTGAAATATCTTCTTACAAAATATAAACTGTGTAGGAGCCTGCATTCCTTAAAGGAAAAACAGTTGTAGACTCAAGAACAACAGCTAGATAGCAAAAGGAAGTAAACTCTTCCTTCACTGATCTGCCAAGACAAAGACCAGAGAATTCAAACTGGATTTTATATTGTACTGAAAATAACTGAATTTCAACTGTCACTTGCTTCTCCACTGAGCTTGTGACAAGCCACAACTGCTAGTAAAAGCAGTTGCCAGATAAGTCACCAGTGGAATCAAGAAGACAAGATAACCCTCCACCTGGAGTCACAGTGTGCTGCTGAAGAACAGTCTCTATTAATATTTACTTCTTACTTTTCACTTTTCTCATCCTAGTGCTTGCAGCCAGTCAGCTTGTGTAGGACCAGTCATATTTTTCAGTATCTTGTACAGGAATCAGTGAAACAGCTCAAAACATTTACAAAGCAACCTTGATGAAAACTTAAAAAAAAAAAAAAAAAAAAAAAAAAAAAAAAAAGAAAAAAAAAAGGGAGGGGAACACAAGAAAGAAGAGGAGGGGGGGAGGTTTGTCTTGAAAATAAATGCTAATGGAATGCCAAATAAGCATTTTCTGCTCTTTTCCTGGGTTTCAGGCTGTCCAGAGGAAAGCCTGTAGTAGTAACCCCTGTGAGAACTCAGGGACCTGTGTAAACTCACTGGATGGTTTTTTTTGCCTCTGTCCCAGCAACTGGCAGGTGAGTCTTTAACCTCCTTGAATACAGAGTCTGTATTTTAACTGCAAGGATACACCTGGCTTGGTGTAATTGTGATGAAGTGTAGCATTTTAAGATGGCTCAGGACAGAGTGAGATATACTGAACAGCAATGCAGCAGCATCACACTCATCCTTTGGCTGAAGAGCAACACATTTGTTTCTCAACAGTATCAATATATACCAAAAAAATGAAGCCTAAACCATTGGGTCAGCCCCTGCACTGTTATATACAGGCCATGGCCCATGAAGTCAGTGATGCTTGGCAAGTTCCCCCAGCAGTGGGACAGTCTGTTTTTTGCTGAGCAGTGAACTGAACTGTGTGCCCTCACTGTTGATCTTATGCAAGAAGAGAGAGAGAATGGGGGAAAGGAAGGATATTTATTCAAGCTCAAATAGATAAGACAAATGGAGTCATAAGTAATTAATCCCGCTCTGAGTTTTTTAAATCCAAAGAGTTTACTGGCAAAGACTTTAATGGTGCTGTTACATGGACTAGAGATGGAAAAGTTATACCACCTTCTCAAAGGCTCTCAACTTGAAAGCTGTCCTGGCAAGATTTGGGTCAAAATTGCTGTGCTTTCAGCCTTAAAGCAGCATCTCCTCATAGAAATAGCCTGAAAGAAATTTTTCTGAGCCTATTGCTAACAAGTTGGAAAATAGAGAGGGTGACAGGACTATGCTGTGCATATGCTTTCTACAAACATCTGAAATATTTTATCCCCCATCTGACTAATAACCAGGGTCACAGAAACACAGCTGAAAAATAATTTTGTATATAATGTTTCATAAGGGAAACTGTGTTGATAGAGGCCTATGCTTTGTATATCTTTGGAAACTATATTAAACATTGACTCCATGGTTTTCTTTATTTCTCAGTTTTTTGGAAACTAAACTGGTTTTCAATTTCATCTTAGGGCCCCCTGTGTTCAGTGGATGTTAATGAATGCCAGATTTATGCTGGAACTGCGTTAGGCTGCCAAAATGGAGCCACTTGTCTGAACACACCAGGCAGCTACAGGTAACTTTTCAAGGCTAGACACAAAGACCTTATGTAAAATACTCTGCTATTTTTGTACCCCATATTATACCCACAGCACAAGCTCTAGCATAAGATGTTTAGTATCTATGCACTATAATCCTTTGCAGCCTAAGAGAATATGAAATCCTTCATACACTGTATGCTGAGCCCACTGCAGACACAGAAGGCCCTCTGAAGCCATTGCCAGCTTTGGCACAAGAAGAGCAGTGAGAACCAGATTTATCACACAGCCATGCTGGGGAAGAAGGCTGCAAATTGGAGACTAGACCCAGTGACCAGGCCCTCTGTTGTAGGTGCAGGTACTTTACTGCACCATGGGATGTAGATGGGGCAGTGAGATGTGACATGCTGGACTGTAACCAGCACTTGCCAACTTGCCCACCTAGCACTGCCACGTCATCATCCCTCCATTATCACATACCCCTTGAGACCAAATGGAGTGAGGAGATGAAGGAGGTGAACAGCTTTGGCCCAGCAAAGGCCTTGAGTTGTTGAAAACCTCCTGCATATGGGCACCCTTGATCACTGGCATTCCCAGCTTACCACATAACCGAGAAATGTCTTCACCTCCTCCAGAAACACAGACATTTCTGAGACTGCAGCAGAGCAGGCAATGCACAGTGAAGGGAGCAGAAACGTTGTCTGCAGCTGGCTGGCCAGGAGAGTGCCTGGGCTGTCTGTGTGCAGGCCCCCATAGGCATGAGGTTCCTGGAGTGTGTCCTTCTCTGGCTGTGCCCAGCTCCTTAGGAAACATGCTCTTATTTACAGGCCAAGCCAGTCTGAATGTTCTGTGTCTTATTTTCCAAAATGTCAAATAATCTGGCAGATAAAAAACTTTCAGATATAATACAAAGCTACCCCTGTGTGATGGGAACAAGCAGACTGGAGAGAATGCCACAGCATTATGCAAAGTATTTTATCTCCTGATTCAGCTTGAAAATCCTAGCCCCCACAAATATTTGCTTGGCATAGCACTATCTCATAGCACTTTGTCAGTTCTGGGAAGAACCTCACAGAGGGGAAGTTCTTCTGCAGTGCTCCTCACACTTCAGCATTAACACTGAGACTGCTGAGGTGCCACTGGTACACAATGCGTCCTTTCAGCTTTTATTTTATTTTAAAGGATGTTTCTAGCTTGCCGACAGCTGTCCCTGATACAGACATTCGTCAAGGAAATGATACACAAAGCAGCCTGCCTTTGCTTGTTTCTTACTGTGTTCAGAGATGTGGTGTACAGGTGTGGGACTAAATTAAGGTTTGAGAGGACAAACCCACTCTCTTTCACGCAAGTGTTGCCATTGTTTTAATACAGTCATAATTCCTGTGAATTTCTTCCCCAATGTAATTCTTACCCTCCTTGGTATTTCCTGAATCAGTGCTTCCTGAAATGAAATAGGATCTCCTTCTAAGTCATCCAAATATTAATATCACTGCTTTTTCATTTTTCCTTCAGGGTTATTGAGGACATTGAGGGATTACTGAGTCCTTTCCCCAACTTCATTGTACTGTCTTTACAGTCTCCCTTCACTTACTGTCTATCTGTCTTCTAAGTACTCCCCAGATGCTAAATCCATCCCCAGGTAGAGCATGACAGCTCTTTTCAAAAACTGTGACAATGTTGCTGCTAGTTTTTCTGGGTCCCAGCAACCCAGGTCACCCCACTTGTTCTCTGGTGTAGCTGTATGCACCTGTGTGGACTGTGGGCAAAGAAAATGGTGATATTTAACGTTCCATAGCCCCGAGTGCTAACACCAGGTGAAGGGCAGTACTGGATCAGGTACTGTGAAATAGAGCATAACACAGTCTCCACTCTCTGTTTAGATTCTTTACTTGCATACTTAAAGCTGTAATTCAGGAAAGCAATAAAGTACAAGGAAAAAGAGCAGGTATTCAGGAAATGCCTTCCTGAATCAGGACCTTAATGGGACATTGCATTAGTTGGATGAAAGGTTGTGGGAATCTCCAAGTCTATCAGACTTTTGTGTCAGAAGCAAACTAATGGGGGCCTCATCATGACGTGCCATCAGTGATGAGAGAGAACCAGGGCAGGGCTGAGCAGCAGTGCATCACAATTTGGCTGAAGCTCCTTGGAATGCTACCTACTTCTTGAAGCTGTTCTTCGAGCAACTTCAGATGGGTAGCAGATTAATCTTTGCCAGACTAAGCAGGAGACAGTGGCATTGTCCTCCTCTGGAGCCGATCTGATTACCTTGCTGTGTCCTTTGGAGTGGAACGTAAAGCTCTAAGTGTACTTTGAACATACAAAGGTGATCTGGTTCCCTGACCTGTTGCCTCTGTGCTTGCCCAGGTTGAGCTACTGCACTGGTGAGAAGTTGTTGGTCTGTCTGCCCCTTCTTACAATAATGAACACTCTGTCTTACAGTACTGTACACTGCAGTTAAGCATTAAGCTATTGGGGTTTTAAGCCTGAGTTCATCCAGTTTTCTTGTTCTGGGTGCAGCAGTTAGTTCCCTGCGATTGGCTTATCAAGCTGCTGTTTCAATTGAGCATGTGACACCCTGGCAGGGACAGCAGCAGCAGTTTGCTCCAAGGTCCAGATCAGCTGCACTGGAAAACCCTGATTCAAATTCTGCAGCTAAATGCTTTTACAAAGTAGTTTTGATTAGCCACCTTAAAAGCAATTCAACAGGAATGTGTACCTGCCCCATATCTTTGTGAGGAGCAGTCATCAGCAGATGCTGCAGCATATTACTTGCATCCAAATAAGTGTCTTACTGTCATTTTGATAAAGACCTAATGAAGTGATAGGCACCTTTCTGTAGGTTGAGGTCCTTTTCAGCTATATTTCAGAGCCTCAGATTTGATCCAGGTGGAAATAAAGGGTCAGAGAAAAGGGAAACGTTATCTGATGGCTTAGAAGTTCCCAATTTCAGTTCCACCGTGTATGTAGAGTGCTGTCACTAATGTGTGCCCTATAAATAACAAGGCAAAGCAGCTGGCAGCCTGCAAGCCAGATACTCTCTTGTAGAATGTCTCCCTTCCACCCACTACTTTGTTCTTCCCACACCATCACCCTAAATGCCTCCTCCTGCCAGCCACACTCACCTGAAAGTTCGGCTGCTTCTGAGACAAACGCTGCCATGTGTTGAGGTGTGGGTGTGAAGGTACCTGCTCCCTGGACAGGCCAGACATGGCATTTCTGCTTATCACCAGAGGTAGGGTTTCAGGGACTTGGCATCATAGAAGGGTCATAAACTGAAGCACAAGGCTTTGGTGCTCTCTGACTGAAGTGGGGCTCATATTCTGCTGAAGTCTTATGTTAGACATTTGGTTTTTTCTGAATCTGTACTTAGGAATGCAGCAGAAGGCTGTGGATTCTCCCACAGTTTCAGACAGTCATGGATATGTACAAGTCCCACTTGATTCTTGAGCCTCTGCTGAACAGAAGCCTTGCCTCTGTGCATGATTATTAATGGGATTGTCAGTAGAGCTAAATAGATGGATTTTATAAAGAACACCACATAAAAGAGCGGGGAATGATCTCTTGCTATGGTAATATGTGATCTTTAATAGCTATATAAAGACAACATTTTGATTTTTCTGTTTTCTCACCATTAGCTGCTCCTGTACTCCAGAAACCTATGGGCCTCACTGTGCCTCAAGATTTGATGACTGCCAGGAAGGATCTGAGACACTCTGTGGCCATGGCATCTGTGTAGACGCAGACAGGGATCAGCCCAACAAGGTGAGGAACAACATAAAAGTCTCATTATACAGCACAGCATGAATAAACAACAAATAATGCTGAGGACTACACAGCTGTCATGAAAAACATTAAGAAATGCCACTATACAACCTAACCTAACCTCTCTGCTGTCCCAAGGACAACAGAAAGGATTGAAAATGCCTTGTGCCTTATTAGAGGTACTTGCCATGGTATCAGATCTACTATTATATCCTTGGAGCTTGGGAATATTCTTTGAATAAGTCAGAGTCTTATTTGAAACATAATATTCTTACTGTTCATTTTTTGGGGAGTTCTAAATTGCTAGAATATTTTATTACTCAAATGATTGAGAAGAACAAACATCATGAATCTTGTTTTTCCTGGGAAAAGGCATACTTGTGGAACAATTGTCAGTGTCCTGGGAGCTGCTAGGGCTGTTTAGTGGCTGGGTGGCTGCTGCTCATCTTTGGTGCTCCTCATTGTCAGCTGTACTTGGTCTCTGACTCCAGGCCCAAGCTCTCCAAGCATCTGCACTGGGTGGTTGCTAGCATATGCTTGGGCAGTGTTCTGGAGCAAGCAAGCTCATTCTTTTTGGGAGAGAGTCTAGGTACAGGGTGTTCACTCCAAAGGGATATATGGAATATGCCAGCTTTGGTTCTTTCCACTCAGAGCCGCTCTCCAGAGCTACCCTTCCAAGCCTGTGCTCCATAACACTCATATACATCCATGCACCATTCCAGACACACCATGTATTGTTCATGTTATGCTATAAAATTATTTCTTTGCTCAATTTGTAAGAGTTTTCACAACTCATTGCTTTTTTTCTGCTCATTTCTTTGTGGAGAAAGCTTTTCAAAAGGGCTCAGTGTTGGCTTAACAGTGTCTGCTCCTGTGACAGTCAACAATAAAGCTCCCATTAGCTTTAATTGGACCAAAGCTGGATAAATGCTGAAATCTGGCTATCTCAGTAACGTTTACTACAGAGAAAACTGTTTTCCTCAAAGAAAACATACATTTGCAATTTGATGTCAGCTCTGCACATTGCATAGATTACTGAACAGTCTGCTTAGAAGAAAACAGGCAAACTGATTTCAGGTTGCTTATACTGATCTGTTTACCTTGGTTACAAAGCAAGTTGATGACTTTTAATTATATTTACGTACAGCTCATAATTGCTGTTCATTTTCTCTGGGAGCTTTGGGGTAAATTACAGGTTTCTTTTATGAACATAATGAATGAGCCTGTTGTTGCTTCCATAATCTAAATAGATAAATTCAGAGGAAGAAATAGACTGAGAAAACTACCAAAGCAACTTGCAAAATAGAATGTGCAAGCCATATAATGCTCTGAAAGCTTTATTGCTATAGTTTAAAAGACATTTTATAAAATCAACTCCCCCCGCATGTTTCTTGACTGTTCTAACTGTCTTAAATATATAATGTGGTGTTTGCTGTGGCAGCACAAGTACCACTGTATCTGCGACACGGGCTGGATGTCCCCTCCTGGCAGCCCTGCCTGCAGCGCTGATATAGATGAATGCAGCCTCCCTAACCAGCCGTGCTCACAGAATCCACTCGTGCAGTGCCACAACACACCAGGCTCCTACTCATGTGGTCCCTGCCCCACAGGTATCCTGTCCTTCTCTGCTTTCAGGTGGGAAGGGGTGGCAGCAGCTTTTACTGCCTGTATGTTGTAAGCACAGACACAGGCTCTAGATGAGAATAACTCTATGAAATGCTCTGGTCTGTATTTTAGAGAATAAACGTCTGCAGGTTATCTTATCTAGCAACGTGGGCTGTGGGTTCTAACACATGATTTATCCCATCCTAAACTGAGCACCTAAATAGGTCTGATGTACCCTCATGTCCATAGGTGCCTTCATGTCCATCGTGTCCTATTATCTTCATGTCTGAGGTACTTTCATATCCTTATGCTCACTGCCCTAAGGCAATATAAAAATTGAATTGTCCCCTCAAGCCATATAATCTGTGATTTCTCTTCCTGAGTTGAGGAGGTGTGTGTAGGAGTAGTATTTGAAGTACTTAGCAAGAGTTAGGATAAAGCTTCGCTGCAAATTGTATGTGTGTGCACTAGACCAGAACTGTTTCCCTTTTAGGTTAAAGTGTTTTTGATTCTGGGATATCCAGAATACAGATAAAATAAAATGTTCTTGCACACACTTCTCCACCGTATTTGTAACCTATTTTGGAGACCAGTATTAATTTTCATCAGTTAAGAGAGGGACAGGTCTTCTCTTGTGTTAATGAAGTGAAATTCAAAAGTCATGTTTGTCTGCTCTATGAAAAGATCTGGTCAAAGAGGAAAATTAAAAAGCCAGGCATTTTCTATTTTCTTGTCTTTCCTGTGATTTTTTTTAGGCTGGCAAGGAAATGGCTACACTTGCCAAGATGTTGATGAATGTGCAAGTAATAATGGAGGCTGCTCAAAGGCACCAAAGGTTCAATGTATCAACACAATGGGATCCTTCCATTGTGGGCTCTGTCCGCCAGGTAGAATGCATTTTTTTGTTGTTGATAGAACTATGGAAAGGCTTAAAAGATGAAGAGTCAACACATTGGAGCCTGTTTTAAGGTAGACTTCAGGAGCTAAAGATTGATTTCATATAAAGAAGTATCATATAAACAAAATAGTACTGTACTATAGAACACAAAGTCCAAGTATATTAAAGCTGCTTCAGCAATTAATATTTTGTAGACTGTGTCTCTAATGATGGTTCTCTGAAGTATGTTTCTCTTGTACTAGGTAGCCCTTTTCAGTGTTAGAATCATGATTTGATGAAGTACTTCATAAGATCTTTAATGGGAGACAAGATTTGCATAGTTATGATAGTGACTTCATTGTCTGTATTAATTGAAAGAGCATCCTGTGTGTCGTAAGTCAGCTGTATTGTCTGTCTTAAAAAAAAGCCTTGATAATTGTCACACTCTGAATGCTGTCTAAGAAGGCAGCGTTTCCATTACAGTACAGGTCAAGCAGTGAAAGTCATGACTTGTATCTTTGTTAATTGTGGTTTATGATTTAAAATACTTTATGAAATGCAAGCTATCAGTATTATAAATCCTAGCATGAGGAAATGTTTCTAATTGGCCCTTAGGCTGCTATTTAAACTGCAATAGACTGCAGGTAGTGAAGTCTCTCAGTTACCGAGTGCCTGAAGGGCTATCACTGTGCTGGGAACATGGCCTCAGACAAGTTTTGATGTAGTGAGGTGGACCTCAACTCTGGCCAGTGCTGCAGCACTTTGATCGTGCTAAGACTCCTAAGAGGTGGATGTGTGTTTGAGACCAAAGGGCAGCTCTGGCATGCAGTGGGAAGCCTGGAAGTGGTTGGTGCTGGCTGAGAAAGTTGAGCTTCTGTGGCCTCACTGACCCCACTATATTTGGCTAGCACTAATACACCTTTTTTTCTAAAATCATTGGAGGATTTAGTTACAATCAGAATCCATCCCTGCAATGTAGGAACCACAATAAATATGCCAGGTTTTACTTCAGAGCCTATCTCAACTTTTTAACTGCAGAAGACTATGATGGATAGAAGACTCAGTGGATAAAGAATTAGCTGAATGGTTGCACTCAAAGAGTCATGATCAATGGCTCAATGTCCAAGTGGAGACCAGTAACGAGTGGTGTTCCTCAGGGCTCAGTACTGGGACCAGTCCCGTTTAACATCTTTGTTGGTGACATGCACAGTGGGATCGAGTGCAACCTCAGCAAGTTTGTGGACAACACCAAGCTGTGTGGTGTGGTGCACACGCTGGAGGGAAGGGATGCCATCCAGAGGGACTTTGACAGGCTGGAGAAGGGGACTCATGCCAACCTCATGAAGTTCAATGAGGCCGAGTGCAAGGTCCTGCACCTGGGTCAGGGCAAACTCAAGCACAAATACAGGCTGGGAGGAGTATGGATTGAAAGCAGCCCTGAAGAGAAAGACTTGAGAGTGCTGGCTTATGAAAAGCTCAACATGAGCCAGCAATGTGCAAGTGCAGCCCAGAAAGCCAACCCTATCCTGGGCTGCATCAGAAGAAGCGTGGCTGAGGGAGGTGATTCTGCCCCTCTGCTCTTGTGAGACCCCACCTGGAGTATTGTGTCCAGCTCTGGAGCCCCCAGCACAAGAAGGACATGGACCTGCTAGAGAGGGTCCAGAGGAGGGCTACAAAGATGATTAGGGGGCTGGAACACCTCTCCTATGAAGACAGGCTGAGAGAATTGGGCTTGTTCAGCCTGGAGAAGAGAAGGCTCTGGGGAGACATTATTATTGTGGCCTTCCAGTATCTGAAGGGGGCCTACAAGACAGCTGGAGAGGGACTTTTCACAAAGGCCTGCAGTGATAGGACAAGGGGTAATGGGTTCAAACTGGAAAAGGGTAGATTTAGATTAGAAATTAGAAGGAAATTCTTTATTTAGAGGGTGGTGAGACACTGGAACAGGCTGCCCAGGGAAGTTGTGCATGCTCCATCCCTGGAGGTGTTCAAGACCAGGTAGGATGAGGTCCTGGGCAGCCTGGTCTAGTGGGAGGTGTACCTGCCATGGCAGGGGGGTTGGAACTAGATGTTCTTTGAGGTCCCTTCCAGCCTAAGCCATTCTATGATTTAACAACATAAATTAATCTTTTTCTTACCAGATGATTGTTTTGCTGCCAATTCTCAGAGAATGTAGTTTGTTACAGTCTAACTGGGATTTGCCTCTGACAGGTTATGAGGGAGATGGACAAACATGTACTCAGGTTGATATCTGCTCAATAAATAATGGAGGGTGCCATCCTTTGGCTACTTGTACCTCAGCTCCAGGTATGATGTTCTCTTAAGGACTGTAAGTGTAAACCTCAAGGAGGGTTCTGTTAGGCTGAATCCACTTTATAGCAACATATTTAGATTGCAGTCTGTTCTCCACGATCAGTTCTGCCTCACCCAACGGAGTTCACAGGCTTGTTAGTAAAAGCCAGCAGGCCTTTCCACAAACACTGACAGAAATAGATTTAGACTCCACCACTGAGCAGATTTCATCATTAAAATGTGGAGATCTTCACCATTTTGCTTTGATGCTGTTTTCCAATTTCAGCTATTACTATTCTTCTTCTTTCCATAAATATTGTTTGATTACTCCTGCCACTTCCCACAAGGGTGACCTTGGACTCTCAGGTACCCGCACCAAAGCAACACTAGGGATCTTTCCATGGTCAGATTGGACACTGACCAGGGAAGGTGTCAAAAGATCAAATAAGTTAGAATTATATAAAAGCTCTGCTTCAAAATGTCAAGGACCTTTACGCTCACTGGTATTGTCATCATAACAAGGACTGAAATACTTTCTGTATCTTGTCTCATCTCCCAAGGGCCGATGCCATTTTGTTCCTGCCCATCTGGGTATGCTGGGAGTGGATATGGGCCGAATGGGTGCTCTCCTCTCAGTGACATCTGTCAGCTGCAAAACCCTTGTGCAAATGGGCAGTGCTTGGTAAGTGCTGGGCTCCTGGCAGTTAGTGACAGCGTTATGTGGGTATAACTGGTAACAACAGGGAGACTGGTGAAACTGAAAGCTGAGTGCAGACATACTAAAGGTGATGAGGCAAGGTCAGAGAGGAGTGGGACACCAATGGGTACACCTGGGGAAAACAAGATGAGTTTCAGGGCACACAAGCCATTTCTTTGTGTTTGAAGTAGAGGCAACAATCTTGGCAATAATTACCTGGGAGGCTGTAACTGGTACCACAGGCTAGCGATGGGATGCTGGTGAGGGAGAACTGGTGAATGGCTGTCCCTAATGGGACAGGTAAGTCATTTACCACCTTGGATCATGGAGGAATTACCCATGATAACACACCCAATACCTCTGCTGACCTTCAGACTGCTGATATCCAGTTATGTGTTTCTAGGCTGATCTTGTGAGAGCCCTCCTGGAGTCTCAGGCTGTTTATAAGGATATGGAAAGGGCACTTCATGGGAATTTGTTATACTCCTGCTGGTAGCAGGGTGTTTTTGGCCTTTACTGACTGGTGGAGTGAATTCATGCTCATGCACAGCAACCACTTAATTTGTCCACATGGATCCTCTGAAGGCCTTTTGACTTCCTCAGTGAGAAATGCTGTGCTCAGGAAAGTCCACATTGCAGACCTGGAGACTTTTATAATTCTGTTGTGAAGGATATTTATGAGGATGATTTTTGATGAATGTTTAAAAATGATAAATTTGTTGTTCCAGTAGAGTCTGATCCCATTTCTCCACATTGATCAGCGACCTTTGATGACCCTGGGAAACAAAGAGGAAAAGGGACATAAGATATGGACTTGGTAGTGTTAGAGTAACAGTTGGATTCAATGATCTTAAGGGTCTTATCCAACCTGAATGTTTCTATGATTCTACGATAAGCTACCTTTCCCTTTTTCCATTTTCTGTGTGAAAGGAGATGATCCCCCACCTCCACTCCACCCCTTACCAGCATTCCTTGCTCTCTGTTCTGTAGGTATCTATTGTCTTTTCACTCAGATATTTAAAGGGCCTATTGTGCCCAGATCTCATGTACTTCTTCTGGCTCTTTAGTTTAGTCAGTCTATTAAAAGATATGATATCTTCCCCTAAATATATCCTAACATACAGCTGTAGGCAATCATGGCTACAAACTACTACATAAAGATAATAACACAGTCAGATACTTCAGTAATGGGAGCACAGAAGCATCTAATATAATAGAGGAACAACAGAGTTATATTTAGCCAGTGTAATGACAGATGAAATGTAATGTTAATTAAATATCAGACAATGCAGATGAGAAAACACCTTTTCGCTTTCTAAAGCAGCATTTTGAGCCCTGGGTACACATCAAAACCCTCTTACATCATACTGAAAATCTCTGTTCAGGGCACAGAGGACATAAACAGATAATGCAAAAGGAAAAAAAGAATATAACATATTGATTATATGTCATCAAAGATGGCACTGTTATAATTTACTTTGGAATACCATGCTCTGCATTATCTGTAAAAATTGTGTCTATAAAAGAAGATATATAAGGAAAGAGGACATACAAAATTAAAACAGAGACATGGAAAGACTTGATTATAAGGAGAGGTAGTAAAGGTTGAGATAAAAGAGATGGAAAAGAGACAAAATAAGGAATAATGCAGAGAAGTCAATGAGATTGTTCCCATTTAATGTACCTCAGAATGACAATGAAAGCCCACGTAACTACAGTGCAGAGTTCCCAGAGAACAGGCTTGAGAAAAATGATTTATAAACCACTGTTATCTTGACTTGCTATTTATAAGGTTTAGATAATATGATTGACTTGTTTCTAGGGTGATAATTTCAAAGCCAAACAAACAGTTTTCTGAATGGCTAACTGAATAAAGATTTTGCCCTTTTAGAACATAATTTGAAAGAGCCCTTCAAAGAAGTAACTTAATAGAAAAAGCAAAGAGCTAGATAATCAGATTAGGCTTTAGGTTTGTTTTGGTATTCATCAGTGGCCATCAAAGCCATTAAATTCCAAAACTGTTATTGCTTTAGCCCGATAACTTTCCATAAAATAAGTGTAAATGTCAGTCTTTCTGCTGATTACATTGATTCACAGAATCACAGAATTGCCTAGATTGGAAAAGACCTTTAAGATCATCAAGTCCAATTTTTAACACTGACAAGTCGTTGACTAAACCATATCCCTAAGCACTATGTCTATACATCTTTTAAATACCTCCAGGGATAGGGACTCCACCACTGCCCTGGGCAACCTGTTCCAATGCCTGACAACCTTTTTCAGTAAAGTTAAATAAAGAAATCATCCTTTAGGTGATCCATGCATTTTTGCTGTATTTGCTTATACCTGTAGGCAATGATCTCTGGATATTTCTGCCTGTGTAATGCAGGCTGGACAGGCCCTAATTGTACAGAGAACATTGACGAATGCGTTAGCAGTCCGTGCCAGAATGGAGGGACCTGCACCGATGGGGTCAATGGCTACTCCTGTGAGTGCACCAGCTCCTGGACAGGACCACAATGCCAGACTGCCCAACAAGGTATGGCCAGGACCTCCTCCCCAGGAGATATGGATCACCAGGCTTCAGCAAGTAGATACTGGTGTATATGATTAATATATGAATAAGAACCAAATTATGATGGAAAAAAATCAGAAGAAGTTTTCAAACAAAAATTAAATGATAGAAATGTTATCCATGAGAATGAGAGACTCTGAGTTTTATAGAGTGACTGCTAGGTCCTGCCTTCAACGTTTCTTCTTAATATCACTTTTTCTGTTTCTTTGGGATTTTTTTTCCCCATTAATTTTAATTAAACAAGATCAGGATAGCATTCCAGTGAATGTCCCTGTGGCAACCATCTGTTAGCTCACATTTATTGCAGGTTTCTGTGAAGAAAGTAGATTAACTTTTCACAGAATACAGGACATAAAACTTTCACTGAGCCTCTGTGAAATCTTTTATTTTAGAGCTACTTCAGGCTCTTCCCAGTTTTCTTTAAATATCTGACCAGTGATGTTTTATTATTAATCACATGTTGAAAAAAATTTTGATTTTTAACTATCCATAATAGAAGGGATAGAAAACTAGTTTTTATCCAGTAAGAAATAATAATGTATCAACTTTAGGTTTAGTTCCTAATCAAGGGAAAAAAACCCACTATTTTATGACATGATGATTCTGAATCTGGCTGAGGAATGGAGAGATGTTTTAAACACTTCAAAATTATATTGTTTACTACTCCTTGAAACAAAATACTTAATTTCAGTTTGCTGAGAATTAAATATTTCTTTAGCATTGGTTCAGTGTTAAACTACAACTGCTTGTTGTACATGGTAGCTATATATGCATTGTATTGTGGGTGCTTTATGGACATATTTTTCTGTAGCTGTTTGGGACTCCCAGTTCACAGCTCCCATTCATTGAATGGCTCAGTTGGAGAAAAGACCATAGTATATCATGAGAGGTATTATCAGATCCAGAAATATTACCAAAAAAGAAGAAATGGGACAATAAAACATCTAAAGGATAACTTATATCATGCACCACTACTGAGAAATACAATTTTATATCGTATTAACTTCAAAATGTTATTTCATTGTAGGTGAAAAATTTAAAGATTCAATCTGAAGCAAGCCTTCTGGAAGCAAACTAGTTTATGGATGTTTTCCTGAGACAGAATCAATATCTTTTGCCAGTATCCACATATCCCAGCTGAAAATCTTTGTTTTTTTTCCAGGAATTACTTTTTTTTCAGGGAGTAATTTTGCTCAATTTTTGTGATGTCATTCCACTTTGGAGGAAAGCCTCAAGAGTCTTTTATAGAAGTATCTTTCACTCTTGTTTTAAATGTTTACAAAGCCAAACCTATGCAAGACAGTTAGGTTTTGTTGAAGTCTGTACAGTGTCAGCACAAATTAATGCATTTAATTACCTCTCTCTTTCTGCAGCTTGTGGAGGATATCTCTCAGGCTCCAGGGGGACTTTCAGTTACCCCAACAACCTGAACAGCCAGCAGCACAACACTGGGGTTAGCTGTGCTTGGGTTATTCAAACGAATCCCAACAAGGTAAAATAGAGTTCAGGTTAAAGAAGCCCTCACTCTGCAGAACCCCTCAGCTTATTAAAGGAAACATCACCATCTTCATGTCACATATTCCAACATTGTGATCCAGTCGCCTCAGAATAAATAGTTTTTCAAGAATAAGTTTCAGATCCTTACAAGCGCTCAGGCTTCTTAGCCTAAGAGTTTGCCTGGGTTACATTTTCAAGCTTTTTCCTATCTAGCTGAGAGCTGGAATGTATTCACCTACCACCAGCTAGAGAAGGTGCCTGTTTTACATTGCTTTAGAATGTGATCTGTGAACAGCTGCATGAGAAAAGCTCTACTATGGTGGGCTTCACAGTTGGTTCATAAACTAAGTGACCCCTGAACAATTTCATGTTTCTACTTTTTGAGCACCAGAAATATGGAATGCTGAATTCATATTGTCAATGGATTTGTGTAATAAGAGCATTTAAGTTTTTTAAGGATTGTTAAATGTTATACTCAGATATATTCTGATCCTGATCTGCAACTAACAACTCCACTTGTGTTATGCACAACAAATACAAAATATGTTACTTCACACTCTAGCATGGGGCTTCCTGCTTGGAATCTAAGTATTTGATCTATTTTTGACATTTCATGGAATGAATTAAGGAGTTTGATAAATCAGTGGTTGCTAGTGGTTTATACAGCATTATATAAATATATGTGACATATCTTCAGCTTTAAGTCTGACAGCCACTACTGTCTTCAGCAAAGCTATATTAAAGCACATCAGTGAGGAATCTGAACATAAAGCTGTGTATGCCATCAAGTATTTAGAGTGGGTTTATGAGGCACTGATTTTACGTGTGTGAAGCAAGATCATGTCACTTTTTTTTAACTCCCATGGCAATACTTTCAACCATAGCAAGGATGAGAAACGTTAATTATCTGATGAGAAAACTGCCATGGGAAACCCGGAATAAGGTATTTTACGCTGTTTTTCAAGCCTTTCACATGGCATGAAATATATACATATGTATATTTCACACATATAGCAATGCAGGCAAATGGTCTCAATTTTTAATTTATAGAAATAATGCTCTTTCTGGACAACTTCCCTGTCCAAATTCTTTCCCATCTATCTTATCTCTTTTCTTTTGGCTCTTAAGATTCTCTAATATCTTCTTCTGTCCTGGAACTTTTCAGGAAATGACATGTCTCCAAAACTTGTAGATACTTAGAGCTGCATGAACAAATACATCTGCTCTGTGCAGAGTTACTGCATAAACACTATCTCAGCAGATGGAAAAAAAAAAAGATTTCTTATTTTGCTACTTCCTGTTAGATCCTGCGTATTACTTTCCCACACTTCCAACTGGAGACAAGTAATGACTGTAACTCTGACTTCCTTCAAATCCATGATGGGCCTTCAGCATCAATGCATATGCTGGGAAAATTCTGTGGCTCCTCACCTCCTGTAGAGCTTTTAAGTTCTCACAACTCCCTGTATTTTTGGTTCTACTCAAACCATGCCGTTACAACTGGAAGCTTTACTGTTCAGTGGGAATCGCGTGATCCTGGTAAGTTTGGTGAAATGTCATGTAATTTAGCATCTTCATAATTTTGGAGCAAAACAGTAGGAGCAATAGGACAGTATTTTGCTAGGGAGTGAAACTGAAATGTAGACATATATCTAATTTAGAAATATTAAAACTCCAACTCTAGGCCTCTGCATAAATAACCTTCTGCTGATTTTTAAGGATCCCCCAAAGAACATGTGTTCCTGGAAGTTGTGTTCATTTGGTTAGTTCTCTTTTCTTACAGAAATATCTAGTACTTTGAGCAGTCAAGTTACCCCTTTTTTTTGTCACTGACAATTTCCAAGAGGCTAAAGAGGTTCAGCCATACTCTCCAACATGGTAAATTGTTGGCAATTTGATTTTAAATTATCTATTAGCTTTTTGATATGATTTCCTGTACATTTCTGCCTGAATTCTTCGTAATGAGACTTCTGTGATTCTTCTAGTAGGCCTGGCAGTGCATTTCTAGAGCTAAAATCCCAAATCAACTTGTGCAATGTCAAGTTCACTTCAGTGTTCTGTGTATTGCCTAGAAACAAAATAGTGTATTGGGTTGTGTCTTTAAAGAACCATAGAGTACAAAAAGTATAGAAAATTCAGTGAGGAAATGGTTTCTTTATTTCCAGAAATATTTATTAAAATTCTTTTAATGTGACTTTTGGTAGGGTTTTTTATCCCAATTGACATTATTATATAGATAATTACTAGTTGTCAAATAAATTACTAGTTGTCAAATACGGATACTGCAAAGTGAAAGCAGATCTTTTTTTGGGAAAACAAAAAAAGCAAAGCGGGAGAAAGGTATAGATGTGACTAAACTAGCTATTCCTTAGGTATAACACACAAGTTAACCCTACCATTCCCAATTGTTATGCTGAGAGGGGTGGGGGTTTTTATTACAGGTATATAAAATATCCTTCACTGTAATTAACATTTTTTTAAAAAACCTAAACAGTCTTGTGCATAGAGAGTATTTACAAAGTACAGAAATTCGTATTACTTTTGTATATTTAATAAAAAACACAGTGCTTTCAATCATTCTCCTAAAGCTATTTCCATCATAAGTGGGAAAGAATCTTTCTTTTACTGTGCAAATGAGGAGTTCTGTTTTTATAATTGAATTGCAGAATTAATTGTAAAATTTAAAGAAAGAAGTAACTTGTTGATTTGTTTGACTTGCTTTTTGATTTTGAATTTATTCTGGATCCCGAAGTGGTACCTAGTTTTGACACCACAGGAGAATTCATCTTCTGACCTGATATGTAGTGTTAAAGACTGTGTTCTCATGTTCCTTTTCTGTTAGAATGTGGTGGTGAGCTGATGGGTACTTACGGCTCGATAAGCTCTCCAGGATACCCTGGTAATTATCCTGTAAACAGAGACTGTTTCTGGACCATCTCAACCAGTCCTGGCCTCCTCATCACCTTTGCTTTTGGCACACTAAGCTTGGAACACCATGAAAATTGCAGTTATGACCATTTAGAGGTAAAATTTAATTGTGGATTATGACAACATTTTATGGCTATGTTGTTGCAAAACAAGGTATTACAAAACTTTTTGTACATACAGAAGGGAACTGTTTGAAATTTAAACCCTAGGTTGAAATGCTCACTTATACTCATTTATTTCAGCCATCAATGCACACTCAGATACAGGCAGTATAACAGAAAGAGGATGATATGCCCTGCCACTGAAGTCAGTGGAAGTCTTGAGACTAAAGAGGAGGGGATTCAGGCCAAATACTTAGTGGAAAGCTTTCACTTTCTTACAAAGTTCAGTCTTCAAACTCCTTGTGAAATGTCAACCCACAGAGAATTAATCAGCCTAAGGAAAACTTGTAGGGAAAAGGATCTAAGATTGGTAGATTTATATTGTATAGTACAGTCCATGACTTGATGCGTAATCTTAAGGTTTTTTCTCAATTGCAAAGTAACAGTTACAGAATTCACCAATATCTGGTTATGGAAATGAGAAGATGGTTTGGAATGGCATGGTATCCAAAACTGCAATGCAGAACATGATTTCAGGAAAACAGTTCAACAGTACATCTCCTGATGCTTTCTTTCCCTTTCACAAAACTTTCCTAGGAGCACCATCACAGCTATGCTGCTGGGTCTGTTTCTTGGTTCCTGTGTATTTGGAAGAAACTTCCTATGAGCTTTCCCTTCACCCACCATCTAAAACATCTACCAAGGCCCCCGAGATAACTTCAAGAATGTTGGTACTGTTCACAGTTGGTACATATCTAATAATCCTAAATGCTGATCTAACATTCTGTCTAGATTCGAGATGGTCTTCTTCCACAAGATCCCATCCTTGGTAAATACTGTAGCACTGGATCTCCACCTCCACTCCAAACCACTGGTCCATATGCATGGATTCACTTTCACTCTGATGAATTTGTTACTGATAAAGGCTTCCACATCCTCTATACGACATCTCCTGGTAAGTAAAATTCAGCATTAAAGATTGGTCTGTTAACATTCCCAAGTTATAGCCAACGGCATACAAATGGATGTAATTAGCACTTGCTATTCTGTAATACAGAAAGCCTCTTTGATTTACAGCCATTTTACCAGAGGCAGCCTAAACTGAAAGCGTTACCATACTTGTGAGTATCTCAACTAATATATTATTTTCTTAATATTGCAGATCCCAGTTGTGGAGGAAATTACACGGATAGTGAAGGGGTTATCATATCCCCTTTCTGGCCTAACCCTTATATCAACAACCGACAATGTATCTACATTATCAAACAGCCAGAGAATGAAAAAATATACCTCAATTTTACCCACATGGAACTGGAGAATCACATTGGTTGTTCATCGAGTTATATTGAGGTAACTTCTATTAAGCATTTGATATGAAAGGTTGATTACATGTGTGTGCAACCTTCTGTATGCCGCGTAATTTCTCTCCCAAGGGCCACTGCAGGGTGTTAATCAAAGGACTAAGTATACCAATTTATTAGGGTTCAAAAGTCACGGAGGCTAAAAGAGCAGAACTGTACATTTGGTATGAAGCAAAGATAAGATAACAAGAAAGTCTGTCTAAATTAACACTAAATCTTAATTGGCGGTATGTTATTAAGGTGGAGTTTGGACCTTTGGTAAATGCACACCAAATGTAAAAAAACTAGAAATAATGCCACAGCAACTATGCAGCATTTTCTGGAATCATGGTGTTGTACTGAAAATCTTGTTCTGGGGCAAAAAGGAAGCGCACCATAAGTATTTAAATGCACAAAAGTATGTACATATATACATATGTAAAGCCAGAAGTTTATTGTTAGTATACTTGAAATCTTTGAAGTTTAACTCAAGAATTGTTACTATTCTAAATCTAGTTATTGTAGAAAAATAATAATGCAGTTAGAATGATTCTATACGGAAGATGAAATAATAATACTATAGTAATAATGTTAATGCTATCTAGGATCCACATGAGCTTATTTTAATGTTTGCTAAAGTGCTTTTACAGCTACCTCCTTCTTCATTGGTCTGCAGCTTCACGTTACATCTAGATTTACTACTATATGGTGACTTTTAAGTATGCTAGGTACCATTGCTTCATTTTCTTCATTATCCCTGAACCCAATTTTGTGCAGCTCCAGGTCTGCATTTCTTTAGCTGATTGCAGATGAGGTTTGGCATGGTGCTGAGGAGGCCATGAAGGCTCCCCAGGGGGGTCAAGCAGGGCTTCACAGCCAGGGACAGTCCCACTGCCCTGGCCAGGGAGAAAGACAACCCCAGGATCAGGCACCTCACTAGGGATGGGGATGGGCCCAGGTCAGGCTGGGACATGGGCCTGGCTCTGCAGACCCCAATGGCCTTGCAGGGCAGGGCTGTGGTAAGCTGCAGACACACTCTGCTGCAGTGTGGCTGGGACAGGGAGCGATGGCCCCAGGGGGCCGGTGCAGGGTCCTGTGCTGTGGGCAGGGTGTGGGGACCCCAGAGGAGGCCAGTGAGTCCTGGCGCTGCCCTCAGGGCCTGACAACCTCTTTTATGTCTGTGGCTTCTGCCCCTTCTCTTGTCATTCCATCCCTGTTCTCCTCTGCACCACACTCCAACTCCCCACGTCACAAGGTGTCTGCTGTTGTACCTGGCCTGTATTTCTCATGCAGTCATAAAAACCTCATCCTACATGGAGTGACTGCTGGGTGCTGCTGTTTGTATGAAAGTGTGCTTGTGCTGCACAGAGGCAGAGAAAAGCAAACCAGAGGGGGCACAGACACCAGGTTGGTGAGCGAAGGTGCCACCACCACCGAAGCAGGTCGAAGCCCTGAGCCCCAGAGCAAAGCTGGGCCCTGCGCCATGCGTTACATGGCAGCGAGGTTTGGTTTTGTGCTTAATCTCTCCTTGACCAAATGAGGAATAGGCCCCTGTGTGCTCCATGCAGTTAATCTGTTTTAAAAAGATGTTATTGTGCTGACATCGTTCCCTTCCCTCCTCCTCTAATTCAGAGACTTTGGTTGGAATGAAGTGTAATTAATTTCTGAAATGAGAGGGGAAGTGTGTTTAATGAAAACAGACAGCTTTTGTTTGTTTGGCCTGGTACTCCTCTTGCCTAATTGCTGGCAGAACAGCAGCTAAATTCACAGCAGTCATTTCTGTTGAATGCAATCAGTTTGTATTAGTTCAGCAAGGCATTTACCTCGCTGTTGCTGATCAGTCACAAGCTATTCAGTTTCCCTCTGTTTCTGTCCCCCTCTTCTTCCTGCCCCCTCACGTGGCAGCGCAGCCCAGAGCAAAGAAGCAGGACCAACATTTTATGACCAGGACCATCTGTATGACTAGAGCTCTGTGCTCTTCTATCAAGGCCTGATTTTCCACATATGCTTTTCTAAACTACTGTCTCACTGGGTTTTATAATGAAATTCAGCTAGCGAGATAGCTTTTGGGTGTTTAAGTTACTTTAAAAGTCACTCTCTGACAATTGTTTTGTCACTTTGAAAAGGCGCAGATTGTTTCCATCCCTGGTGATACTAGGAAACTGCGGAGTTTCCACAAGGGGCAGACACAGCTCACTGGCACCTGCTTGGGGAGGGATGTTTAGTCTCTTACTGAGGACAGAACAGCCTGGGACCAGGGTTCTGTAATAAGAAACTAGGGACAATAAAACTTATTTAAGAAAGACTGTTATGTGATGCTGCAGAGGTAAGGTGCTAGCCAAGGCAGCTCCTTGCCATCCTTCTAACTGGCAATAGGAGACATTACTTGTATGGTTCAGAGAACCTGTTATTTTTATCACTACTCAGTGGGCTCTATAAACCAAAAATGTAAGGAGAATCAGCTGAAGTAAAAAAAAGTAAACTCTTGTGAACTATACTTCTGGAAACTTTCACAGCTGCCCAAAGATTTTCTAAATATTCCGGCACAAAATCCAGTCTCAGTTGCTCTGCTATAAATCCAGAATAATTATGTCACCTTAAAGTCAAGTCCCAGGGAAATTTAAAATATCCATTAGTAAGAAAGCCACGTCACCAGCTGGAGATTGCCAAAGCTGTGCAAGCCAGCCACTGCCTACTCACCAGGACAATGGTGAGGGTTCCCTGCCTGCACTCCTAGCCCATGGGGGAATACAGCTGAGCAGAAAAGAAAAGGTGATGAGAGAGAATCTGAAAGCTGAATGTCCCTGGCTTTGCCAATAATTTCACTGGAGTTATTTTGGGGGGTTGACAGCATATAGGTGCATTTTAAAGCAGCTCCAGCTGCATGAGCTACCATCACTTTTATAGTAGAAAACAGTTGTTTTGTTTTCAGGAAAATCTTGGTGAGAGAAATTGAAAATTTTGCCAGGAAAAATAGCAGAGGACTTGTGTTTTGGACCTCAGCTTGTTGTCTGCCCTATTGGAATGAGATGGGCACCTTAGAGGGTGTTCAAAACTCCTTGCCTATACCAGTGCTTTGTCTGGTCCCTTGGATACACATATTCTTACTCATGGACTGTGAGTTCAGGGCCTGAAGTTTGGAGGTGCAAATACCTCTTTCCTTTCTAGTCTCCTTAATAATCAGAATTTAATAGTCAGATTCTAGAAAAACATATAAGATACACTGATGTATGGGTATGATGGGACACGTGCTTGTTCTGGAGAAGTGCCATTGAAAAATAACTACAAGCTTTGTGGCCAGAGCAAGAAAATCCTAAATACCACCATTTTTTCCCCCAGTAGATTTGAGTACTGGCAAAAATTTCATAGCTATCACTAGTGAGCACCTTACTTGTCTCTTTCATTCTAAAGGTGCCACTTTTGGAAGTATGGGGCCAAATTGTACTAAAGCTGTGGTTCATAGAAGAGATCTGCTTCATCTTAATGTTCTGTGACACTAACATGTGTGTGTATCTTCTGTGCTGATCATCCAGTTTTTCCTTTGAGCTCTTGTAAATCATGTGCCTGTGCCTATTACTGTCATGGCTCTTTGCCCCTCTTATAAATGAGTAAAATAGTTACTCCTTTTGATATTTAGCAACTCCCGTGAAATCACAATTTTATCTGGATATGAGATCCCAACGCTTTCATGATCTGATGTTTATCTTTATTTCTTTTTGATGACTAGGTTCGAGATGGTGACAGTGAGATGTCTCCTCTTATTAGCAAATTCTGTCATAGTACACAGATGTCCCCAGTCACTTCCACAAGCAACAGTCTCTGGATCAAGTTCAAGTCTGATGCTTCTGTGCAAAGGGCTAGCTTCAGGGCCATTTATCAAGTTGGTAAGAGGAACTGGTGACTTGCATAGTGAACTGATCTGTAATTAAGACACTTTCAGTCTTTTCTGTGCTATATTATCCGTATAAGGGATTTAAGACAAACTTCAAAAGAAAGGAAAGAAAAAGATAGAGTCAATTTATTTATTTATTGTTACTTTTAGAAATGCTGATATCTGCAGTAGGTCTGTGGTAGGTACTGCTTGCACACTTGGAAATGTACCCCTCATTGTTTCTATTAATGATAAATCACTTACTGCTCATATACCAAAGATGACATAGTTATAAGCCTGCCTATTTTTTTTAAATTTCATTTTTCCTATCTTTAAGTTCTTAATCACCAACAACTCTTTCTGTTATCTGTGAAAAAAAAGAGTGAAATTCATTCATTTTCATGGGCACAGTTAGATTGGTCTTTCTGTATGTACATGTTTATGTTATAGCAATGTGTTATTTTAAATACATTCTTAATACTATGATAATCTGTGGTAGACGCTGTAAGAATACAGGTCTTTAGGGGTGGTTTTTCTACTAATTCAATAGTGATATTTGCTAAAAATCACATTATACATTCCTTAAAACCATTCATCACAAGTACTGATTCTTGGTGTCTCTTGGCAGCCTGTGGAGGCTCCTTGTCTGGAGCAGGCACTATCCATTCACCTTACTATCCGAGGATGTCACCTCACCCAAAGATCTGTGAGTGGATCATCTCCCAGCCAGCTAACAAAGTGGTGATTCTTAACTTCATTGGCTTTGACATTCGAAATACAACCACTTGTGACTCAGACTACATTGAGGTAAAGAATAATACACATAAACTATGAATAGTAGATAGATTCTTACCTGTATGTTCCTTCTCATTCTCATCTCCACTAAAACAGAACTCCTTGACAAGCAGGAACTTCTTACAGCAGTTGTAAAGGATTTCCAGGTTCAAAATGGGATCCCAAACCTTTTCTTTGTTCTCCAAAGACAATATGACCATTTTGATAATCAGAGATTAGTATCAGGTGTCTTTAAACAGAGAGACCTGGTTTTGGAGGTTTATATGCCACTTACTACCGAGGGTGTAAGATCTTAGCTTTTGTCCATCTGGCAGGCTTTGCATTGGAGGGTGTTTCTGTGGAAGTCATAAGGTTGTGTTGTATGTGCTGGTAGTAGAAGCCATGCTGAAGAAAGGATAGGGTTTTACTTACTAAGGATCTCTTTTATATGGCTCTTAAAAATTCATTTATGCTTGAAACTTTAACATTAATTTTTTACTGGATAGTTTGAATACACTGTTCTTCAGGTCAGAGATGGCAACAACATAGATTCTCCGCTTTTGGAGAAATACTGTGGGACAGCTGTACCATCTAGAGTGCAGTCTACATGGAACAATCTCTATATCGAATTCAGAGCTTCCTCTTTTACCAACCTTGGCTTCAGCGCTGAGTACTGGCCATTAGATATAGGTAAGGATTTTTTTTGTGTGTGTGTGTAGGACATTGGGACTTCCCAAATTTTCCTGTACACTGAAAACAGTTGGCCATCAAGTTTTATGATGGCGTAAAGGGAGATAAATTCTGAAAAGTCGCCAATTTTATAAGTGCGTAACATTTTGGCATAACATTTAACCTGATGTTTTAAATCTCTGCAGTATGTGGAGAGACTCTCACTGGGCCAGAAGGAACAATTACAAGTCATCCAGACATCTACCCACATGGTATTAACTGTACCTGGATTATCAACGTTCAACCCGGCTACCTGATCCGCCTGACATTCACTTCATTTAACTTGGCATTTGATTATAGTTGTGGAAGGGATTATCTTGAAATATATGACAACAGCACTATGCAAAAATTGGGAAGGTAAATATGTCCATTAGCCTACAGAGATTAATTACTGTAGAGTGAGCACTGTTCTGTAGATCTTGACATCCAATTTGCTTGCTTAAATTTTGTGTACAGATTAATTTCTCTGCATTACAGAAATAACAGTAGCAATTTCTGTGCCTATATAAGGAGTGATATAAGTGAATTTCTGTGATATAAGGACAGTATGCTTTTTTTGACCATGAAATGAGAAGCACATTTAATAAATACTATAATGAGAGCAACTAACTTGTGAAAAAAGAACAGTTTTTTTAAGGACAAATTTCAATAGCTTGCATTGTCTATCTCCATTAACATTTTGATTTATGGGATATAAGCTCAAAAGCATTAATATATCTGTGTCCAGGAAAAGATGTGATTTGAAACACTTGCAGAAGTAAAAGAAAGATTATTTAAAAGGTTGTACATTTGGAACTCAGCAAAAAATAACCGCAAACCTGCATTTTATGGGATTTTGTTTTTACTTTCTCCTTATATGTGATTTTATCTAAGAAAGATTCTTTTCTTTTTTTCCCCTTCTTCAGTTTGGATATACACAGGGGGTTTTTTGCTGCCCTAGAATTGAAGAATATCTGAACTACTTGGGAACAGTATCAAGCTGCGGCTACACTCTGTAAAGTAGTTGGCTGATATGGCAGTCTTTTGGAAAATAAGGAGCAAATTACTCTCCTATTTCGCAACTTTTGTCTTTGGCCAGCCACTCTTACTCTTACAAAAGAACAGAATATATTGTAGGTACAGCATAGAATAATTTCACTAAGAATTTGACAGCTTGATGGGCTGACTTTGCCACACAAGTTAGATTTGTACTCTTGCACATGTAGTGTGTTATTTGGTCTCGTGATACAGGGTGTATGGTTGGGATCTGTGTCACCCAAAGGAGAGATGTGTGTATGTGTAGCTGTTCAAACTTCTCAGGAAAGCTGAATCCTCTTCCAGGAATACAGATGCTTCATAAAGTACTGCCATTCAATTTGGGGCATCTTTTTGCTGCAGGTACTGTGGAAGATCAATTCCACCATCTCTCACTAGTGGTGGCAACATGATGATGTTGTACCTCGTGATTAATCACAGCATTGCATCTGAGGGCTTCTCAGCTAATTATATTTCCCTGGATGCATCAAAAGGTAATATGTCAGTCTGTTCATTATGCAAATTAAATGTTTTCAGCTGTCACTGTAAATAACCACTACAGGAAACAGAAACATTATTTTCTGTGTTAACAGAGGACCGCCGGGTGACCCTTCTACCCCCTCTTATTTATCCTGCTTTATTCACAAGCATTTTCTTCCCTAGGAAAGCAGAAAGCAATTTCTGTAAGCAGCACTGCTGTTTTATTTAAAAAGTAAGAGCTGACATGGCATAACTGCATGAATGATTTAGGAAAAGTTTTCTCTGAATTTGCTTTGTTCTGAGATGAGTATGTGTGATCTAACAAGCTTAGCAATAGTGGACAACTCACTTGCATGGGAGACTCTCAGGTGCCATAAAAATTAATTTACTCCCTATTTAAGGTGCAATATTGATGATGGGCAGAGAAAGGTCATGCAGGATGAAATTTAAATTTGAAATTAAACCAGTAGAATAACCTGAAAACACAAGCTGTTTTTTTCATTATGACAGAGTGCAATGTTTCTGTTTCCAAAAGAGTTCAGGCTCCTGTTGTGCCTCAAATTTGTTATTTAAGTATCTCCTTTTAGGGACCAAAGACCATACATCAGTAGGGTAAAGACTACTAAAGAGAAGAATGACCATTCACTCCCTTAATTCTCTAAAGCAGAGAAAACCAAAGAAATTTCTCCAAAGTCTAATTGATTTGAAGGTTTTCCAATGTGGGGACATATCTATGTTTCCAAACTATGCTCACTCTACACAGATCTGTAGTAGAAGAGGATTCATGTGGGTAGAGGGACAATTTCTACCTAACAGTATTAAACCACAGAAGAGGCAGAGTGGGACAATGGAAAAAAGTAAAAATAACAGTACATTTATGGCTGGGTTATTTGTGTATCAATCATTAACCAGTTTCTAGGTGGTTTGTGTGTGTGAGTGCAGGCTACAAGGGATTTATTAGATGAATACCAGAAATTCATAGTACTTTTCTATGCAGCCATAAAGTATCAATGGTTTCTCATTGTTTGCTCTTATTTTTTAAAATGATTTTATTTTTCCTACTTTCTGAGTTTCTTCACCCAGTTTAAAATCAGCAAAATTCCCAGTTTATAGCTTGTGAAAAATAACTGCTTTCTTCATGACAGCTTGGAAAATCTGGCTATTCTTTCAGCTCTCAAGCATGTGTGTGGGCAAGACCAGTACAGATTTTGTCAGTGTTTTTACTTGCTTCCTTCATTCATAATGAGTTATCTGGTATGGAAACCAAAAAGCCAGTGAAAACAATTAAGATGTAATGAGAACTGTTCCAAGGAGGAAATTTCTTTTGATAGAAAATAGTAGGCCAAACCCAAGTTCTGCTCTTAAGAGTCTTCCCAAGAAAGACCCTGTGGTTTGAAAACTGAGTTCATGCTAGTGAGAAATTGTGAAATGATCAGCCTTATAAAGAAGGTCTTTTATGAGCCTGTTTTTGTAGCTGCAAACTGTAACTTCTCTAAATAGGATTGTTGCTTGTTAATTTGCTTTTTTTTTAATTTTACTTTACCACAGACTAATATTTCATGGTTGGATTTGATTCCTTCATACCTTTTCTTACAGCAGCTCTTGTCACAATTAATCAAGATTAAAATACTCTCTAGCCAACACTGGTCTATATTTCTGTCTCTGTGTAACCCTGCCTGTTTCTCTGGTTTTGTTAGTTAGCTCGGTGCTGTCCAGCTTCACTGCTCTGCCTCCTCCCTTCCATACTCCCCTCCTTTACCATCACTGTGGTGATTGAATTTTCTCATCTTTCATCCAAAGCACTACTCTATGCATCATGTAACATCCAAACTGCATCAACGCTCTCTCCAGAATGGTTTCAAACTGTGCCTTAAAAATGCAAGTCTGTTTTCTTTTCAGTGCTGTTAACAACCATGAACTGTATAAAATGTTTATGTGAAATTAAAACTATATAATCTCTTCATCCAAACTCTAAACAACAGGTATAGCTTTCTTTTCCCATAATTAACACAGGTATCTTTACTACTCTTCAACTAAACCAGGGTATCTCTCAGTTTTATTCTCATTCAAACCCAGAACTATGATCTCTAGAATAAATGCTTTTTCATTTCAACCACTATAATTTGTATAAGTATGGTAAAGTGACAGATAACTACTGAAACTGGAAGTAATAAACTTCTCTATAAGTTGAAACTACAATGTTTTCTTTACAGAGATTTGTTTCTTTTGGTCCCAGCACAAACATAGCAGTACTATAAAATTGTCATAAATACTGGACTGCTAACGTTCATTTTTCATTAAGAATAAAGTGTTTTGAAGCTTCTATGGCCTAAGAGAAGGCAAATGCAAGTGTGTATGTGGACTTTGCTGGGAGAAGCAGATCCCCACTTCTCTGAAATCATATCAAGTTCAGTTTTCCCACTATGAGATGTTTAGGCCTGATATTCATCTCCTGCATATCCAGTTACACTAAAGCAGCAAATTGCTGAACATAATCATGTCTGAGAGATTTACCAGAGCTATGTTTTTTTTTTCTTTACATCTGCTGCCTGTTTTCATTTCTGTGCTAAGGAAAATATGGTTCTAATAATGTTTCTTGTGCAGTAAGAAACTTTCATATTTTTGAGCTATGTTTTCTTAGCCAGATAGAGTGCAACCAATATCAGAACTGGTCAAAGCTGTTCTGGTTCGTATTAGATGTTTCAATAGGCTTTTGCCTGGATTTATTCTACAGAGAATGAGCTATTAAAAAGATGGGTAAGATTATCCCCCCCAAAAGAATAAATAGGAGTGAAAAAAGTATTTTTCTGTAAAACAAAACTGATTTTCTTCTCCATGCATCTTAGCAAACAATATTTTTGTTATCATGGCTTGTCTGTGATATAATTAGTTGAAAAGGAGTCTGCAAAGAATGGCAAAGCTATATTTCCTGTCAAAAAATCTGAATGCCATAAGATACAGCCATGGCCATGGTCCATAAAGTGCAAACAATCTGCTGGCTAGTAGCTGTGAATAGCTCATATGACAGCAATACAAATGGAAATCCTTCAGTCAACCATGCCCACTTGATACTCAGTTTAAAATGTATGTTGCCCACCTAAATTATCTGTACGGGATGCTTAGTTCTTGGACATCTTTCTGTATTTTAAAGGGGAAAGTCACATGGAAAGCAAGGTAATGTTTGGATTTATTTCCTAGAGTCAAGGTCTCAAATACCAGAGAGATGAATGTCACAACAGCCCTGTAAGTGTTATGATAGATTTTAGGGTTTTCTTTTGCCCACTTGGCTGACCAAACTACAAAGAACCATGTAAAATCACTGAAAAATCTTTGAAAGGACTCAGTCTTTCCTGGAAGTGTTGCTCAGGGCCTTGAAAGATCCGGGCCATAATTTTCCAATAGGAATACCGCTAGAGTCAGCGTATATATTTTATTGTCCTCAACTTCTTCACAGGTAAGTGGGAATTTATTTATTTTACTTTGTATTGAGATTTGTAGGGAGATCTTTTTCTTTTTCTTTTTCTTTNATTTGTTTCATTAAAGAAGCTTCATTTCATCCTTTCCGCTGAGAAAAGTGAGGCTTAATAAGGTTTTTTAGCAGATTGCCTTCCTGATAGAGTTTTTATTCCTGGTCTTTCTTTGATGAAAGATAATATTTTTCCTCCTTATAATCCTAAATTGTGAATGATATTATTTATCAAGAGGTGTAACTTTTTAAAAAATAGTTTCACTGTGTGGTGTGTCTTAGCTGACAAGGACTGACTGGAGAAATCAGAGCTTGAGAAGGATGAGGAAAGAAAGAAAACCATTTGTGAATTCGTGGACTTAAAAATGCACCTGAAAGGGATGTATAGATTTGTGTGTCTTCTTTATTGATAGCTGAGTACAAGTTGAGATCTCAGTTCCCATCTTGCTGCCTGAACCCAGTAATGATTAGGAGGATGTTGCCTGGCTTTTATCTTCAGCTGAACAAGCAAAGACAAGAATGGAAAGTAATATCTGAGCAATATGTCTGTGTGGAGGTACAGTATCTGGTTGAACAAGGCTGAGCTAAGACAGGAAAAAAAAGCTCAAGTCCTCTATGCATCTTGGGCATCTTCTCAGCTCATCCTGAGTCTCATGAAGAAGGTAACTGGCAACTTGTTAGGCAACTGTAATTTGGTTATGTTTGATCAGGATATTAGTCTGCCTATATTTGCCTATATGTGTGTGTGTGTGACTCTAGAGTATGCGTGTTCATGTGTAAATCAGCAGAAGAGTCAAAGACTCTTTCCGAACAGCTGTACCCAGTGTTTCTAAGGAGTCTGGATCTTAAACACTACGAAGGACCTTTGTGTGCCTTCTTGGTAAAAACTAAGCCCGTTGGCATCTGCCAGCAGAAGTAACGGAAGGCCCTGAAGGGCAGATGTGTTTTTCCATTGCCTATGGAGAGGCATATTACTCATGTGATAGTTTCTTCCTTTTCTTTCTAAGCATGCATAGTATTACATAAAGATTTAATTGTTAGGGATCCCAGTTTTCCTTTGGCAGAGTGAGACTGAAAGAAAACTCTGATTTTACCTATGACACTATAGTTTTATTTTTGATTAGTTAGAATTGTGGAAACTTATGAATATCTCTTCAGGGGAAAAAACATGGATATAATTTTCTGCAGTATGCATGATTGCATGAGTGACTGGTACAGTAGCTGGCATTTTTCTTCACTGTTGGCTATTACAGTGGGTTACTACCATTTATGGCATTTTTTTCAGAAGAGCAAACACATTCATTACCAAAAGCAGAAAGCAGATTGAATAGCTTTCAAAACCTCACACACTGGCAAAGCAAGATGTGTGATTGTCCTTGACAATTGCCCCCTTCTTCTGTTTTTCATGAGCTGCAATAAGTGTCTTCAAACTAAACTGAGTTCATATTTTTTCTGGGCATATAATAATCCCATTATGGTGTTAGACTGCATTCTGAACTTTGGCAAGGGGGTCAAAGTAGTTTTTTCCTGCTAACTTTGCTAACAGTTTTCACTGAAAGAACTATTACTGCCCAAGCACACCCCCAAATGCTGTGTTAGTGACGTGAGTGCAAAAGGGGAATGCCAGCTCTCCTGCTGAAAGTAGAACACTATGAATGAATCCAGTTACCAAAAGAGGGTTGGCTGACAAAAAACGTGGGTTCATTTATGCTTTTCCTAATCCTTGTAGCAGTGTATGCTCAGTCTACGCTTGGATTTATTTCACTGTAGCCAGAAGTCTGACGTTTCTGAGGCAGTCATTGTTCCACCTTCTGTATTTATCCCCCTTAGGTCATAAAGAAAATGATGTGAAATGTAGAGCAATACACAGCATCCAGTTTAAAATAGCACTCTTGGGATATGAGTTTCTGTACGGATTACTCCTAAGAAAGCCAACTTTGGTGAGAGAGGGAACCTGGACAATTCTGTGGAAATTGTTCTAAAAAGGGCTGATAAAAATTAAATGTGCATGAGTCAGGCACCTACTCTTCCAAATTCAGGAGGAAATCATTAGTTAAAAATAAGTAACCTAATAAATATACACATATTATTGTTTTAATTTTTTATTGCTTTTTGTGCAATGAGTTGTTAGGAAAAACTTGTGTCACATTTCTAAGTCAGATTTCTAATCCTGCAGGCAGAATTCTCAAGCAATTGTATGACTTAAGGGTCTGGAGTTTGATGATATCCCTGCATACTGCAAGACACCACAGGAGCTGACACCACAGCCAGGGCATTATAAGGGTTTATAAAAGCAGCACAAGATTTAAAGACAAATAGATTGTGCTAGTGCATGAAACCTTTTTGACTGGTCAATACCAAAGTACAGCTAGTGACAGAAAATTACTGGCCTGTTTCTGTGTCATGTGTTTTTGTTCTCCTTGGAATGAGTTAGGAACAGGAGTTGGGTAGCTAGCTTTGGGGGTGTTTATCCCACAGAAAACATTTCCAACCGAGGCCTTCCAGGTGACCAAGAATGTGAAAAAACCACCATTAAAAAAGACACCATTAAAAGCAGAAGTGTTGAAGTAGTTAGAATGGCTAGAGAACAGACATGGAAGTGCCCAGCCTTAGACATGGAGGGCCTGAACTGTAATTTTATTCCCTCTAAATTACTGTGCATATTGAAGTGTTACTGCATTGCAGCTGTGCTGTGATAGAAAACAGGTTTCAGAGACCTGTGGCAACCAGCTTAAATGCATATGAAGTTAATCACAATATTTTGCTTGCTTTTTCAGTTGTACTTAATAATTACTCTAGCCCTGCCTTTTTGATAGAACATATTTAAGAAGTTTACTTTAATTCCTTGTATTTGCAACCCGTAGGACTTGAGACAGGGGAGGGAGGACCAGAAGGAGTCTCCAAGGTCATCAAATCCAGCCCATAATGTTATGCCTCCACCCCCTCCTTCCCCCCCTTTTGTTTTTGTTTGCCGAGAGCTACATAACATGGGGCCCCTATTAATTACATTAATCAAACTGTATCTTAAAAACCAGTGGATTCTTTTCCCCATTCTGCATCTGTTATGTTGGTTGGATGACTGCTCTAGAAACTCACTTCCTCATAGAAACTTTCTCCTAACTTCCATGTATCTATATTCATGCACAGTTTTTAACTTTAGAGCATGTACTGTCATTGAAAATGTGTTCTATTTTTCTTTTCTTCATGCTTCTTGATGTTTATATCTTAATTTCTCTCCTGCACTTACTAAGATAACCAAGTTAAGCTTTTTTAGTGTTTCTTGCCTACTAACCTACTAATTTCCTGCTATCTCAACAACCTCTGTCTTGTTCTCATTTGATTTCCAGAACATCGGTGACCATAGTTATCCACATTTTTCCAAGTGAGGTGTCAACATTACCTTGTACAGTGTCACCAGGATTCTCTGTTTTGACCAAAAACATCTGACATGAATAAGATTTCTTTTTGTCCTTTTTGCAGCCAGATCACAAAACTTACTCAGGTGTTGATCAACTAACACACAACAAGTGTTGTCTCCAGAATAAGTGACATGTACTACCTATGTCTATGCTCTTGAAAGAGCTTCTTTTTAATTATTGCTCAGGCTCTAGCCTAGCATTAGTCCACACTATTTTCTTCTTTCCAGCTTGTAATACCAAGATGCTTCTACAGTGCTCACAGAGAACTGATATGACTGATTTTAGTATGAGACCTGAAGAAGAACTGCTTTGTCCTCACAATTTAAGGATTATACTATTTTCCAACTGATTGTCACTTGTGGCCCAGAAAATGGGAAAATAAATTTAGATATAAAATCCCCATCTCCCAAGTTTGATCGTGGAGAATGCCTGAGAACGATGTAGTAACTCCTCGTAGTTAGAGACTGCATTCACTTTCCACCACCAATACTTTTCAGAAACCCAGGAATCTTACCTTTCCTGTTGATCAAGACATCCCTTTCAATTTCTTTTCTCAGCTTACCTGGGTTTTAGGTCAAAGAGAACTTAGGCAGCTGGAACTACTCTTACATTTCATGTTTATTACAGACACAGTGTTCTGGTAAAAGCTGAACAAATGAACTTAAATATAAGAAAGTCCATGGAAAAGAAGGATTCTGATTTTAGTTTATAATGATGACATTCAGCAGTAAGATGTGTCCAGGAAAAGTTACAATGCACAGGATACTAGTTAATTTCCTGTTAAATTAAATTCATACTTGTTTCTTTTCTTTTTAAAGCGTGCTCGCACAACTACAGTACTGAAACCGGCGTGCTAACATCTCCCAACTATCCCAATAACTACCCTGTCCAGATGGAGTGCACATACACCATCACAGTGGGAATGAACAGACAGGTTGTGCTGCACTTCACCAACTTCACCTTGGAAGGGAATAGACGTTGTACAGAGGATTATATCGAAATCAGGCAAGCCTTATTATTTGTTTTATTACTGATAACCATGGAAGTTGTCCAGATCCACTTAGGCATATTCAGGAGCTATAGTTTTAACTATACACCTGTGCTGTCAATGTAGGAAAAGGACTTACCAGAGAACTTTAAAGGCTGCCATTTTCTCCTCCCATCCTGCTCCATTGCCAGCTTTCCCACTTGGTGAATTCCAGCTGTCAGAGCAAGCGGAGCGTGGGCTGTATTTCCCTGCGCTTCATTCAGGTTGTTTTCCTCAGTGCAGAAACAAAGAGTGTTATTTCCTGTTTTGTGACATATTCTCCATGATATCTGAAAAGTCATAGCAGTCAGGTGAAGTCCCTGGGACTTTATTGCACCCATTTTTAAAAAGAGTACAAAGGAGGACCCTGGGAACTACTGATCTGTCAGCCTCATCTCTGTTCCCCAGGAATATCTTGGAACAGATACTCCTAGAAGCTATGCTAAGGCACTGGAGGACAGGGAGGTGATTTGAGACAGCCAGCATGGCTTCACCAATGACAAGTCCTTCCTGATCAACCTAGTGGCCTTCTATGATGGAGTAGCCACATCAGTGGACAAGGGAAGAGCTACAGATGTCATCAATGTAGATTTCTGTAAGGCCTTTGACCCAGTCCTCCACAGCATCCTTCTCTCTAAACTGGAGAAATATGGATTTGATGGGTGGACTGTTTGGTGGATAAGGAATTGGTTGGATGGTTGCATCCAGAGGGTAGTGGTCAACAGCTTGATGTCCAGATGGAGATCAGTGACAAATGGTGTCCCTCAGGGGTCCAAACTGGGACCAGTGCTGTTTAATATCTTCATCAGTGACATAGTGGGATCAAGCACACCCTCAGCAAGTTTGTAGATGACACCAAGCTGAGTGGTGCAGCTGACATGCCAGAGGGACAGGATGCCATCCAGAGGGACCTGGAGAAGCTCAAGAAGCAGGCCCATGTGAACCTCATGGGGTTCAACAAGGCCAACTGCAAGGTACTCCAGCTGGGTTGGGGTAATCCCTTCTATCAGTACAGGCTGGGGGATGAAGGGATTGAGAGCAGCTCTGTGGATAAAGACTTGGGGCTACTGGTGAATGAAAAGCTGAACTTGAGCTGGCAATGTGTGCTCACAGCCCAGAAGGCCAACCATATCTTGGGCTGCATCAAAAGAAGCAGGACAAGGTGGATGACTCTGCTGCTTTACTCTGTTCTGGTGAGATCTCACCTGGAGTGCTGTGTCCAGCTCTGGATCCCCCAGCACAAGAAGGGCATGAACCTGTTGGAGCAGGTCCAGAGGAGGGCCATGAAGATAATCAGTTGACTGGAACACCTCTCCTATGAAGAAAGGCTGTGAGAGTTTGGGTTCTTCAGCCTGGAGAAGAGAAGGCTCTGGGGAGACCTTCTTGTGGCCTTTCAGTACTTAAAGGGGGCCTACAAGAATGATGGGGACAATCTGTTTAGCGGGGCCTGTTGCAAAGGGTGATGGTTTTAAACTAAAAGAGGGTAGATTTAGAGTAGGTATAAGGAAGACATTTTTTACAATGAGAATGGTGAAACACTGGAACAGGTTGCCCAGAGAGATTGTAGATGCTTCATCCCTGGAAACATTCAAGGTCAGGTCAGGTCAGGCAGGGCTCTCAGCAACCTGACCTAGTTAAAGACGTCCCTGCCCACTGCAGGGAGATTGGACTAGATGACCTTTAAATGCCCCTTCCAACCCAAACTATTCTATGATGCTATATTGAATTTATTATTTAGTCTTTATTTTTATGTTTTAATTTTATTATTTATTGCTTTTTTTTCTATATAGTTTATCATCTTTGTACCACAGCTATTCTGTGATGCAGTGCTAGGAACATGTAGATAATCTGCGATATTTGTCTATACTGGCATCACCATTAAACTTAGGACATTAACATGGTGATTTCTAGTAAATTTTACAGGACAGTGATAAGTAGAAGAAAGTAATATTTGCAGGAAGGGGAGCTGCATGCTTACAATAGAGCTGCCCCAAGCACACATCCTTTCTGCTGTGCTGCTGTGCAGGATCTGCACTTTGCAATGTCACTGCATCCATTTTGGTCCTTGGGGGCCAGCTCTCTAGAAGAACCATGGCTGCAGGACACCAGTGTGTTTTCTCACTCTGAGCATGCCATGGGTTTCTATAATGTCAATGAGTACCATGATAAAACTCTTTCTGAACATTTTCCCAGATAATCTGTATGGGTTATTCCTTGGTAAGCAACATCTTATTTTTTAGAGCCAAACAAAAAGCTGCTTGCTGAAGTTGCAGTATTGAGATTCTGAATTCCTGCTGAATTAGCTGATTGTTTTCAGCTGTACATACAAACTGGAGAAAGTTATGGAAAACTAAAGGCTTTTTCAATGTTTTGTAAGTAAAGTGTTTCATTTTTTCATTTTCAAACAACAATCTGAGATTAAATTTAATCTGACTTTATTTTAATGGTTAACACTGTTACTAACACTCAGGGTAAACCTGAGTTATAACAGGTGGTGGTTTTTTTCTTACTTTTTCACCTCAAGAACTGAAAACACTCATTTGTTGCATAAATCTAACTCTGTTGACACTGTGAAGAGCTCAGCAACATTAAACAGGTTTTAAGATACGGCCAGAACACTGCTAAGTGCAACTCAGCACATTGCTGCTGCCATAGCTGGAGTTTCAGAATGTCTCATCAAACCTGATACTGTTAAATGGGGTAGCTAGATAAGTCTTAGGTAAGGTGCCACTCTGGTTTCTTGTCCTGAGGTGTCCTCTGATGAATTGCATTCAGTCAATTAAGAAAATTCTCATCTGACCAAAGCTGCAGAGGCCAAGATGCGAGTGAGGGGAGGTTCTGGCACAGTTCTTCAACTGTCAGTAACCCGAGACAGTGTCAGACAGTCTAAGTTAGGAGGATGACAGAGTGGCAAGGTCTTCTGTAGAAATTTCTCTCAAAAGCAAGTATAAACCTGTGAAAATGTAATTGTTACTGTTCACTTAAAAAGCATCATATCAAGATCACACCAATATATTGTTATAAATTTATTTATTATTGTCCTAATGACCTGTAGGATATTCGGAATATGAAAGTACTTGAAGATAAAGTTAGAAAGCAATTGGTAAGCAAGTTATCACCACCCTTTTTATTCCCATGAGACGTGCAGGTAGCAAAGCAGAACATTAGTTGTGCATTCTGATTACAGTATTGGAAAATGTTACTGGAAATATTACTTTATTTAAAAAAAGGAAATAAGTGATTGTAGAAACAATTCTGAAAGCAAAAAAAATATTTCAAAATGTGAATGATATCAGTTCTGAGAAATGGATTCCCATTTGTGTAGAGGCAAATAAACACAGGATTTTTTTAATAAGTTGACTCATCTGGTTTTGTGTCAGGCTAAACAGTGAGAAGTGAAAAAACTGTTGTTTCTTCAGATTGTAAGATTACCTTTGGTTACACCAATGATTGCCACCTTGCACAACACCAAGAAGATCCTCTGCAGCATCAAGGCTCCTTGAGACACTTATTTTGTCTGTCATTGTATTGACAGACTGGATAGGCTGTTGAGATAAGAGAGTGAACACATGCGCCAAGCAGGTGCTTGTGGTGGGATTTCTTACTGCAAGTAGCTGTACTCCAGTATTTGGTAGCTGAATGTCTATGTAAGATGAAGAGCCAGGATTAGTCTTTCCCAGGTCTGAAAAATTCCCAAGATTTTTGATTTGTTAACATTTCTCATGGTTTCCCTCTCTGACCCAAAGTTTTTCTTGTCTTTTATTCTAGAGATGGAGGCTATGAAACTTCTCCTTTTCTTGGAAAGTACTGTGGTACAGACCTGCCTCCTGTGATAATCTCTCATGGTAACAAGCTGTGGATAAAGTTTGTAAGTGACATATTTGGCACAAGAAAGGGATTTTCAGCAGAGTGGGATGGTACCTCAGCAGGTAAAATGACTGCATCAAGTATAAAACCATTTTGCACACCTTATTTTTGGTCTTTCATTTGTATGTAATTTCTCACCTTTTTCTCCACATCTTTTTTGCTTCCTATCTTCTCAAAACTGTCTTCTAAGTATATAGCAACATAAATTCATGTTGTTAAGTTCAAGGATACAACTTTCTTGATCCTTGGGCTTGCTTTTTCTCCACAGAGAATAATCTACTATTCCCCAGATATAATGTAACATCAACTTTCTCATATGTTTAGGAAAACATTAGCCAAGAATTTAATGTAGAGGTTTCTATTCAAAGATTAACTATCTATCAAGAGCACTCTTCAAATTAGATAGTTAATATTTCTAGGTGCTATGAGCTCTCTTCTGCTCACAACACTGTTGGCTAAATGCAGACTTTTAGGGCATCACTAAAATGTTCAGGTCATGTGAAGGAGATTGGTACCGTGAATCTCACACATGATGTCTAATTCTTTACTCTTCTAGATATTAAATAGTGGTTTGGTTTCTTTGCCATTTTCAGGTTGTGGTGGGACTTTGACGACAGCTTCTGGTATCTTCATGTCTCCCAACTACCCTATGCCATATTACCACAATTCAGAGTGCTACTGGTTGCTCAGAGGAAGCCAAGGAACTCCATTTGAAATCCAGTTTGAGCAGTTCCATCTAGAGCACCACTCAAATTGTGAATTTGATTATCTTGCGGTATGTACCCTGTGCCACTTTGCCCCACAGGAGGTAGCTGAGTATGATGAGAACACAGGCAAGGAAAGACGCATGGCCCTGGCCATCAAATGTTTGTAAGTGAATGGACCTATTCTATTCTGACAGAATAGATATTTCTGATACTTCCTGTTCTGATGGGAAAGCTCCATCCATGCTAACGTACTCCCTTCATATGGCAGAGCAGTGAGAGGTATGGCAGCAGTGTCAGTGTTAGCTGCTGGTAAGAAAAGCTTTTCTGTCTAGATAGAAAGGCCACTGAAACAAGAATCTGTCTATATCTTTTAAATTTGCTGCATTTTGGACAAAGGCCTTAGTATGCTCTCTTAGTAAATTACAAAGAAAAAGGCACAACTGTGTCAATAATCCTATTGTTAATCCCAAATTTTGTATTTGAATTGTTGCATAAATTATTTGCTGATTTGCTTGTTTCTGAAATGCCTGTCAGGCTTCTTCTGAGCAGAAATAGAATTTAACCCCTTGTATACCCAGTAGCAATTTCCTAAGCAGACATTTGTCAGGCGGAAAGTACTTGGATTTGTAATACCATCAGCTATTAAATGCTCTCTTTTTTTTTTTTCTTTTTTCTCTTTTTTTGAAGGTATATGACGGCAACAGCAGTAATGCCAGACAACTAGGTAAATTTTGTGGGGATCAGATACCACAACTCATCCATTCCAGTGGAGACAGCGTGTATGTAAAACTAAGGACAGATAGGAGTCTGCAAGGTGGAGGTTTTTTAGCCAAATACAAGCAGGGTAAGTAAGTAAAAGAATATGAGAACATGTCTCTACAGTTCAGCTTGCTCCTAAAACTGTTTCTTGCAACCCATAATCTTACCTGTTCATTACCAGAGGACAATTTATAGAACATATTATTGATCCAGAGTCTGTAGCCTGCTACAGTCATAAAACACAGACTGCAAAGTCAAGGTGATATATTAGAAAAGGGTTCCCCCACTTTTCATTAATTAAACAGAAAAAGCACTTTCAGAGCACTCAGATGAGCTGTCAGATAATGTTATCTACATTTTACATTCATATTTAGTTCCTGAAGATGCATCAAAGAAAGCTTTCAATGGCTTGCCCAAAAGCTAAAATTATGCAGGAAGTAGTAATATAAAATGAGGATGCTTAGATGCCAGACACATTTACATGTACATGAAACAAATGTAATGATGAATTAGAAAATATTGCAAAGGAAAATGCATCAAGTGAACATTCAAAGACGCTTTTGTGTCTGATATGTTTCTAATAAAATCCTGATGGCAGGGGGTAGAAGCTTTTACCCATCTTGTGTTCTTCAGAATACGTTTTGTGATCTTCATCTTGCCCTTTCAAACAGTTGAAGCTTCAGCGTAGCTTTGCAGACAAGCTCCCCACCACCTGACCCTGACCTTCAGCTGTATCCTGAACATTCTGAAGTCCTAAGAACACAGGCCTGCTCTGTAAACCATTTGGAAAAATTATTTTAAAAAATGCAGGAGGAAGGTGTATTATCTCTAGTGACAGAAAATAGAAGAGTTTTGCAAATGAATCTCAGCTATTTCTGCTGTTCAAACACTGTGGGTTTGCTGGACAAAGCAAACAGCCTCTCCTGCTCCCCACCTCCTGCCTCCTGTTTCCTTCTCTATGCATTACACTTGTCTGCTCCAGACACACATGGTATACTGTCTCCCAACAAGGGATTGCACACATTGGTATTTGTGTCTTTAGTTTGATACAGGAAAATGACACCCACTGACTTGAAGCCATAATTGTAATTTCACTCTTTATCTAGTTTAGGGTTTTTTTTAATTATTTCTCTGCACTTCAAGGACAGCTCTTGCTATTTCAGGTGAGTGTCCAGTTCTTATGCTAGGATGCTATTAGATGACTGATGAGGAAAATCATGGCTCCTTTGTAAAGAATTTCGTTATCACTTCCAGTTTCTGGAACTAGAAAATCCCAAACAAGTAGTACTTTTCGTGTGTCGTTTTAGCAGGGATTATATTTTTTTTCCAATTTGCTGAAATAAACCACTTTAAAGTGTTCAATCTTTGTTGAGCACCCTACCCTAATTGTTTGAAACAACAGGGCAAATTTCTATTAGTTAAAATAAAAGAAAAGATAAGAAAGCATGTTTCAGGAATAACCGTGTATTTAGAATTAAAGAAAATTGCCAAAAAAAAAAAGTGTGCTACATATGATGATGCATCTGCAAGTGTCAGAAGAGAAGGACATAATAGAACTGAAGGAGTCAAGTTTGGAAAGTTCAGATTTTGTATGCAGTATGTTCTTCAATAGGTCACAATTCTCTTTCTGCATGATTTTCTGTGAATAAAAATATTTCTCACCTTGTAATGCTATCAGTAACTTCAATTAGTAATTTTTTGAGATACTGGGTTAATAAGCACTACACAAATATAATTTATTATCACTTTTTTTTTTTTAGTTTGCCAAGAAGTACTGACTGTTAATCGTAGCTATGGCATATTGGAAAGTTTAAATTATCCAAATAATTACCCATTAAATGAGCATTGCAAATGGACTATCCAAGCTACAAACGGGAACACGCTCAACTACAGCTTCACAGCCTTTGATGTAGAAGATGGATCTGACTGTGACCGTGACTTCTTGAAGGTATGTACCCAGATTCTAGAAACAAGAGAAATCAAGCCTTCACCAATAAAGAAAAACAAGGATGCAGAACAACAAGGAAAAATTTAACTTATCTAAATTTAGCCATTAAAACTCAAGTAAGTCCAAATGATTTGTCCCTCTTTCCTCTGCCATCAGTAGGGGGTGAAGCATTGCCAGAGAGCACTTCACCCGTAACACAGGTGTTTGCAACAGGGAGGATGAACCACTTTGCAGGGGCCTAGATTTGCTACAGGGAGTCTGGCTACCACCTTAGATTAGATGCACAGTCTTTTGTGGGTGAAGTGAGATGTCATGATTCTAGCTTCATGTAAAGAAGAAGAAATCCTGAGGTTAGTAAACTGATTGCAAAAATGCAAAGAGCCAAATTATTTTCCTCTTGTCTTTATCTGAGAAGGAGTGGAAAATGTTCAAAAACTTTAAAATGTCTTATTTCTACATTTTTAAAGAGAGGGCTGCTGCATCTTCTCTTTATTTTTTCCTTTCCATAATTGATCTGCTTCTTCAAAGGGACTGAAACTGAATTTACACACAAGAAAAGAAGATAATTTTTCAGCCCAATAACCATCCAGTCAATCTAAAGCCAAGTGCCTTTCATTTTCATTTCCTTAAAAATTTCATTTCTAGGAAAACTGAAAAGGTGTTTTCTCTTAGTTTTGTATTTCATGCTGTGGGAAGCAAAGTGCAGTCACTATCACTGCTATACTGAAGATTATAATCTCCCGCCTACAATTTTGCTGTTCTGCTGAACTAATCCATCCTGAATTCAGACCTTACCCTTGTACAGGATGCCAGCACAAAGCCCCTGTGCTCTACTTAGGTTTTGCACAAGAGGAACTGAAATGTAGAGAAGTGTCAGAGAAGGCTACTTACAGCCAAGGAGAGGGCTAAGGAATAGTGTTCACATTTCTAGGGATACTTACTTACACTGGGGTCTTGCAGAAGTTCCAGCAACTGGTCTGGTGATGGGCTACTCAGTTCCCTCTAGATGTCCTCCCTCGCTCCCTCTACATCCTTGCAATGCCAGCTTTCACAGCTCAAAATTGGTAATAAACTAGCAAAAGTGGTGTCCTTCCAACTTTCTTCTCTTTGTGGCCAGGAAAGAAAGAATAGACATGTGGAGAAAATAAACAAGGGAGTACTGTATTGAGAACTAACTGTTAAACCCTGGTTCATTTTTGTGAGAAGGCTGAAAGGGAAACACTAGAGCCAAGTGGAGAGGCCAGTGCTAGTTTCAAGATGCCTAAGCCCTTGATCCATGAAAAGTAGGAGCCCTGCACACAGTAGCCAGCCAGTGAGGAGCAAGACACTTGCCAGAAGATGCTATTCTAGATGTAAGTCAAGGCTGGTGGAATAATGTCAGAGGCAAAGACTGGATCCAAGGCACTTAAAAGAACAGAAATAAAACATATCAGACAGAGTGAGGAGACAGGGAACAGAAAAGTACTTGCACTCTTTGTTTTAACAATTTTTCTGTGCTTCCAATCAAAGAAAATACAGACTGAAAGAGGTATAAAGAGGAAAGTGCAAGGGAAAAATAGAGTCATGGAAGTGTGTTAAGGAGCCTTTAATTTGCAAGTCATCTGACATTACTTACAAATCTTTCTCCAAATGCCATTAAGAAATACCACTTGGAAAAGATGTTCTCATGTGGTTGTTGCATGCTGCACAAATTCATGCCATAGTGTAAAAAGGAGAACAAGGTTGAATCAGCCAGGGAACTGAATAGTGTTTGCTCCCACCCTGGGTCTTGCGAAAGGGGAGCATGTTGGCAAGGCTGCGAATGCTCTGTGGTATAGAAAAAAGGATGAATCATCTGGAACAAGTGGGCAGTTCACTTTCTAAGCAGACTGCAGATATCTGGGTCTTTTCTGTCTGAATTCCATGTGGAATCTGACGTCACTGCAAATTGGAAAAAAGGTTAATAATAAAAAAAAACACCCATAGCTGTTCAGCTAAGATAAATCACTTTTCTGCCACATACTAGTTTTGAGACTCTTTTACTGCAAGGAGGCCTAAAAGGGGAAAGCTCTGAAGCCCTGGCTGAGTATCGCACTGGGAAAACAGAGGTATGATCCTGTTCACTGTAGTCCAAGTGGGTGGCGCATGGATCATGTGTCAGAGCCCTTCATTGTTTTCTTGGAGAAAGCGGGAAGCTGCTGCTCAGACAATTTCCATGTAGCTGCACTCACAAATCGGAGTGGCCACTGGTGCTGATCAGCACTCTTTCTCCCCAGGAACTTTTAGGTTCAACTTTTCCCATCTCCTTTTGGGTTTGGTGGCAGCAGCTCTCTCACCTCAGCTCCTTGCAGCAGGCAGCAACACTCTACCTGTCTTCTTGGCTATGTGGCAGGCCTGACAGTAGCAGCCTGGTGCTTTGTGGCAGCTAGCAGATGGCAGGCTTGGTGGTAATATTTGCTGCCACTTGCTGGGAGGCTAGGAATAGGAAGGACAAGAGTTAGCTGTTAGGTTGGACTAGGTGGTGATCATAGTTGTGGTGGTAGAGAGAAAAAGGAAAAGTTTTATGTGATGGAGAAGGAAAAGACTAAACATTGCAGAGAGCTGACTTGCCTAAGCAGAGTACAAATAAGAAATGACAGTTAAAAAAAAAAAAGCAGCAGAGTAGCAGAGCTGCTTTTAAAAGTCAGTGGGAGAAACAAATTTAATGCATGTGGACATATTCTTATGACATTGCAAATGTCACAAACTAGAGCTCTAATTTTTTTGAAATGTTTCTAAATTATGAAGGAGAAAATCATGATGCTTGATGGGGACAGCTAGACTGGGCAAGCTGTGTATCTGAGTACTGTTGGACCCAGCCCACTGGACACTGTGGTTTTGGTCCCAGTATCCATACTAGAAAAGGGCCTGTTCTTCAGCTTCATGTTTAATTATGACTTACACTTCTGACCCAAACCCACATGTATACAAGAGCATTTTCGTTGTGGCCAATGCAGTCTGATATACACAGGATATATGAATTTGCTATTTGCTCCCTGGCTTAGTCCACATATGAGTCAGAAATTAAATATGTAGAATAATGACAAAATCAGAAGTTTCTACACACAGGTATTCCTAGTGTCAGTTACGAAAGATATCAACACTTAGAGAAAACAACTGTTTCAAGTGTAGGGCAAATAAAAAGATAGTCAGACATCCAAGGCGTACACGTAAGCGCAAGTACAGCGCGTGGCTGTCCCAGACTGAAATGCAGCCACAGCTGTGCAATGAGAAGTCAGCTCTGTATTGTGTTTCCCATTTCCTCTTCTCCTTTGATCATGGGATGCTTCTTGTGAGCCAGACCACTGTTTACAGCAACTGGCTGCTGTTACTCATGGTGATCAGCATTCCCTCTCCACAGGGAGCCTGGAGTGGCTCTGATTTGAACTGGCCTGGGCAGGGCCTGCATCTTCCCTGCTACAGCATGTACAACTGTTTGTTTGTGCGTCAAGTTGGAAGGAAAAAGCCCTGCTCTTCTGACTCAATTTTCTGCCCCTGTGTGTAGGTATCAGAGAAGGGGTAGTGTGCGAGGGAGACAAAAGTGCAATTTTTTATAATGTCAGTTTCTAGCATGAATCTCATACGAGCACTTTCTCAACAAATGAGCGGTGTGCAGTGTTTCATGGTCTTTCAGAGGATATTGGCTCTTTGCTAGTAGTGCTCACAGGATGTGGAACATTTGGAAAGCAGTTTTACAGCGAAGTTTCAGGAACATATGATGAATTGCCTCTGATAAAAACATGTACAGAAGTGGCAATGATATGATACAAAGCATACCAAATAGCAGTTCCTAGTGATGCTGCACTAACTGTAATTAGATTGGATGGTCTTTAAATTATATTGCGTGTTGTGGCTTAGCTTAATAACCTAACATTAGTCTTTCTAGAGGAGTCATCAGGCTGTAGCCACTGAGATTTTGCAGACAATGACGTGGAAAAGTCATTCCTTCCTCTACATTCACCAGGTTATTAGCTGAGCAAGCATATATTTAACTCCCCATCTTTAATAATGAATTACTTTCTTATTTAATATGACAGAACATAATCTCCACAGAGGCAAAGCTATTTTATAAGTAAGGAGAATGTCGTGGTGTTGCCTTGAAGATCAGAGTCTTGCAGTAGGACTGAAATTTACTCCTTTCTTATCCAAGAAAAATATCATTTGAAAGCTACTAATCTTTCTGTTCTTCAGTGACAATCTCTCTCTATGTTCTTCTGCTCAGAAAGTAAAACCATACCTTCAATCACAGAATCACTGAGTGGTAGGGGCTGGAAGGAACCTCTGGGGATCATTTAGTCCAACCCCACTGCTAAAGCAGGTTTGCCTAGATCAGGTTGCACAGGAACGTGTCCAGGCGGGTTTTGAAAGTCTCCAGAGAAGGAGACTCCACAACCTCTCCAAAGTCCAGCCTGTTTAGCATCTGCTTTTAATAAGTACAGAGAAGACCTTACCCAGCCTTTTGCAAAATGCCACTAGGCTGACAAGCAGATAGTAAAATGTTTTAATGCAGCAAGTTTCAGGGCTCTCTGTCTGAGTCTCACCCCTTTGGTCTGTGCAGCACATTAGACTAGTGGCAAGGATAGAATTATCACTGGATTAATGCAAAAGGAGGCAAACAACTGCCTGATGACAGCAGTAGTCTTTCTTCTACTGTAGGGCAGGATAAATTTCCTCCTTGGAATAAAGCATTTCCTTGCTTGCTTAGTGCCAGTGCACTTAAGCAGTGCAGACTCTTTTGACAATTAAGCTCAGAGTGGTTAAAATACTGTTGCACCCTTATATATGGAATATTATCAAATGAGTGCAGTAATTAATATGGCATCTTCTCTTGAGAACTGCTTAATTTCCTTCTGGTGGTAACAGGATATGTCCTTTTTAATTATTATTTTTTAAACCACAGTAGCATTCCAGGGATGTGCCCTAATATCCTTTTTCTCCATCTGGGAATACTGCATTAGGTAATTGTTGCCTGTACTCAGCTGGTCATCCTCTTTTTCCGTTAGCTTATCATAGAAAAAAAAAAAGCTTACCCTGTTTCTAGTCTTACTCCCTTTTATACTTGTAATTAGTAAATATGCTTAAATCATATTAGGAGATGAACATTATTACATTTTGTTTAGGAGTCTGTCTTTTTAAAGTGCTGCAGGAATTCTCCAAGCACAGAGAATGGCTTTGCTTATGGCCATGCATTGATTTACAAAATGTCACCAGTAGTATGTCACCCTGGGGAAGCAGATGATATATTAAATATACCCATCCAGATTCTGCACACAGACATCAAATTACAGCCTGCTGGCCAGACTGCAGTGGTATCCATAAATGTATTAACATTCAAGCTGGCAGCATGCCAGCCCATCCCTGGATTCCTTCAAGGCTTTATGGGCTTCCACAAGAAGTCCTTCAGTGTAAGACTGTAAAGATAAAAGTGACAATTCTCCTTGGGTTTCTGTGGCAGGCCTTGAAATTGGTACACAAGGAAACCTTAGCCATTGCAACGATTTTTGGTAAGAGATCTGGATACTCAGGAGAATGTTGGGTGAAAATGCTTTCCACCCTAGACAAGACTGGCTCAGGGCTCAGATTTTTGTTTTCCAAATTGCCTGCATTGCCGGAATCAAAACACACTTTGGCTTTTCTATTTGAAAGGTTACTTAGAAGCAGACTTACAAATGCACACAAACCCCCTCACCCCCTCAAGACAGCTAGATTTGTCAGTGATGAGAGGGTTGCCTGGTGCCTACAGAAATCTCAGATGACAAGAAGCATGAGTGAAGCCAGCACAGATTCTGCTCTCGGATTCACAGAATGAGTCAGATGTTCGTGGTCTCAGTGTGTTCCACGCCCTGCCAGCTCAGAACAATATGACTTTGCCTGTATCTTCAGGAAAAAGCACTGTACAAAGAAGTGACTGTGAAGTGCTACCATATGATGGTTGCGTACATGCCCCTTGTTGGGGAAAGGGCATTTAGGACTCATCTAGTTGCAGCTGGATTCTTCTCTCCTCTGTTCTTCTCTATTCTGAATTTTGCTGGAAAGCCTGACCAGTGTCTGAGACTGTGCAATGAAGTGGCTTAACCCACTCAGCCCAGGCACGGCGATATGAAATTACATGGTGGCTGGAGAAACTCCGTCTGAATTGGTCATATCTTCCCCTCATCAAAGGGAAGCCCCCAGACAACTCAGAGAAAAACATATTGGACTTTGAGGAAGGTCTTGTCCCTCTTCTCCCCATTCTTCCCATGAGCAGGAGGTTTTGCTTTCCTGAAAGCCTAAGCAGCAGGAATATTTCCCTTTTCATTCATCTTCATTTGCCAAGACCAAGCTGCAGCTCTCCTCAGTTGCTGTAGTTGTGCGTGATGTAAATTTTCTCAAATGGGGAAATTCCCAGAGAGGATCCCACCCTCTCTGGCCCGCGATGGTGTCAGTGATGTAGCTGGAACTGGCACGTGAGGAGCAGTGCTCAGCCCTGCACGTAAGTCAGCAGCTCTGCAAATTGCTCAGAGCCCGCTGGGCTTTTCAGAGCAGACGCACCTTCTCCATCCCCCTGATTGCTGTGTCCCTAGGCACAGCCCTGACTCATTGTAAGGAGCTTTTCCTGCAGTAGCAGCTTTCTGCTGAAGAGAAACTTGGAAATATTGTCCCAAGCTGAAAAGCACTCCTGCTCTCTCCGCCATGAGTGGATTCTTGCTACAGAGGAACTACCTTGATTTCTAAGGCATTGAGGAAAGTAGGCAGTCTATCAAAATAACCACAGCCTCATCACCAGGCATGTGTGGTCTCACTACCAAAAGGGCATGGATCACCAAGCAGCCCCTTGGCCAGCAAAGGCAGGAGAGACACTTCAGGGACCTGTTTGGATGCTGGTCATGACAGCAAACCTCTGCCTGTACCTCAGGGATAGGCATTGGGTCAGGAACAGGACAGTGGGACAGCCTGGGTTTCCCTTGGGCAATGGAGCCATGAAATTGAGGTCAAAGCAGCCATGGTGGTTAGCAGAAAGGCAAGCTTTTCAAACACACTCCTGCACTGGACTGCCTTGCTTTCAGCTCAGCCTGCTCCATCCAATGTGCATGGGTAGAACTTGAGGACTGCCCCATTGCAAGTGGCATACAGCATGGTGATTAGGTGGAGCTGCTCTCCTAATACAGGCATGGGGATTTAAAATAAGGTTTTGAGTGCAGGTCTTGGGGTTGACCAACTGGGTGGATGTCTCATAGGCATTCCTTTCTTAAACAGCAGTTGTTTCCTACTTCTATATCTAAATCAATTTATAATTTAATCCAAAGATACACTCTGCATTTCTTATATTCTTATAATAAATTCGGCACCTTTCTAAAGAAAATTGTTATTAGTTTTATATCATTTGCAGAAACAAACCTTTCCTAGAAAGACAGGAATGAGCAGATTTGCTTGTAGTTAGAAATTCTTGTTTTCTTTGATCAGGTACTAAGTGGTAATATAAGAGATGAAAAATTCTTTTAAAAAAAAATCACTGCTGTCCAGTGTGGAATTTCATTTTGCTTGAAACTTTCAAAGGCCTCTGAGTATTTCAGGCTTAGGTTATGAGACAAAACATAGACTCAGATACAACTCTTACTATTAAAAACCTAGACATTTATACCTTTCCATATGTTAGACAAATCCTAGCAAGATTAACCAGTGTTGCCTATATGTCTAGTGATGCACGATGTCAAACTTCATTGTACTATGGAATAAAATGGCTAATTAGTGAAAGTGTCTCCTTGTGTGGAGACAAGAAATTTGCCTACAGTGTCCAGAGCAAGGAGTCTTATCGAAGGTCATATAGGGCATAAACATATTTAAATAATCGTATTAAAACATCATTTAGAATGAGTTCTTAAGGAGAGCTTTTTTCCAGTGGCAACTGCAAACACTTCTCATCATGCAAGCACAAACATAACCTTATGTTGTTCTCTTGCTTGTGCAGAAATATCAAGGCTCCATGCAGTAAGTTGCTCAAAGTCTTAAGCTGCCTTTGTTTCTATGAAAACTATGTCTCTGTGCCGCTAAGCCAGCACAAGTGCCACATCCTAGAGCTTTAGTTAGTTTGTTTTTTTCCTCTGGCTGACAGACCTTCAGGTTCTTAAGCTTGCACTCTAGTTCTAGAAGGAAATGTTGGTTTGGAATGGATTATTTGTATTTGTGTTAATTCTTGCTTTAACAATCAACCATGATCTCACTGTGGAGTGCATTCTGTTACTTGGATGATGATTATATTGTCTGGGTTTTGCTTCATTTTGTTTTCTGGTAACATATTTGTTGTGATGCCAACAAAATTTCCTTTCCAAAAAATGACCTGTTCAGAAAGAGCTGCTCAGATACCTGTAATCACCTGCCTCTAGTGTTTAGATCAGTCAAAATAATTCTATACCAGGTTTCCCACTTCTAAGAGAAAAGGGATCCTTGTGTGTGTCAGAATGACTCTTCAAGGATGTCCTTAAAGGCTCTGGCAATGGGTGGGGCACTTGCAGCTATGCTGGTCTGATCCAAGGCACAACCTCCTTTCCTAAGTCCTGCAAACAGTGCTCAGGGCTATTGCTACTTCCTGTAAATAGGCTTTCAGACTGCAAACAATTTGTTTCAAGACTCAAATTGAGACAATTATTGATATAATTACTCATTATATAATGAATTAATGATATCTGATAATAGAATTATTTCCAGTACAATAAAATGAAAACTGTCAGAATTCATAGGATGGATTTTCCCCTCATGAAAATGAAAGTTTTTCTTTGAAGGCTCCATCATTTCTAGATCGTGACTGTGTTATGCCCAACTAATATATGCAAGCAGGTTTTTTCCAGAGCAAGCTAGGCTGGGGGTTTTCCTTTATATCCACTTTCCTGATAAAAAACATGCCTTTTTACAGAAATAGAGTTCTCCAAAAGAAAACAGAAATCTTGCCCTAAAAAAAAAAAAATCCATTTTCTACGAGGAAATCTGAACAGATGGAGTCCCACTACCTGTCTGGAGGGTCCTGTGATTTCACTTTGCAAGAAAGAATAAACTTGACAAGGTGCTTGGCTAGAGAAATGACCCTGTTTTAAGTATGCCCAAAGGGAACAGGTTCAAAGTTTCTTTCATCTCATTTGTTTGAGATCTTTATTTCTTTCCATGCAGCAGAAACTCCGTTTTCCAGTCAGCTCAGTCCTTGAGCCCTTCCTCCAGTTCTGGCAATGAGCTTCTCTGTGACACAGGTCATGCCGCTTTGCTTTGCTCTGCTCCTCCAAAGAGAGGTGAACAGCTGTGGCCTCCAGAGCATCATTACTGGTGTCAGTGACTTATTTCCAGGCTGAAGAGTCAGAAAAGATAAAATGTAGTACTGGTGACCGTGGTGTCTCCTCTGGGAGAGCTACCCAAGCCGAACCCTTCCTGCAGCCTTGGCTAGCCCTGCCGTCACAGCCCCACTCCAATGTGCAACAGAGGGTTTTCAGCTGCCACTTTGCTGCAGGACAGTCCCACAGCTTGGGTCATCCCTTAGAGATCTAGTACCTCCCCTTTTTAGTTTTGCATCAGCCTATACGCTTGCTCCTAGGCAGGAGTTTCTCATAACAGTTATTGAGTCCTAATAACTTGTCTGAACGTTCCACATCCCCACCTGCACCCAGCGCTGGGGTGCAGGCTGATGAAATGGAGAGCACTGGGTGCTGCTGGGCAAATGCTTCAGCTAAAGAGGGGAGGCTAAGGATCTGAACACGTGCTGCAGCTGTTTGCATATTTTCCCTATTTGATTGTCTGCCAAAATCATTACAAAGCCTTTGGATTTTCTGATGGAGGCTAAAGGGTCTGAACAAATAAATACATTATGAAACAAATATCTACACAAAAAGGGAGCAAGTGCGTTCTTCCCAATGAGGAGCTGGAAGGAAGCACAATCCATAGTTCCTAGAGTCAGTATGGTACCAGAGGGGCTAATAAATTGCCCCAAAAAGCGATTGTCCTGCATAGTTCAAGGGAGTACCTGCCTCATATAGCCTAGGAAAGAACCTTCCCTCGATTAGCAGCAGTTTAGGATAGCACAGCTGACAAAGCAAGCCCTTAAATGAGAAGCACTATCTCAGAGATCAGAAGAGAAATTGGGGCTCCCGAGGGCTGCATTCAGCTTCAGTTTCACTTGCCCATATCTGTGTAAGAGCAAAATATGGTTTGAAAATTTCAAAATGCCCTGTGAAAACACACAGCTGTTCCCTTCATTTAGAAGTGAAAGACAGCTCAAAATTCTAGCAGTCGCGGTTCTGCCTCCCTCAATGAGTTACAGCTGGCCAGGCACTCGAATTTCCTGCGAAACTCCGCTCTGAGCCCAGAGCCACAGGGCAGTGCAGCATGAAGGGATTGCCATAGTAACCATTCTTTGTGACTCAGAAAACCCACAAACTGTTTTCAGGGGAAATTACAAAGAAATGTGACATTCACTGTCTTCAGATAAAAATAATACTAGATGAATCAAAGTTGCAAGAGACCCATGAAGGTTGTTTTTTCGTTGGATTTGGAAGTTTCTGGGTATGATTTAGTGCATAGTTCTTTAGATAGGTTTTTCATGTGTAACCACTAAAGCTAACAGCTGATCATTGAATATGTATTTTAGTATAGTTTTTGCTTCTATTCAGAGCACAGATTCATGATCTGCACATTGATTCATTCTTCCTCATTCAGATTTTTCTGGTGCAAGATTTCCATGGCTTGAAGCCGCAGAAATATGAGTAGTATATACCACAAAGCTGTCAAAGGAAGTAGTACTATTAAAAAATCTAATTGGATCTGACTTTATTTCATTTTGCTGAGCGTAAGCCGTAAAAGAATGTGTTAAGCTCTTAGGCTGGACTGGAGGAAGGTCATAACTGTTGTGCTGGGCATGAGACAGCTCATCTGCCAGTCAGGCAGTCCTTCAAGCTTTACAGTTGGGAAGAATACAGATGAATGTTCAACTTCTTAACATCTAATCCTTACAACAGTTTCATACCTATCATCAACCACATCTCAACAAGGCTTTGCAAGAACTACCAGCAACAGGTCTGCAGTTAGAGACTTTCCAGCTTTTCTGATCTCACCTACAGAAATCAGACCAAATAGAGTGATAGACCACAAGTTCCAATACACTTCTCATGCTTTGAGACTTTCATTGCCATAGAAGATTGAAATCAAAAAGGATTTATGGCCACCAGCCATAAAATAGACTATGGGATATTACCATAGAATTAGTTCTGCCATTTGCCCCAACTTCCAGCTGAAATGCATCCAACTTATTTTTTATTTTTAAAAAGACATTAAAACTAGACTGTCTGCTTGAGGATTTGAGTAGATTTCTTGACCCTGACTATGGCTTAAATCAACAATGAGATTTCTGAAGGTTCTTCAGGGCCAACATCTTGAACAGAAAAGCTGAGGGTTTAATTACTCATTCCCATATGTGTGTCTGCTAGGAAATGTGTGCAAAATTCGTAGCTAGTGTGGGTTAATCAATATTTACTGTAATATCATAGTTCCACGCTATGGGTGTTGAGTGTAGGAGAATTCTTAGTGGAATAAGAGATATTTGGAAAAGGGATTTGAAAGGAGAGTAAAGATAAACAAACTTTGGCTGGTTTTTTAGAGATCATAGGTTTGATTCATTGCACAGAGAGAACTCCATGATGATGGTTTCAGAATGGAGAAAAGTTCTGTTTGACATTCTGGAAGGAAGCATGCCAAAAATTCACAATGAGAATGTTCAGACGTGGTTTCTGTGCCAGTAAGTTGCTGGGTTGTGTTAGGAAGATGTGCTCTGTGAGACAGAAGATGAGCTGAACTGTGGCAAAGGGATAAAAAAGCACAAGAGTTGCTGTTTTCCTAAACTTTAAGAATCATAACAACAAGAGTAGAAATAATAAAACAACTCCTAACTTGACAGCAACTGACAATCTGATATCATAAGTCAAAGGCAATTTATTCACAATGCACCATTTTTACCAATTTTGCAAAAAATAATACACCTTACACCTGAGAAATGACACTGAGCATTGGGATATTTGGTGAGGAACATAGATGCTTGTTCAGTGTGATTGACCAGATTTGACAAAAGTTGCAAAATGACGATTTGAAAGACCCTTTAGACCTGTTTGGAGACAATGAATGTAAAGAGGCTTAAAAATCTGTAAGAATCTACTATCTCTCCATCAAAACATGTATTGTTTTCATTTAAATGTGAGTGTATGACTAGCTTTGGATTTCAAGATTTAAATACACAAATATTTCCTAAGTGTTTTATTTGTTTATTTCCTGAGTGATGATGTTTTAAGAGTGGGGTGGAGGATTTGTCATCTGTATGGGGGGAACAGAAAGATTTTCAGGCTGGCTGCATCTGCCAAACACTGAGTGTCAAAATACCATCACACAGAATATGAGCAGGAGTTTAAACATAAAGTGTTTCTAAGCACAAAAGTTCAGAAAGCATGACTCAGTCCACTTCTCTTCCAAAGCAGGACACTAGCATAAGATGAAACAATAAATAAATACATGTGACGTTTGCGCTGTGGTGTTTGAGGATTTACTTTGCTTTTGGTTTTCTGTTTGTCCTCACTACTCTGGGAGGCCCGGGTGATGCTGAGTGCTTGGTTTTCTCCATCACAAGTTCAGTCAGTTCTGAAATCACCTGAGTGTGGTCTTAAAGAAATTAAGATGTAAACAGAGTTGCCACCAAGGGGGTTTGGAGGCACAGTCAAATCAGGCCCATGATATCCCCTTTTACTTTCTATTGCAGTTCATTGTCATTTGCCCTTTATCTTCTTCCCCAGCAACCCCTGATACACACCAAAATAGAAACAGCAAAACCTTCCTACTGTACATAATGTGTAGCCAGGTTTAAAGACATATTGCCATTATATTTGCTTATCATTTCATCCAAATCTTTCCACACTCCTCAGAGCTCATATTGCTGTGCAAAGGTGGCCAGTGTGAGAAGTCTCACTGCTTTTTCTTTGACACCCTGTACAAAAACATTAAGAACTGGGGAGCTGCTTTTTACTCACAGGGATATATTTTGTTTCATTTCAGCTCTATGATGGGCCTGATGTACAATCCAACCTGATAGGCACTTTCTGTGGACAGTCTCTTCCACTGACAGGGAGTACTACAGGGACAAGCCTTCATGTGGAGTTTTATTCTGATGGACTGAATGGTAGAAGTGGGTTCCAGATGCTGTGGCATGTTAATGGTAAGTTAACCAGTTTTCCTCTGGAAAGATGTGTTTCTTTCTTCCCTGTGTGTGTTATGGAATCCCAGCTTATGCCACCCTATGCCACATAGGTAGAAATAACCCATTACAGTACTAAAAACATTGCATTTCCTTTTAATTCCTCAAATTCATGGTTAGACTCAATCTTAAAGGTCTTTTCCAACCTAAATGATTCTATCATTCTATGAAATACTTTCCCAGTGGATGTTTGTGCACGTGCACACCTTCGAAGATCATCCGATCAGAGACTCAAAGCTGTTTAGGGAAACATGCTTTTATTTGCAGGAGCAGGCACAGGCATGAGGGGCACCTGCAGAATTTCTGTACCAGATGGGAGATATATGCTATTAGAGGGGAATTGTGGGTGACTTGGGCTTCCTAATAGGAAACACTCAGGCCTCAGTTTGCCTCATTCCTATAGACTTGCCTTCTGTGCAGGCTTCTCTCTAGTTTTCTTTAGTGGGGCTTGTTTTGTTAGGTAGTGCATTCACTTCCAGCTGCCCCCCACCCCCCTTCTCTGCATGAAATAATATTGGCCAGGATGTGCTTTGGGTGTTTTTTCTCTTGTTCTTCCATGTCACAAAGATTGTCACAGGCCTCATTAAGTAGGTAAACATGCACATCAATTATAAACAAATCTGTTAATGACTATAACACTGCAAACTATGTTTGCAGTTTCTTCATAAGTGAGGCTACAAATGCAACTTTTTCACTCTGCTTATTTAACAGCAATATTGGGCTGTAACAAGATTAAATCATATGCCATTGTACATCCCACCAGAGAGGATCCAACCTTGAAAATAATTAAATCGCCGCAGTTGCCCTGTCTGTCTAATCAGTTCACAGCATTCAGCTTTGACAGCATGGTAAAGCAGCTGCAATGGGCTGCAGAGGCCCCATGGTGGGTTGCTGAGGTGCAGGGCATGCTATACGCTGTTTGAATAGGGGCTCAGACTGTTGGCGTTTGCAGGCTCCCAAAGGCCTCTCATCGACTAGACAGAGGTGTTTTGCATTCAGCAGAGGTCAAGGAGCATTTCTAGGTGAAGGAGGGACATAGGCAAGAGGAGTGAGCTGTGTGGCAGGAGCCAGCAGGGGAAGTGCTGCGGCACAAAGGTACGTTCTTGTGCTTCGAGGTGATGTCATTCTGGGACTGCACAAAAGAAGCAGCGGAGGCTTTTATGCACAGCCAGATGACATCAGCTCCATACAGTAGCCATGGTGCTGGGTTAACTTGCTTTTGTAAAGCTCTCAAAGCTTTCCAGAATCTGCCTGTGTAGTAAGCACTCTTGCACTTTCCCTCCACGTCTGTCTCCAAACATTTCCCGGACTCTCCGCCCCCTTGCACTGCTTTTCTGCACTGACACATTCTCTTCTCTGTCAGCCAGAACTGCCCCTCTCTTAATTCCTGGACACTAAACTACAGCCTAACACTGCACAGGGTCCAGACTGCTGATGTGGGGCTGTGTCTGAGCAACAGAACAGGATCTGTGGGTTCAGATAGGGCTGGCTCCTAGGGAATGTCATTACTGGCTCTGAACATCACAGCTGCAACTCCTGACAGCCTGTAATATGAGTGCAAGTTCCTCCAGAGCTGACCACAGTTGCATCTTTTTGTTCATTGCAGGTGCTTCCTTTCTTTTCTTGATTGGTCTAATGTACAAATATGTGTATTCCTCTTACCCACAGTGGCTATGATGTCTGGGCGTATACTGTTGCCCTGGACTGAATAAAATTAGATATGTTCTTGTGGTCTGGGTGCTGTATTTGCTTCTCCTTTCTAAAAATCTTACAAATGCACACCCACACACTATCATTGGAGAGTCTCCTTGTCTAGGGAACTCACCAGGAGATGCAGCCTTTGAGTTGTGGATTTCAGAGTGAAGCATTCTGGTTCCCTCTTCCCTGAGGGCAAATCCCTAAGAGAATCTAAACCTGGATCTGGTAACATCTCACCTGACAAGAAAATAAGGCAATTAAATATATTGTTGAGAGAAGAGATTTACTTCTGCTCAAGTGACAAATATGTGCTCTAGAGTTCAAGCTGCTGTGAACTATTTCTCAGGCTGTTCATGTGCTCCTTAACTGGAGGTTGTGAAGCATCTGTGAGATGTATATCAAGGACATTCACATGCTTTAGTGGTAAAAGAGAGCAGCACTGACATAGTTCACCAATTTGCTTCAGACACTTCTCCAGGCAACTTTGCTCACAGTTATGAGGTGATCACAAAAAGCTGAAAACTTACCACATTGATAACTGACCTGAGGAGCCCTTCCTGCCACACATGACAGACGTTTGAAGTGTTTTGATTTGAAAATTTGCATCTTATCTCTTCAGTGGCTGAGACACTGGGTGCTGAAGAAAACCCAGTGTCTAGGCTTTCCCAAAGATAGAATTAGTAACTTGTCTTAGGAGAAGGCTGTTATTTATGCTTAAAAGTGTCCTGTATAATTTTAACTTGGATGGAAAGCTCTAGTGCAAATAATTCAATTTAAAAGTGGTTATGGTTCTGAAACAACACTGTTCATCTAAGGAGCTTTCATTGATGAGTCTTGATTTAGAACTGATTTGGCTAAATCACTAATGTTTTCTTCTGTAGCCAAGGCCTCAAGAGGATTATTCACCAGAGGAAAGCTTGAATCTGCAAGGCATCCATTACACTTCTGCTATTTATTAGGAAGCTTAATATAGGCAAATATATTTGGGGGCATATATTGGCCCTTTGAGAAAGAACAAACCCTTGGTAACAGTCTGGACATTGCAAAGATGGCATGCCAATTGAATTGCTTTCCTTAAAAAAAATAATCAGGAGGCCAAAAGGGCAAAGGTCTCTCAGTGCAAAATTACACTAGTGACAACTGTCACTATCTGAGAAGACACATATTTCCTAGATATGTCACTTACCTTATTAAACAATGTGCATGTAGGAGCTGACTGCTTTATATATACATCTGCATTTCATTAGAAGCTTATACATTTGGCTTCTTGGTTGTCAGTAGAGCTTATAAATTCAATTGGGTCTTCTCAGCATAGTCAAAATTTGCACCAACTACTCTGTTTTCTGTGACACATTAATTCCCCCTTTAAAAAAAAAGCAAAGTATGCTATTGAGGAAACAGTTATGTAGCCCTAAAGTATTGTATTGTTCTTTTTTTTCACTGTCATCTTATTTCTGTTGGATTTCCCTAAGAAGTGATTGATAGTGTGTGGAGAAAGCCACTTGGTTCATGAGAAGAGATGTTTTTGTTAGTCTGAGTCTGTATTTTGAGAAGATGAAAATTATTAAAAGTCATATGATAACTAAAGGCTGGGGTTTTCAGTAGATGTGGCAAGTAAAATGTGAAATAGTTTGTTAGTTCTTCAGGAAAGTGTAACTGAAACAGAGATTAGAATGGGATGCAGAGGCCATTCACTGTGGACACTTGCCAGGCACCCGTTAGGACTGCTGGGGAGAATATTGCACAGCACGGCAGTAGGGCAGCGGAGGCCCACGTTTCCTGAGCCTCAATCATAGGTCTGTTGTTGATTTCTTGTGCAGCCCTTGACAAATTGCCATTCATTAAGTTTTCAAAAATGAGTACTCCTTCTCACTGTCTTTCTGCCACATGAAGTCTGAGGATGCACAGGGTCTGATCTTTTCAAGTCCTGAGCAGTTGTTTTGAGTTGTGGGTGCTACTATGTTCACAGCTGGGTTTTTGTATTGCAGTCTGGCTATTAAAAACATAGACAAGTATGTGAGAGCTAAGGATGAATTCATTTCTGTTTCTTCAGCAAGCTGGACCCCCCCCCCCGAAATTAATATATAAGAATAAGGGCCAAATTTTCTTAAAATGCTTGTTGCTGAATAGTTCAATCAATGCCTGAGACCTAGAAAATGGCGCTTTTTTAAAACATTGAACACTGGCAGCTGACATGGGAACTGTGACCATTCAGTATCTTGAGGGATTCAACTCCTGTTTAAATGCCTACATTTGCCTTTATGACTCTGGTCCCAGTAGTCTATATTTATTTATTATCCATCTTACTGATTTCAGATTGGAACACACTGAAAAAAATACCAGGATTCAGGAGAGTGATAACACAAAAGTAATCAAAGGTACAGAAATGATTGACAAATCAGAAAGAAATAAAAATATCCCAATCTCTCACTTGAATTTTTACTCTCTTGATAAACCTTCATCACAAAAGTTATACCACTTGCTCTATTAGACAATATTATATGAACCAAACCTAGTCACGGCAGCAAAAGATTTCAGAATGAAATCCCGGTTATACTTAATGCAAGTATTAATGCAGTACAAGCAAATGTTCATCCTACACACTCCTTGCAGCCAGAGTCAGTTAGCTTATACTGAAACATTTCACCATGAGCACAAATTGAACAACTTTCACTTCCCTAACTCTGATTTTACAGGAACAGTGCCAGTTCACTTTAAACTTTATGGAAGGGATTTTTCTAGCATGTGGCTAAAATATACCCATGAGTAAATCTGAAAACCTTGCAAATAATAGAGGTTTTCACAGATTACTACTTCTCTATTCAGCTATAATTATTTAAGAGAATAGGGATTCTTTTTTGGCTAATGAACACGATCTGCTAACCAGACTGGCAGTAATATAGAAAGATCTCTAAATCATCCCTTGCACGATCTTCAATGACTACTTAGATTTTAGCCAGAGGAAAGCAAAGACACCAAATAACATGTTTCCTGAGCTCTCTATTTGTTGTCTGATTTCCTAGCAACTAACACCAGGTTAGGTAGTTGTTTTAAGCACTTTTCAAGGGAATTCCAGGACCTTTACACTACTGAAAGAGTATCTCCTCTCCCCTTTTTTTTAAAATCAGTTTGACTGCAGGGCTGAAGCTCCCAAAATGACTCCAAGGAGGTCTGCACAAACAGAGCATATACTGCATGCAGTTCAGCTGCAGTGCAGCTGTTTGTCTGCCCACATACAGCAAGACTGGATTTTTGTGCTGAGTAAAACTTCTAAAGATGTTTCACAAGAAACAGAGCCGTTTCAGATTATTCACTATTATTTGAGTGAGCACTGAAGACATGCAGCAGTTTATAGGTCCTGCTTCCATGTTTTTATTTAGCCTTGAAGACCAAATCTTTTTTACTTTGTTGCCATAAAGAGCACAAATGCCATTTATTTTAATTGAAGTAACCTCTGATCTGATGTTTGCAGACAAATATAAACTTTGGAAGAAAGATTGTATTCATTTAATGGTGATGCCAAAGATGGAAGAAGTTTAATTAGCCAAGAGGATTGCATCATCATTTAAACCTTTCCTATTTCAATATCTTAATAAAGTAGGCAGGCTACTTTTGTATGGAAATTACATTCCAATTTTTTAAAAAAATAAATATTTCTTAGCTGGCTCAAAAAATAGGGAAATGATACAATACATACAAATGCATGCTTCAAAAAACCCAGGACTGGCATTTCTCCTGAAGCTTTCCTTTCAGATACAAAATCCATACATATATCCATATATATATGTAAACAAATATGCATCTGCAGCTACCTCTACACTTTCAGCCTAGACACCATTCATACAAATGTAATTTGTTTGATATATTTTCTGATTATTTTACATATCTGCCAAGGCACATTTCAAAGCCTAGTGTAAGCACCTTAAAGCAGGAAATCTGTCTTCATAGGTAACACATAAATAATAAGAAAAATACTTGGAGTTTAATTTTCCTTGATGGCTTGTGTCTGTGATCCAGTCAAAGAAAGGGATAATGCTACAAGAATTTTGTGGCTAATGAAAATGGAAAAAACAGTGAATAAATCAGGGTTCAAATTCTAAATTCACCTTTTTAAAATATTCAGGACAAAATGTTTGTGAATAGTAAGGACCCATAGTGTTCCAGGAACTGAAATATAAGCTGCAATGTCAATGAATCAAAGTTTGCTTCTCATTTTGAAACAGTATTCCTTGACAATTTATTTTATTTTATTTAGGGCCAGGCAAATCTTTCACAGACAGTGTTTGTAAGCATTTAAAAAAATTTTTTTATCATTATTTGAGGGTTTGGTTTTGGTTTTTTTCATTTTAATGTTCCATAGATGTAACAAATTTAAAGGCAGGGACATTTGTTTTAATCTCCTAAGTATTTCTGTAAATATGTTGTTAAAATCATCTGGCATCTGTATTTTAGAAAAAGTACAACAAGGACTGATTCTTACCTCATCCATAAAAGAACAGAAACATAATATATAGACTTTCTGCCAGTTGGCCATATAGTTTCTGCTCTGATATGGAGGTTTCTGCTGCATATGTAGGTCAGCCAAAATAGTCCAGGTGTGAAGGTCACATATTTGCAAAGGTCAGTGAGTTCTTTATTCAGATATTAGTTAGTGAATACTTAGGAATAAACTCAAGCAATTTTGTCTCTGTTTGCAAACAATTAATAGCAAAATGAGTTCAGCACATTCATTGTAAGAAATGAATTGCAGAGGTCTAAACGTTGCTTCCATTTTACTGGAGCACTTAAGAAGAATCACTTCTCTTTTTACAAAAAGCCTTTTCTGGGAACATTTGTAGCTGGAAGAAAAGAAATAGGACATTAACAACAGTTTGACATTCTTATTCATGTGCTTCACGTACCTCATCCAGAGAATGTCGATTGAGCTCAGAGAAAATATAAACCCCTCTGGAGAGGGAGTGTGAGTAATCTGAATGCTACCTGCAGGGGCTGCACAGAAAGAAGGGTCTGTGCCTCAAAGTGCAGCACACAAGCTTTCCACTCATCAGCCATTTCGGGTTTAAATAAAAAACATGTCTTTGTGGCTATCAGGAAACTCTTAGTAGGAGAAGCTGAGTCATAACTGCCTGCTTAGTTTAAAAATGTTCCCAGCTTTCTTCAGGCTGAGATAAATAGCAATTGGCTTTGTTCTCGCCTGCTGAAATTCCCCACTCTCCCCGTTCCCACCCCCTCAGGAGCCAAGCCATCAAGTCTGTTTGTTGAGAAAGCTTTCTGTTTCCCAGGCTGGCGACAGCTTTCCCCTCCTGAAGTCTGTCCTCAGCGGCAGTGTCATTCGTGCTGCTGAGGGAAAAGAAAGAGAGGAGTTCACCCTGCAAATTTCAGCTGTAAGGCTCCCTGCCTGCCGACACCTTTTTTTTTTCCCTCCAGTTGTAAAAACTCAGTGACCTGGCTTCTTTTGAGTAAAATTAGGCCATCTTCTGATGATACTGGGGAAAAAAAATGGGGTGGTGGGTTACCCTGAAGCTTTCTTCCTCTCTCTGTGCTGAAATGTTTATGAATATCAAAGTTTTCGGGGCTTACCATTTACCCACTGGTGCTGGCAGGCCTCGGGAAGTAAGTGCACTACCGTTTTCTGTTTCCAGGGGACTGAAGGCAGGTTTGATTTCAAATACACTTAAAAGCTTCTCTTACACCTTAAGAAATTGATAGCTTGACAATGTAGCTTTGTGGCTGCAGGGCAAACCAGCTCAGGGTTGTGTAGCATCCGATACAGCAAGGCGGAGAAAAATGGAAAAGGACTAAGCTCATGTGAATTCACCTGTGAAGTCAACCTTGGCTATGTAAAGCTTTCCTGGGTTATAGCTAACTAATGTTCAGTTGTGGGAATGCTTCTGTTTAAAAGATGGTTTTACAGTTATTACTGGGTAATGGACTGAGAGATCTGCATTACATTGCTGGCATGGCTGGAGTCTTCCTCACATCTGCATTTAGACAGCTCTTTTTTAGTTTAAAATAGCTTCTTATTGATTTACTCCATTTCAGACATGCTGCTTTTTCCTCTCATAGATCTGTACCTTGCAGTCCTGGAAGTCCTAGAACTAACTGTGGCAAAGACAAGATTTCAGTGAGGAGCTGAAAGACCCCACGGTAGAGATGATAGCAAGTGCCACTGGGGGTTAGCAGCCACCATTCAATAACCACCAGCTTATAGCAGAAAGTGTTGAGGAAAGTACTTGCATTTATTTGAAGATCTTGATTTATAGCTTCCTGAAGTAAAAAAAAAGAGAGTTAAGCAGAGCAATGGCCAGAGATACCTTGTTCAATTTGCAAATTAGTTGAGCAGGTCAGAGGGGTAGTTTGTTTGTTTTATGTTGTAAGATATCTCCTATGACTAAAAGTTCTGATACAGATGCTATTTATCATTCTGACATACCACAGTACTTGCCTTTGGGAATATAGAGTTCATGGTTTGTTAGATGGTTTTATTAAGTATTTTGGGGCTTTTTCGCTATGTGACACAACCTTCCCTCTGGAGATGAAGCCAAAGATTGATGGAGCGTGGGCTTTACTTACAGAGCTTGAGTGACCCTGTAAAAGTTGTGTAAGCAGGAGATTAGCCTAAATGAAGTACTTGGGGCCTTGTAACATAGAGAGTAAAAAATTGCTGCTGCAAGGCAGAGCAACACATGTGTAAAATCAGATCGAACACAATTCTCTTGCTTTCTGCATGTGGCAGATACACAACCACTGTACTGGCTTCCCTAGAGGTGAGGTTCCACCATGAATGCAGCTGATCTAAATCTGCCCTCACTCTAGGAAGGGCTGTTGTGCCTTCCCACCCTGTTGACACCTGCACCTGGGGACAGGGTCTCAGGAAGAGTATCTTCCCTGGAACTCAACAAAAGGTGGGTGGGTGCAGCAGTCACCACATCTCCATAAAGTAATGATAAAACTGCAGTCTCTGGCACTCACCTTTGTGCTGTCAAATCAGAGTCTGCATTTGATCCATTGTTTTACCTTTTTTCTTTTTAAATCAAGCTCGTAATATGCAAGAATTTAATCATCCAAGGGGCTGAAGACTGAGGCTGGACAATAATTTCTTATCTGAAGAGAAAATACTTAACTTTTTAAACATGGTATGTCTTAGAATTCAATAAAAAATAACATTATACCCATCAAATGTCAGAAAGCCAGTTTACCCACTGTGACTTGGCAGCTTGTAATCATGCTCAGTGGGCTGAGAGAAATTGCATTGTCTTTAATTTTATGATTTCTAAAGCAGTGGGAAACGGCATTTTTACAACAATAGGAAGCCCTGCCTATAATAACTTAGTCTGTGTATTAGTTGAGGTCAGTAACAGCTGAGGATGGATCTGATTCAGCTTTCTAGAACTGATCAAAGTTAGAGGCCAGTACAAAAAATGTCACTTTTTTTTGCTCTGTGTCTCAATTTCTTCAGCTGTCAAAGCAGATAATGGGGTACAGTGAGAAACATGCCAGAACAGGAGGTGAAGTGCTTACTGCACAGGGAGTGCCAGCAGGTCCAGCCTGGTGTCCTCCAGTTTTTGTTCCCTCCTAGACCTCGGTTCCCTGTGATAGAGCAGACCCTCAAGCCCAGCATACACATTCCTACGTGAAACAGGTGCTAATGCCTGTCCTCATTGCAGAGCTGTCGGTGAGTTTTCCAGGGCCCTTCACTGATGAACTGCTTTGCTGCTGTTGTCAGGTTGTGGAGGAGAACTCTCTGGCCCTTCTGGTTCATTTCACAGCCCTGGCTACCCCAACAGATACCCAAGCAATAAGGAATGCATCTGGTACATCCACACAGTGCCTGGTAGCAGCATTCAACTCACCATTCAGGAGTTCGACATTGAATATCACCCAAACTGCAACTATGATGTTTTGGAGGTAAGAGCATTAGATTTACTCCTCAAAATTACACAAGTTGCATGCTTTTTTGTCTGGAACAGGCAATCTCAAGAATTGCAGGAGCAGAACAACAGTTCTACTGCAATTTCCCATTTCTGCTGTGGTTATGGTTACGTTCCACGGATGTTACCATAGAAGCCACAATGCTCTTATTATTTTTTGCTTTTAGGCTTTTGGTGTCTGTATACCTTAATCAATAATGATGCTAGACACGGTACACTTCCAAACAAGACACAAAACTGTTTTGAAAAACTAGTTTTTAAAAGTCCACCTTTTACAAAGAATTAAATGAAAGGTGCTGTACCATGGAGATAAAATCTCCTGAGGTAAGGGTAGATAATGGATCACTGGAGGGATAACTAAGGTAAGACTTTGTGTGGGACCTTCCAAGAAAGTGGGGAGGTTTATAACGCTGAGCACTGAAAACTATAAAGAATCTCTGTACTCAGAAAAAAGAATAAAAGAGGCAGTGTCCTAATCATCTTAGAGTGGTGGAACAAGGAGGAAAGGGACCTCTCTAAAGGCTTAAGAGACACATAAGGCTGGATGGTTCTGTTATATACAACATCTTTGTGCTCATATTGAGAAGCAACCAGGTGACCAATCCCAGCTAACAGGTTTGAATAGACTTCTAGCATGGAAAGTAGGGACAGGAAACAATTTCAGGAAGAAATTCTTTAGAAGTATAGACCTTCTAGATCACTCTCACTAGACAGTTGAGATCACTAATGGAGGCGCAGTTGTTGGATCTTTCAATGTTAATACATGGGTGATGTTTGAACATTTTTGTAATGAACCCAAAAGACTGATTAAGAGATCTTGTACTACTCCACTGGGGCCTTTCTTCTCCTCTTCTCCTGGGTAATGTGATGTGTGACCAGCATACAGCTAGACAGCTTTCTATCCAGCACCTACACATGCTCACTGCTAACTATTCTGACCTTTGTAGTTTTGATTTCTCCAGCCTATGGTCTTTACTGCATGGTCATCAACAATACCCCTGGAAACCTTAACCCACATCCCAAAGCAGATCCTAAATATTGCCAGATAGATGATTGCTAAGCATTTGTATGAGTAGAAGAGATGTATAACTTAACTACCGCTTTCTGGTTGTGAAACTGGCTTCCCTAGCTTAGCAATGAAGTAGAAGGCTTGACCAAATGGACACTGTGCTTTGAGTGTCCTATTGACTTTGGGACTTCTGTAGAATCTCTGTGTAATGAATTCTCCATCAGTAGCATTGGCAAGCACGACTGTATGTCACGTTGCTGACACCAGCGCATGTAAGTAGGTGACCTGTGTTGGTTGGTTTTGGTATTGATTAAGTCTATTGTATTGCAGCAGTTTTTGTGCCTAAAATGACTGAACTGAAGCTAGTCTGCCTGTAAGTTTCAGTTATGTCTCTGTTGACCAAAGGAATCCATTAAACAGTTACAAAATCTAAGTCTGCTGTGGTTGACCATTTCTTGAATAGTTCAAGGACAATGCCTACATCTACAGGTGGTCACCCAGGAGCTATCATGGTCCAGTAAGAGCATAGATGGTTGGCAATCGTTTGCTTGGGAACTTTTTGACTATTAGCAGGGCTGGCCTAAAACCAATGGGTGGGTTTCCAGGCACAAATTGCTTAAAGATGCTTAAGAAGATCCTGCAGTTTGCTGCTGTATGTACCTGAGCAAGATATTCACTGTAGGTTTTGGATATTCTTTCTTTACCATTTCAAGCTTAATTGCTATGCTTTTCTTCTTTCCAGCCTTACTCATTCATGAGCACAGATGCCCACCTTGCTGTTTGAACTTCCCTGCCTTCCTGCCCTCTGAATTGGCATGCCTTTGAGTTACTTGTCTTCTGACGTTGGCTCATCCAGTTCCCAAAATCCGTCTTTGATCTGCTTACAGATAACCTAATGTAAATCAACTTACTGGGAAAAACTGGATCATATCTTAGTGCAAGATCATGTGGCAGCAAGCAGCTTTCCCTGTCAAACTGCAGGCATCTGGTGAAGCTTCATGTGCCTTGCCACATATATATTTTCTTGCTTTTGTTATAAAATTACACATTCACACCAGGATTGGTATAGTGTGCACAGAACAAATGATGACTCAGATCTAGTGTGGGAAAAAAAAAGAACATGATTAGCCATTTCCAAGAGCAGCTCTATCTTGTTCCTGTACTTATCTATGTATATCCAGGCTGAAAATGACACACAAAAAAGGTTTGAAAAGTGTTAGAAAAAACAGAGGTGCTTGGTGTGCTTTAGACACAGTGTGTTTCAGTGATCACTAAGGTTCCAAACTTCTTTCACTCTCACATTATCTTCTCAAGAATATCCTGTCTAACAAGTCTTTGAGTTTTGAAGTCTGCTTTTTCTCATAGTTATTATCCTGATTTCACTTTTTCCTTATCTTTGAATAGTGAGTTCTACTGCTTCCTGTTTTCTTTCAAGTCAAGTAACTTTCCAGTTTCAATAGAAAGTCAAAATCAGTGTCAAAGCAGCTCTGCACCTTGCTGTCCCTCCCTATCCCATTAACTCTCTATACTCTCTGAAATAAGAAGCTATCTTTAGAAAATTGCAATAAATCATGTTCTTTTCTGTTGCTTTTCCAATATATATTATCTTGTAATAAAAATTCCCCAGTAATCACAAAACTTGCTCACCTGAATGGATTTAGCTTTTGCTTGGAAACGCTCTTACCCCTTCAACCTAACAGAGAATTGTAGGAAAATTTTAAGAGATCTTTCCTAGTGCAGCACCTTTACTGCCATTTTTATACCATAGTTCTTGAATATTTCTCTCTTGTACATTTTTCTGAAGAATATTTTTTCTTGTAAAATGCAGCAACTGTCTCCCTTCCCTTTCCTTTGACCATGCCTCCTAAACAGGCTGTCCCTTCCGTGTCAGTATCCCAGTACTGCCATATGTTTCACCAAGACTGTGCAATAATAGTTATGTGTGTGAAATCTTCAAATTCTACCCTGTGGCTTCTGTATCCTCAAGTATTTGACATATTCTCCTTCGGTCTTCCTCCTCCATGTTTCTTTTATGATACTGTCGCACACAGTCTTTCTCTCTTCCTCATCATATTCCAGTCCTTTTACAAACATCCAGAAGCAAATTTTAAGTTGTTCTTAAAGATGTTTTCTAGAAAAGTTTCATGAAAACAGAAGCCATCATTTTGGACAAAATGAAAGAGTTAAGAATATTTTTAAAGTAGCTTCTATTTAAAATACATATATAGAGAAAAATGACCATGCCTGCTTTGTTAAATTATGAAATTTTTTCTTTAACATGGACCAGATATTTTTAAACTATAAATATATTCTGCCACAGCAAGATGTAGCCCTGAGCTGAAAAGGAAGGAGTCCTGTCAGTCTATTGCACTTCCAATATATTAGATGCTCTGGTCTTCTCATTTAAATATAAAGAAACACCAAGTATTACCATAATTCTTAATTCTCTGTCAAAGCCAGGCTCTCTTTTTTGCTAGCGGTTATATCTGGACAGGGATCAGTTTTATTCCCAGAAAATCTGTGTCATGAGGGTGACCAACCACATAAAAACAGTTTTCTGTTGCTCATAACTGTGGAATGCTGACTGTTAACAATAAATGGAGCTAATGGGGCAGAAGCAAATGATAAGAACAGATTAAAACCATGGGCTTTATGGCAGTGTCCTGCACCCGCGCTATGCCATCCAACATCATTTTATCTCTGGATCAAGTGCTTTGGTCAAACTAAATGTTTTTATTTTTATTTTTATCTGTTTGCAGCTCAGACATCCTGTGACTCTTTGTGAACCACACCCTGGAATTCATTCTTTCCATCCATTCTCTCTTCCCTCTTATTTTTTTTTTTTAGTGGTAACTATCGGTTTTCCTCTTTGTAGCCAAAAATAATATTTTATTGTTTTTTGTCATGGAAACACTCTAAATTTTTAGAGTTTATTAGGCTGTTTATTCCAGCCCTTGTGAAAGCAGAAGAGAATACACTCCTGACTGTAAAGATCATGCCTTTGACTGTGCTTTTTATTTTGAAACTGTGCAGAAGGCCATTGCTGAACAGTTAACAATGTAAAGGAGACCCACAAACCTCAGATTTCCATCAATATTTTTTCCACATCCTTAATTCTCTTCCAACAGGCAAACTCTAAGTGTTCGGCTTGGGCCAAGTTAATTTCTGAGGTAATACTACAGAAGTCAGCAGGGTTTATATCAGAGCTGGATTTGGTCCCCTTGCCTGTGGTGTGCAGATGGCCCCAGGGAGCAGCAGGGATGGTGTGAGAGGCAGGTCCATGGTGTTTATTAGATGCATATTAGAAACTCCTGCTGTTTCCTCTGCCACATAGATTCTCTGGGCTGGTTGAGATGATTAAGAGCATGTGTTCCTGCTAGATCTCATGCTGTGGCTCTGACTCAGGGAGTGTACCACAAACATTTTAAAATTCACATTTCGAACAGAATTCTGACAAATGCAACTGTCATTGGGCCTCACAAGCAGCCAAGCATTAAGATTTTGCTGAAGATACTGAGCTTCCAGTGGACGAACATGCTTCTTCCCCAGACTGTGACTGCTTCATCATAGATCCTTAATCTGACCTGTGATTTCATCCATTCTGACTTCTCTTGAATGCCTTGAGATGATCGATTGGACAGAGGAACCATTATCCATTCAAGTCATGCAGCTTCCCTTCAGAATTCAGAAAAGTGCTGTCTCAGTCAAAATTGAAATGTTTAAGCTATTAAGCCTGTATAATCAGCCACTAAACCAAAATACAGTCTTCTGAACATGATGTTTATAAAAAAAATTAATCTCTTGTTTCTTCTGGGGATGCAAGCTTCAGCTTCTGAGGTCTCATACCCTGGAGTCACTGAATATTTTTTCCGGTTAAAAGAAAAACAACTTTTTTCCCCTTGTTCTTCTAATGACAGAGTAGTATCAGGCACGGTGAGTAGCTAATGAGCACAAATCACATAGCACTGCACTACACTTAGCCCTGGAGCTGGTGGGACAAGCTCAGCTATTTGTACGACTTGTTCAGATACTTAGCTTGGACAGAACCTAAACTTTTTATGAGGTTAAGAAGTATCTAGCAGAACTTATTAAAATACTGAGTTTCTCCTCAACTACAAGAGATCAGAGGCAAAAGGGCCTTATTGAAGCTTGTTTCTTAGAGTACTGCCACTTTCTGAGAGAGATTAATGGATTGCTTTTTTTTACCTTTTTGATGTTTACCAGACTAATAAAATATTGGAGCAGACTTGAGTTGCTACTGGTGGGATAACCCTAATGGGATTTGTTGCCTTATCTTCCTATTCGCTGGTTTTGTTTTTAGAACTTGTTGTTCTCTAGTTTAGCTTTAGGATTTACACATAATATATGCTGATACAATGAGACTCTACTGCAAGTTCGGTTGCCGAAGACAACAGCACACTCTTTATTTGGTGTATTTCTTTAACAGTTTTCACATTTGAGGTCACTGTCAAGCTGACTTTTGCAGCTGCTGTCCTACCAGGAACATACCAGTGGAGTGCGGGAGACCCTTAATATCAGGTGGCATTTCATAAGCACATGAGAAGCCAAGAAAATTCAATCACTGAAGGCACAAGGCAAAAAAAACTGCATCTGGTTTTGAAAATTGTACTGAGCATGTGTGTTTTCTTCAGCTTTGAGAGAGAAGACTAAGAAAGGTCAGCCAGTTCCACCAGTTATAAATGGGCTCAAACTAAAATCCCACATCCATTCTGGGAATCAAGAAACAGGATTAACAAGGCTTTAGCACTGCCATCTAATTCACTTGAATTCCTTTAAAAATGCATTATAAAGTACACAATACTGCTGATGGTGTTTAAGAGAGTGGTGGTTTTCCCATTTATAGTTGCCTGAGGCACACTTTTTTGAGTAGAAAATAATTACTCTTAAAAGTCAAAACCTGTCTTCTGTGGGAAATTTGTATTATATATCCTTGTTTCTGAAGATGATTATTAAAATGTAGGTTACTTGATCAAAATCCCATAGTTTTTGCTTCTGCCATTGAAGTCAATAAAATTGCAATTTTTTTTTTGTCAGGGTGATCTAATCTAGCCCCAATTTAAAAACCATTCTTAACTGTGCCTTCAAACATAAAGGGTGCAAAATACCAGCACAAGTTCCTGCAAAGAGATACAGTTTGTTTGCACATGCACAGAAAAAAATCTGGTTTTATATTCCCACAGAAACAAGGGGCTAACCCTGGAGGGATAGGGGAAAAAGAATGTAGCAGTCTCCAAAGCAGAAAATGTTTATTTAATGGAAGGTTGTTTTGAAATCATTTAGAATTTTGTACTTGTGCCAGGTAGTTCAGATACCAAGTAAACCTGCATAGAAAATAACTTTATTAGCTACTTTACATTTAAAAACGTGGAATTGCTTTCAAAACTTACTAATTTTTGTTTTTCTTTTCTTTTCTCCTAGCTAAACAGTTCTCCTGTACTCAGTGGGGTGGATGGTCCCTTGAAAATCTCTGACAGTGTTTCTTCCATTTTTAGGTCTATGGTGGCCCTGATTTCCTCTCTCCTAGACTAGCCCAGCTGTGTGTTTCAAGATCAGCACAGAACCCTCTGCGAGTCTCTACTACTGGCAGTTCAGCCATTGTCCGTTTCAAGACAGACACAGCAGTGGCAGGGAAAGGTTTTCATGCTTCCTGGCAAGAAAATCCGGGTGGTGAGTATACTGGTTAATACCAGGAGAAATTTAGGAAGTCTGAAAGTCACAGGTCAGCCATGCAAGCATTTAAAATAGTCAAACATCATAGGACCGAAAAATGAAGAATTTGGGTGTTACTGGATTTGATAACACTAAGAGATGCTGAAAAACACAGAGGGAAAAAAAGACCTAAATAGCTGAAATCTAGGCCTGTTTATGTATGTTGTAATTGTCTACCTTGTTGGGGTTTTCTCTTTACATCAGGACATTTTTGTAATCAGAAAAGAACTTCTTCATGCTAGCAGCTGTTCCCACCCAGTCACCCACCCAGAATCCTTCATTAGCTGAATGATGCTTTTGATTTTAAACTGTACAGTGAAAAATACTTGAGAACATGGCTTAACTTGGAAAACTCGTCGGGCTCCAAAAATATTTGGAGTGATTAGTAAATACTTGAACTCTATGAGGTTCATCCATCTCCCATGTGATTTTTTGTTCAAAGCCTTTCTGGTAATCAGAAACGTTAAAGACATGCTTAAAAGACCTAACCACATGTCTCTACATGGGAATTCTTACGAAAAGGCCAATTATCAGAAAATAATTGTGATGAAAAGTGAGGAGATGCAGATTTTAATTCTTGCAGTATTGCTTGATTAAGCACACTGACTCTTTAGTTTGTCAAGGTTTATACTTCTCCATTCTCACAAGTTTTATGAGAAAGGCCCAAGATTTCTTTTTTAATACAAGAAGTCTACAATAGTCCTTTGAATTAATCCCCTTTCAAGATTTGGCGGCTTATTTTTTCTGCTTAGGCCCCCTGAAGCTTTCTCATCCCTTTACAGCATCTTGTCTATTGTACTCCAACCCCCCTCTAGCCTCTAGTCACCAGAATGCAGTAACAGTACAGTTTTTATCCTTCCAGCTGGCTGCCTCCATCTACAGCAGTCCCAACGTCTTCCTTTCACTTTCCTCCATCCCTTTACAACACATAAAAGTCATTTGTTTGTGTTAGTCCTATTGAAAGCCCTAGCACTTCCCACACAGGATCCATCATTCCAAGCTGTTTAGATATTCATGAGCATTGGATCTGTTCTGGTCAGAAATACCTGAGGGTGGAGTCCTCAGGAAGCCCTCAACTGCATTGATAGAGAAGCAGAGACTTCAGGCTCGTAATAGTTGTACTGCTCATGGGGAAAATGGAGGTCCTAGCTCTCTTGATATTTTCAGAAATGGTTTTCTCACCCCTGCGCTCAGCTAGGACTAGTTATTTCTTTCTCAGTATGTTAGATCTGTGGCATTCATATGAACAACATTTTTGATCGCTTTTACAGTATCTAGGGTAAAGGAATATCAGCACTAATGCTCCAGCCTTTACAACATCTACTACCAGCCTGGGATTAGAAAGAAACATTACTCATCAGCATTGTTGTTACATATTCACCAATAATGATAATGTTATACTTTCCTGATAGTCATTTCCGTTGATTGTTGTTGCAGACAGAACACTTCAACAGTTGGAGCACTCATCTTACAGAAGTTTAATGTAGAAAACATAAATATGGAGATGTTCTTTCCTTAGTTTAAAAATAGAGGTGGAACCTTGCTAAGCATAAAAGAGCTCTTGATTAAAACTGATTTTTTTTTTTTTTTTCAGGCTGTGGTGGTATTTTCCAAGCTACCAGCGGGGAACTCCGTTCTCCAAACTATCCTCAACCTTATAATAACAACACAGATTGTTCTTGGGTTATCCAAGTTGACTACGGCCACAGAGTCCTATTGAATTTCACGGATTTTGACATTGAAAATCATCCCCTGTGTAACTATGACAATGTTGCAGTAAGTAACAATAGAGATTTCAAAAGTTTCCTTAATGAGTCTTGTGAAATGCTTGCAAAAGAGGAACCTTACTGTGCAACGTAGCCTGTAGTTGATTTCAGACTCGTAGTTGCATAGTCATACTTATTCACTGATGAGCTGTGTCTTAAATTTCTAGCTAAATAGTTATGATCTAGCTCCCTTTGCTTCACCAGAGAAGCAGGCTTCACAAATGCATTTCTGCATTCTTCCCGGTTCCCACTTAACACCTGGAAGGATCTTTTCTTGAAAGCAATGTGTGCTGCATTCTGGCACCATATTTTTCCTTTTGGTGGTGTGAGTTGTAGTTAGTACTGCAGGAACAACCTTATACATAGATGGCTGTTATTAAGACACCCTTTTCTATTTATAGCGCAGTTTACCACAGCTTGCTCCAAGCCATAGGATGGGCTGCCCACATGTAATAGATTATCCATGCTCTGTTACAAACTCAGGAGAGAGGGAGGTCTGCATCCAGAGGGAATGGTGGCTGGCTGGCTTTCTTTATGTACTCACTGTGTATTCAGGTGCTTCTCAGCTGTCTGTTTAATTGCTTCATTAAAGCCACTGCTCTCTTAAAAGCTACACATTGCTGTTGGCTTGTGAGCTTTTGTTGATGTCACAGAAATTCAAGTTGCTGCTCTATCCAGAGCATGACAACAAAGAAATCTCCAATTGGCTTTTTGGGAGCAGGGACATGAAATCTCAACCTTTGATGTCAGATTGCACTTCACTCAGTACAAAGGCATGTGTGATCACTACCAGTTGGATAAAGCACAGTGGCTGTAGCCCAAAATCCAACTTTCCACTCCTTGATAAACTGTCGTTCACAGAGAACTCAATTTGGCATGAGCTGAGACTCTTTTGAAAACAGCATCAGGTTTGACAGCATTGCCTTGTAAAGCTTTTTTGTACTGAACCAGAAAAAAGGAAGCGTGTCCCCATTTTGCTGAGCAGAACTGAAGATTTCATTTGGTCACAAAGTGTCTTTGTACAATGACTGTTCATAATTTCTGGTTCTGAAGCATAGGGAAATATGGTTATATCTTTGTATTTACATTGTTTAACTACATCAGGGGGATTATTGAAAGGGAAAATCTATTGGAAAAATTTCCAAGTAATCTGTGATAGGAGTAGAAAACCAGATTGCCTGACAGAATTATGGGCCATCTGAAGTGGCATCACTGGTAAAAATAGAAAAAGAAATAATCACAAATTAAGGACTAAATTCTGTAAAGTCCTGATATACCAGTTTCTCTTTCAAACCTGCTGCCAATGGTTACATGTACCTATCTTAACACTTTGTAGAGTACTCAGCTCCATGAGCTTATTGCAGTTACAACTCATCACCTTTATAGGCCAGATAGAGGCACTGGGTTTTTAATCACTGAAAGGCACCAGTCCTTCAGCTGGCAGAGGAGATGCTGTAACAGAGCTCTTTGCATGAGTGGAGTTTGCAGACCATTGCAGTGCGGTGACCCTCCTTTTCCTCTATTGCCATACAAGTATCTGTGGTTTGCTTCTGCTTTTTAGTTTTTCAGGGGGTGGTGGTGGAGGAAGTTGTCCATCAGCCCCAGCTGTGCAAACACTACTGAAGCAGCAATGTGAGCAGGGAGGGAGATTTACATTTAAGAGGGTGGCTTGAAAATGGATGAGGGAGAGTGTTGAAGCCAAGATATAATGAAGAGCTCTGAGGCTCTGCTGTATGAGGTAGAGAAGTGCTCCTCAGTGCTAATGGAGGGAGACTAGCAGGGTAAAAAAGGAGTGCATGTTTAGGTTTTTTTTTTCTACCTGGTATGCCAATAAACAGAAAATCACTTGTTGCCAACACCTGGATGTGATTTGTGTTCATCTCATTCCAAGGCTTGCTATGCCTCACACAGTAATTGCAGAACAGAGTGAGGGGACAGAGAGTCCCTGGAAATATGTAAGTAGATGTGTAACTGTGAATGGTTTAGGAATTGTGTTCCAAAATCTGTGTAAAATGGAAAATATGGGCAGCTAAGGAAGCTGGTGGGTTGTTTTTCTCTCTCTAATATAGGAACAACTACTGTGTATGAGTAATACAGTGGTTCCACCCTTTTCTGCTTCTTAAATTTTTACTTATCTTTATGGATTTTATTTGCTCTGTGAGTTCTCTTGGGGCTTCCCTCCACCCTTGAGTGTGTCAGTGGCCTTTTCCTTCCTCCTTCCTCTTCTAGATTCAGTCATTTTTCCCTGTGTCATGACTTGAGATTTAGTCTTTTTAAAAAAATATTTCTATTGTAAATTCCTTTCTATGGAGAACACATGAAATTGTCTTTTTTTTTTTTTCCTGCGATGTTTTCCATTACACATTTGTTATGTGAGCAAAATGGAGGGAGGGAAAAAGCTCATGCCTGCTGCTTCTTGGCTATCCTGCAACTCCAAAACGCCCAGTTCATTTTTCAGTTCTGCTCAATGATTTCCCATGTGAATCTGAGCACAGTCCTAGGTTCAACCAAGTTAATTCTAATCCCATATTGGTAACCCGTGCTGTAACTGCTCTGAGCTCCCTCTAGAGTCAGTGAATGGAGTGCGCAGAGAGTAGCCGAGGCCACCAGAACCCCATTCTTCATTCACATAGCTGCCTAAATTTAGTTGGTGCCTCAGTTTCTATGCTTCAGTTTTGTATCTTATCTGTTCTCAGAAGAGATGAACATCTCTCCGTCTGTTAAGTCAGGATGTATAGCCTTTACTTTCTCTGATCTCAGGTATAACTCAGTTATATTCTGTAGAAAGCATGAGATCTTTGAGAAGACTTTTGCTGCGTACCAGCCCATTTGTATCTGGAGAGTGTGTCTCACGACAAACAAATGTGTTTCCTTGAAGGAAATAGAAGGAAAGAAATAATGAATGCACTAATTCCTGTATTTCTTTTGCTCATGTGTTTAACTACTATTGTAGGGACCAATTAAGTGATCTAGATGTACATAAATCCATGGGTCCTGATGGGATGCACCCATGAGTGCTAAGGGAGATGGCAGAAGTCATTGCTAGGCCATCTCCATCATCTTTAGTAAATCATGGAGAACAGGAGAGGTGCCTGGAGATTGGAGGAAAGCAAATGTCACTCCAATCTTCAAAAAGGGCAAGAAGGAGGACCCAGGTAACTATAGGCCGGTCAGCCTCACCTCCATCCCTGGAAAGGTGATGGAACAACTTGTCCTTGGCACTGTCTCTAGGCATATCAAAGATAAGAGGATCATTAGGGACAGTTAGCATGGCTTCACCAAGGGGAAGTCATGCTTGACCAACCTGATAGTCTTTTATGAGGATATAACCAGGTGGATAGATGATGGCAGAGCAGTGGATGTGGTCTACCTTGACTTCAGTAAAGCTTTTGATATAGTCTCCCATAGTATCCTCGCAGCTAAACTGAGGAAGTGTGGTCCGGACGATCGGGTAGTGAGGTAGATTGTGAACTGGCTGAGGATAGAAGCCAGAGAGTAGTTGTCAATGGGGCAGAGTTTAGTTGGAGACCTGTATCTAGTGGAGTCCCCCA
>VYZX01015574.1:0-15771 GCA_013401335.1 Brachypteracias leptosomus
ACACACACTTGTATATATACACATGAGTATATTTAAAAATTTAATATATATATAAACACTTGTGCTGCTGGGAGTCACTGATTTAGGCAACAGAATGGCTCCCAAAGCTGAGGTCCAGCCCAACAGGCAAAATAAGGCAGCTCAAAGAACAAAAATATGACTACACAGGGAAGCTGGGGACTTAGGGGGATGGAGAAAAAGAGGCTACAGCAACAGCAGGCTTTGCCAGAAGAATGGTTTGCTGCTGCCCACTAACTGCTAGTAAAAGCTGACCATTCTTCCAGCCCCTGCCAACCAAACTATTTTCATCCAGCCAAGCATCAAAGACCAGTTTTGCACAAAGAATAGGAAAAGAAGGGAAGGGTTTGAAGGATACATGTAACAACTGCTCCCCAGGGATCACTGTGCTACACCACAGGCTTGGGATGCAGTTGGGTATCAGGTGGTACCAGCCACACCAGCCACTGATAATTTGCTTCCTCCCTTGCTTGGATCATTTGGATTATCTGCACACCCCAGAACAACATGGCCCATGCTCTGGGTCACACTGCACAACCTTGGCATGGGAGCCACACTCTTAACTATTCCTGTGCTGCAGGTAGCCCAAGAGCCACATGTTGTTCACTGATGCATTGATTCAATCAACTAAAATATATTCTTGCAGAGATGAGATAAAGACAGCCCTACAGAGCTGCTATTTGCTGTTTAAAAGTAAAAGCAAAAAAAAAAAACCCCAACCCAAAACACTGCTTTTCAATGGGTAATTAGCATTTAAAAGCATGGTTTGTTATTTTAAGGCTGACTACCTTATTTTGATGATGTAACTTTAGGCCAGTTAATCATGGCACAGCAGAAATTTGAGTGAGCTAACACTGCATACAACCTGCACTTAAAAACCCCAAATGATGATGAGCTCTCCATTTCAAAACCCATTAGAACAAGCTGACTCACAGAAGCAGAAAAGTGATTGTACCAACATATTTTCTCCCTCTATCTTCACAGCATATGTCAGACAGCTTTTTGCAAAAAGCTGCTGGGTTGAACTCAGAGTTGATATTCTCTCTGCTACAGTTCACAAAGTTTAAGACTTTGCCATATTTGCAACGACAATACTGCACAGATGTTTCCGTACCCGATGCTTTAGGGGTCAGGTGGTCCCTCATCATGTCAGGTTGAAGCCGGGGCAGCAGCGGCTCTTTGTCACAGATGCTACCTTCTGCTGATCAGCTCACGGGCTATGTACCACCTCCATGGAAAGGCACATAAGCCACAAAGCCCATATAGGTTCTTGAAGGTACCCTGAATGGTGGCAACACCCCTAAAAACAGGAGTGTATCTACTTTTAAAACCAGAAGCATGCTAATATGGCACACTGCCTCATTTCAACCACCACAGCTACTTGGATGGTTCCTTACAGCCCATCGTTATCAAGAAGAGAACCTATAGCTAGTGCTGTCAGCAATGAAGTTCTGAGATAGTTCATTTATACTAAGGACACATCCAGCCAGCAAATAAAAACTATGTCAATGTGTCACAGAGTGTGACTTCCAAGAGGGAGGCTTTCAACTGACCAAGGCCTTTGAACATTCAATTCTAGGAACAAGCACATCCTACCCAGCCTGCCCTGCCACAGCAGGTGCAAACCTCAAGCATCAACACCCACACCTACAGACAGCACTTGGAATTGCTGCCCACAAACAGTCAGGCAGAGAAACTGAAGTCAGTTTGCTCTAGCTTCTTACTCATCCCACCCGCTTTGATGGCATCAAGCTGCAATCTGAAGTCTGGGACCTGTCCAAGTAGACTTTTCAAAGAGGGGTCCTACAGACAGCCTTCAACAAGGGTTAAGCCTGGATTTGTCCAACACAGGCATGTCCAGCACAAGGTGGAGTTCAATGACAATCCTGCAAACTCAACCAGCTGCACATGGAAACACCGCAAGCTGGAAATGCAGCCCATGATGAACAGAACAGCAAAGGATCAGCTAACAGCCAACCCAGCCAAGGTGAATATGCACACTGCTGCATCTCAGAGGCATAGCACTTTCCTTTCCTCAGGTTAAAGTGGAGCATTTGCATCCAGCTGGATCAGATTCACTGGACTAATTCCAACTCACTGTTTTTGGTTTGGTTTGGTTTTTTGGAAGAGTCCAAGAAGCCCAAATAGGTATATTTGTACTGACACTACCTAAAGCATGTCTCTCTGCTGTGAACTAACAGAAGCCTTGTGAACAGAGAGGAGCAGTGATATCATGCCATGACATCAAGAAAAAAAAACAGGCACTGGGGTTTGGGTTCTTTTGGTTTTGTTTTCCCAATCTTTTTGGGTTTTTCATGCTGGCACCTCCGTTTTTTACAGTCAAGGAAAGCTTTGGCTGCTAAGAACATACAGCCAGGAATTCACCAGGCAGATGCTGAGGCATTTTACAGGTATCCTAAATCCAAATGGACACCCAGAGTTTTGTCCAACAGTTTTAGAAAGCTGCCAGACATTTTAATGAGCTTAAACACACTTTTCATTAAAAAACTGGAAAGAGACTGCAATGCTCAGAGGGACGGGTTGTCTGCCATAAGCACTCACCCAGACCTCTGTCCTAGTTCAAATACAAGCACACCACCAGTTGAAGCTGTGTTATAAAGGCATTAAGGCCATCTCTACTGAATCATTAGTACAGCTTCCAAGTTGGACAGCATTAAGAATCCCTGTGGGGCCCCCCAGGAGAAGCCTTGCCCTTTACATTAACAGAAAAGGGAAGTGTTTGGAAACTTTCCCTTAACAGACAGACTACAACATGTACTTAACACTACCTTAATGCACATTTGAAACATTCAACTGAGTGAGGAAGAACTGAATTGCCCCCAGACTGAAACCTTTTTGAGTTTTGTAAAAGAGGATTAAATCAGCCCCAGCTACTGTCCATAAGAATGAAAAAGAAAACCCTCACAGACCAAACTACAGCCACCCTCCTTCTAACAGCAATCTGTATCATGTTGCAAGCCAGCCACTAGTGATTTAAATTCTAACAGATTTTGAAAAACATTGCAGAAATAGAAAGAGCCCTGAAAATGCATTGTCTTTGCGACAGTCTTAGTACCAATGAGCATCATGATTAGAGACACCTGTGCTCCTGTCTGACTCGCCTGCATGGTGAAGTGCCAGAGGAATTCTGGGGACAGGCACCGAAACGATGCCACTGCTGCAGAGGTTTCATTTATTTTAGTCAGAGTTCAAGTGTGCAATTCATTCGACACAACCAAATAAATGTATTTGCCATTAAATATCTTATTACAACATCTGCGTATTAAGCACTGGGAGTATAGCAAGAAGCACCTGAACATTAAAGGAAGAATAGATGAGCAGTTTCAGAATACAATACAGCTTCAGTGACAAAGGGAAAACAGAAGTGATTTATTTATAGCAACCACTTAAAGACAGCACACAGTGCAACTACTTGGGGGAAGGGGAAAATTAATCAGCCTTCATTCCAGAGCTCTCTTACAAAAATTGTTCTGGCTAAACAGCATTCTGGCCAGCTATCATAGTGCTGATCAGGGGTGGAGAACAAGTACTAACTACACAACACATGTACATCTGTAGTAAAACTGCAAGGGACAATTAAGAAATGCCATTTTGCTTTCTAAATAGTGATATTTAGAAGATATTGACAGGATAAGCACCTACCTGAATTTTACACCTAATAAAAAGTAGGATACTTATAATTCAATCCAGAGGAAATATTTATTTTCCCTTCTCTTCACCTCTCTCCGCTGGAAGGGAGGAACTGAGTGGTACAAGGGAGGTGGGTTCAGCTCTACTTTTAAGATCCTTCAAATCAGTTTCCCCAGTGTACTTACTGTTCGGGGTTTTTTGTTTGTTTTTTTAAAGAGAATATTATCAATAATTAAGTTTCAACTATCTAGAAAGATGGCATTCCCCTTAAACACATACATCCAATGTATTCAATTAAATACAGACATCTAATGTATTAAAATTAACTAAGTGCAATTAAATTCACTATCTTACCTGAAAAAAAAAACCCTAGAAACAACAGAGGAGCAGAAAACTCCAAGGTGGTGTACACTGTTTATTCAGACTCCAATTCTACTAATCCAAATGAGATAGAAATGCCATTAAAAGTCTCCTATTCCAAGGAGTAATTTCCAAAGGTAAAGTGGTATTTTGTGTTCCCAGAGAGCAACAGTGACATCCAGTGGAAGCATATCAACTTCAAGATAAGCTCCATAGGAAGGTCATATGGAGTACATACACCATGCTAGATTGTAGGACTCCACAACTGAGAGGAAACCTCATTTCTCCCTGCTACCTACAGAATATCATTGACTGAACACAGCACATTTCTCTAGACTGGAAAAGCATCCCCTCTTTAAGGCAGCACTGAAATTTCTGCAGCAATCACATTCTTCAAGACTTGTCTTACTCCCCACCTACTGTCCAGACCAGCATAGCTTAACAACTAGAAATAGGATACAACTGAAATTAGTTTTGTGGAACTATTTATAGGACCATTCATCCCAGCTCACCTGTTATTTCAGGATTCAAGTTGCAATAACAAAAAGGGATTTGGAAGGGAGAGAAGAAGAGAAGGGAGATGAAGAGAATGTTACTTCCCTTTTCTTTTTGCTTGCATTTTTGCTCACACCAAAAGTTAAGTTGGGTTAGATATGCAAGATGCTAGATTTAGGTAGAACCCTTCTCCCTATTGGTGCTACTAAAAATACTTAGTTAAAACATTATAACTTGGCACCTTTACAGTAATGGTCTTGTTTTGCCAAAGGCCAATAAATATTAAGTCTGTGATAACCCCAAGAAGAAACAGAGTTAATAGGCACATCTCAAACCCCTTTAAATCCCAAGGCACTCTTATGCCAAAGCCTAAAGTGAACCACTGGCAGAGGCAGGTGAATGGAGTAAGGCTTGTGTATTTTACCATCCAGCTCTGCTGACCAAACCACCAGGAAGGAAAGAAACAGAGATAGTAACTAATGGCCAGCTACAGTACTCAAACACGCATGAAGCCAGCCTGTCCATGAACAGGAGGCTGCACTTGTATTTGCTTATAGAAATACAGGCATCCTATCTCTCAAGTGACACTGTTTGGCAAACTCCAGCCAAGAGCAGGTCCTCACCCTGCTCCTGCCTGCCAGGAGGGAAAGGCTGTTTCCCTCCTGTTTCTGTGACCTTCTCTTTGGTTCACTGTCTGTTGGTCCACTTAATTTACCACTATACTCTTAGAAACTTTTAAAGTGTGAGGTATCTTCAACCATCAGACTTTGGTCTCTTTCAGATCATGGTTGAGAGAGTCCCTCGGGATGTAGTTCTGAGGGCATAGGAGCCCAGGAAGGGTGAGCATACTTTAAAGAAGTAATTTTAAAAGTGCAGGAGCTGACCAACCCCAAGTCACAGAAGATGAGCCAATGGGGGAGGAGACTGGCCTGGCTGACCAGAAAGCTTTGGCTGGAGTTCAGGAACAAAAAAAGTTTATGGTCTTTGGAAGAGGGGACAGGCAACTTATGAGGACTACAAATATGCAGTGAAGCCATGCAGGGAGAAAATTAGAAAGGCCAAAGCCCAACTAGAACTAAACTTGACCACTATGGTGAAGGACAATAAGTATTTCTATAAATACATTAACATCAAGAGGAGGGCTAGGGAGAATCTCCATCCTTTGATGTATGCAGAGGGTAACACAATGACCAAGGAAAAGGCTGAAGGTACTTAATGACTTCTTTGTCTCAGTCTTTAATAGTAGGACTAGTTGTTCCCTGGGCACACAGCCCCTTGAGCTGGAAGACAGGGATGGAGAACAGAATGGGCCCAACATAATCCATGAGGAAATTGTTATGGACCTGCTTCATAAATTGGACACTCACAAATCCATGGGGCCAGGTGGATTACACCCTAAAGTGCTGAGGGAGTTGGCGGATGTGGTTGCCAAGCCACTCTCCATTGTCTTTCAGCAGTCCTGGCTAACCAGGGATGTCCCAGTAGACTGGAGACTGGCAAATGTGACCCCCATCTTCAAGAAAGGCAGGGAAGATGATCCCAGTAGCTACAGACCTGTCAGTCTCACCTTAGTGCCAGAGAAGGTTATGGAATAAAATCTCGAGAACCATCATGAATCAATTAAAGGTCAACCAGGTGATCAGGCACAGTCAGCACGGGTTCATGAAAGGCAGATCCTGCTTGACAAACCTGATCTCCTTCTATGACAAGGTGACCTGCTTAGTGGATGAGGGAAAGGCTGTCAATGTAGTCTACCTGGACTTCAGTAAAGCCTTTGACACTGTCCCCCACAACATCCTCATGAAGAAGCTGGCTGCCCATGGCTTGGATGGGCATACACTCTCCTGGGTGAAACACTGTCTGGATGGCTGGGCCCAAAGAATTGTGGTCAATGGAGTTAAATNCAGGAAAATCTTCTTTGCGAAAAGGGTTGTAAGCATTGGAACAGGCTCCCCAGGGAGGTGGTTGAGTCAGCATCCCTGAACATGTTTAAAAATTATCTGGATGTGTGCTTAGGGACATGGTTTAGCCGTAGGTTTCTAGAGTTAGGGTAGTAAGGTTGGGTTGAGGTTGGACTCAATGATCTTAAAAGGTCTTTTCCAGCCTGAGCAATTCTATGATCGCAAAGCTGACACAGAACAGCAGCTTGGAAAGAAATAGAAATCTTGCCTCTGTTTCTTCTTTGAATTATGACTCAAGCATTAAAACAGGCCACACACACACCAGCAACCTAAGTGGCTGAATTTACATTAATTAGCCTGAGATGCTGAACTTAAAAGGCAATTTTTATTCTGACCAATGACAACTTGTCAGGACTTGCTGTATTGTTCCAGAGCCTTCAAGAACAAATCTATTCACTCTAAGATGACAGAAATTAAAAGCTGATCCTCTTATTTCTGCAAAAAATCTTGTCAAACCAAAACACAAGGGAAAACAGTTGTAGCAGCACAGCTGCTCCAGGTTTTTGCAGTCATTCAGAACCTCTTTAAAAGCCAAGCTGAGGGTGCCTATGCCCTGTCTCTTCCTCTCTCTCAGGTGCTTCATCAAGATCAAAAAAAGTGCAATAAACAGTCTGCAAAAACATGTAAAAAAGCTCACAAAATCAGAAGACAAACTTTTGTTTGCCATGCACACCCTCTCTCCTTACATTGACCAGATCAAAAGAAAAGCAAATCCAGAAGTTTCAGGAGAAAGAGCAATAACACTGGGGCAAAACCCAGTGGCTCGTGAAAAATTCAGTTTCACATAGCAACAACAACAAAGCAGCTGACAGAATATTAGAGGGCTAGTAACTAACAGAGGCTTCCTGGAATATCTTCCAGAAAGAATCTCCATTAGCTGCTTGTGAAGTAGATGCTCATTTAGTCAAGTGACAGAAGACCATTTATTTTGCTCTGATGCAGCCTCACAATCAAATTATGATGCAGAATATCAGTGAGATCCATAGTGAGGTTGCACAAAGAGCACACTCAACTGGTACAGCTATCCAGTTCTGCTCAGATAAACTCAGGCTTCCTGGCATGAAGAAACCAGGTACTGATGCTAGAATTTATTCTCCCATGAATTAGAGCTGGACTCTAGACCTCAGTTGGACCAAGTCTTTTAAATGATGAAACCAAGGGGTTACCACCTTGGGGGCTACCCACAGAATTGATGATACAACATGGACACATTCCTGCCTGATGCTCTGGAGTGGAACCAGGTTATTTGTACCAGGGTGAAGGAGTTCAGATAGGCCTGTAAACACACAACAGAAGACCATGTCTTTGTCTCTTCTGTTACCAAAAGCATGCGTTTACCAATGAGTGAGCAGTGTGCTCTTTCTGGCCCACATTAGCCATAGGTCCTCCTAACCATAATACAATGGGAAGAATGATTATTTTCCCAGAGTCTGAGGATGCTGAACCAGGCAGGAAGAGATCAAGCAAACTTTCTCAACTAGCCAGGCTTTCTCTCCAAGACAGCTCCCTTAGTCAACTAAGCATCTGGCACCTCTTGGGGAGTTCACCCCACTCTAAATCTCTATGCTCCAGCAAGGTGAGTGGAAGACACCACAGGAGTGCACTCCTTGCACAGAAAGAACTACTAGCTGCAGTAGTGACAGTGAAGGTTAGGCAGCTATGAGTAACCACCTGCAACCACACTGCTTCACTGCTTGAAGGATGTAGGTAAGAGCTCCTGAGCATCCTGTGATCAGTCATAGTAAGACTCCCGCCCACCCTGATGAAGCTTCTGCTTGTACAGCCAAGCAGGGTAGAGAGCAGTGGAAATGTCTTGAGCACTTACACTTACTTTCAAGTAAATAATCTACCTGTCTATTCAAAGAGGAAGACAATCACATACCAGATTAAAGCTTCCCAGAGTGGGAATGTGTCCTCAAAAATAAGCTGACAAGCAGATCAGGAAAAATAATCGTTTTACAGACCACATTTATCCTGAAGGCTGGATCCCCTGCTGTTGAATGCAGGATTTCTCCTGCACAGAGCTTAAAAATAAATAAATAGAAAAGGGTGGAGGAGAGTCGCAGTTCTGTGCAATGGAACTGCTGGGGAGTGGACCTGGATGGGATTTCACAGCAAGTAATGAATACTTCTGTATGGTTTTTTTAAGTATAACGGGTGCCAAAATTAGAGATAGTTACAATATGGAAGCCAAAAGGTCAAAAAAGAAAAGGCACATCTGGCCTATGAGTAACTCAGGAGGAATTTATTTAGACAAGGAACGAGTGGCTGACAGAATGAATGCTGCAGTCAGCATGGAGACCACGGGCTGAGTGCAGGAGGCACCCAAGGTCAAACACAGAACAGAACCAGCAAAGGAGAGTGGTGAAGTCACCTTTGGACATTCAGTTATAGGTCTCACACAACTTTATGACCAGGTGTTTTGGAATTAATCTCCAAGCCTATTCAACAGAACTATTTTGGCAAAATTGCCATTGAGGAAACAAGCATAGTCCAGTGCCTGGAGAAAATTTTAAAGCCAGCAGTGTAGAGAGGGGCCTACCTGCCTGTCTTAACTGAAAGATGCATTTACAGAGTCACAGGCTACTTTCTGGTTTAAAAGTCCTTTCATCTGAAACGCTGCTCTTCCCAAGCTTCATTCTGAAGTCTGCTATGCCATTAGCTTTCAAATTTGGTAGCTCCACAACTGAGTACCATTTAACTTCAAAGGAGCTAAAGATCCTTAAGAGGTTTTCGCTCCTGAATTGATAAGAGCAACAGAGGACAACTCCACACCTCTGCCCACCGTCTCCCAAATTGCCCTGCCAAGGGTTTATCTGCTTCTGAGTTTCTCTGCACATCCATTCACATATGCAGGCCTCTGAGTCCTTAGCTGAAAACTAAGATAAATCTATTTAAGTAATATGGCTGCAGAATTCACAACTGAAGTGGCAAGAGAAACACATCACCATCACCTGTAAGCTTATGTTCTGCCGTACCTACTACCTCTCTCACCAGGTTTATCTCACCCTTACTTTGAGATAAATGGACTCCACACAACCCTTGCAGACTGTGCATTTCACTGCCTTTTGGACATCTAAAGCTCCTGCTTCTCTTGTTCAAGACAGCTTTGCCTCTGGTACCGCAACAAGTTTTAAAGTGCTTTTCTTTAGAAAGCTATATGCAGAGGCTTAGACCCTCCTCATCAGCCTCCTCCTTTGCAAAGTAGTATTTTGCACAAGAGTTACAACATGCCTAAAGAAGACTTATGTTTAAAGGTGACTAAACAATCTTTGTATCAATTAATATTTTCTATTTTTCATAATATTGCATGAAAAACTGTTTACTAGCTTAGCTTATGCTACAATGTCTTTATTTGTACTTTTCAGTGCACAAGTTTATCTAAACACCCAAGCACTTTCTAACTGTCCATGTGATATCAACTGTTCAGCATTTTCTAATAACACTTGACCACGCATAGTCTTCTTGGAATTAGTCAACAATAGCAGCAAATCTGTCACATAATGAAACCAGTGTTCTTGTATGCTCACATCAGCTGTAAGTGCACATATGAAGCTTTCCTTGTATTTGAAAAAAACGACCACCAAAAAAACCCCGTTATTTGCCCTCTCTGGAAAACACAAATCATATGACAAATGTTTTGACAACATATCAGATCCGTGAACATGTCCTTTGATCTGATTCTACACAACTCTCCATTCAGATAGGCCTTTACAGTTACTTGCCCCAGGATAAGCCTAAGAGCCTTTATTTATGACAGCACATGCAAAATCCATACCTCTTATTCTGACTTTCCTTTAGGTCCTCACCACTCAATATTGCAGCTTAAAACATACATTTACCCTTATGCCTTAGATTCTAGATCAAAGCAAACACACATGATCAAGACACAGGACTGTAAGACTTCATTTCTTCCTATCAGCTTCACAGAACATACATCACAAGTGCTTGCCCTTAACTTCAGTATTCAAGGCTATTATGCAACACTTAATAGCAACAACCGTTAGCTTATAACTTGAGAGTAAGCATTTATTTCAGAGCTCCCCTTAACTGGGTAGCCTGCAGTAGATACCAGCCACAAGGTTTCTTTTGTTGCCTGGATGGAGACCACAAAGGGGTGGGGAAAAAAGTGAGTCTGTGGCCTAAAGGTGATGGGAGACCAGGACTAGCAATTTACAAGTCTCTCATCATAGAATATTTTAGGCCAGAAGGGACCTCTAGAGGTCATCTTGTCCAACTTCTGTACACAAGTAGGGACATCTCTACCAGGTTGCTCAGAGCCCCATCAAGCCTGACCTTGAATGACTCCAGGGATGGGGCCTCCACCCCCTCTCTGGGCAGCCCATTCCACTGATCTATCACCCTCATATTAAAGAGCTTTTTTCTAATATCCAATCTAAATCTATCCTTTCCTAGCTTAAAACCATTACTCCTTGTCCTATCGTTACAAACCCTTTTGAATAGACCTTCCCCTGCCTTTATGTAGGCCTCCTTCAAATACTGGAAGGTCACTATGAAGTCCCCCTGGAGCCTTCTCTTCTCAGGGCTGAATAGCCCCAACTCCCTCAGCCTGTCTTCATACAAGATGCTCCATTCCCCTGATCATTTTGGTGGTCCTCCTCTGGACACACTCCATCCTTCTTGTGCTGGGGGCTACAGAACTGGACACAGTACTCCAGGTGAGGTCTCACCAGGGCAGAGTAGAGGGGCAGAATCACCTCTCTTGATCTGCTGGCCACAGTTCTTTTGATGCAGCCCAGGATGTGATTTGCCTTCTGGGCTGTGATTACACATTGGTGGCTCATATCCAGTTCTCCATCCACCAGCACCCCCAAGTTCCTTTCCAGAGGACTGCTCTCCAGTATATCCTCTCCCAACCTATACTGATAGTGCTGGTTACCCCAGCCCAGGTGCAGGACCCTGCACTTGGCTTTGTTGAACCTCATAAGGTTCATCTGGGCCCACCTCTCCAGGTCCCTCTGGATGGCATCCCTTCCCTCTGGCATATCAACTGCATCCCCCAGCTTGGTATCATCTGCAAATTAGCTGAGGGTGCACTCAACACCACTGTCAATATCATTAATGAAGATATTAAACAACATCAGTCCCAGCATAGACTCCTGAGGGACACCACTCATCACCTTCCTCCATCTGGACATCAAGCCGTTGACCATCATTCTCTGGATGCGACCATCCAGTCAGTTCTTTATCCATGCTCATAGCTGATCTGGCAGATTGAGTGGAAGCATCATTTGCACTATTCAGACCAAAAGATAACACCACACTTCCCCAAAGAGTAAATAGAAAGAAGAATCCCCCTGATTAGTCAGTCTGATCTTCTATAGGTTGCACATAATACAAACTTTCCACCATTTATTTTTTTTAATATCCAAAAGTATTGCTGGGATCAGCAGCTTCCAGGCTGCACACCCAAGCCTAAGGTGGCATTTGGGTGGCAGTTCAAAACATCTCCTTTGATGTAATTTAAAACAAAGTATGTCTTTTCCACGTGACTCAGCAGAGATTCATTTTGCTCTGTATAAAACAGCACCTGGCCCACACCAGTATATTACACCTCAAAATGTGCAATGTCAACGTTGCTGTCACTAGAACACAAAAAGTTGGTCCCAGCAGCATTTATTAGAGGTTCTGCCAGGTAAACCCTCTTCTACAGCAGAAGAGTTTTGTTGGAGGAGCAGATACTCAGGGTGGTTAGTCATCATTCAACAGGTACCTTCAATGCATATCTTAAGAGGTTCTAAAACAAATAACTAAGTTTTAAAAGAGCTCAGGCATTTCCTTCCTTTCCTTAAATTGCTACTGGATAATGTTCTCTGGCTATAACAGAAGTAGAGGTGAGAGTAAACTCACCATAATCTCCCATTAGCAGACACCTTGACTACACTATTTAAATCATTCCTTAGAATGACATACTGGAAACTCTACTTCTCCGCATAAAGTCTTCCTTTGCCTCTGCTGTACTTCAGCTCAGAATTATACTACACAATATCTTCAATTAAAGCAGATCAGAGTTCAAAGTTAGTCTGGTTCAATAGGCTAATAAACAAAGAGGTCATTGGACTGCTAGTTTTATAGCCTGCATAACTTCAGAGTTAGAACACAGGAGAGGAAGAAAAAGTCAGTTTTAGCCAAAATCAGCTGAGGATCAAACACTTTCACCACCTACTTCCTTCTACAGTGTCTTCCTATCACCCCCTCCCACTCACCTAGCACTAACATCGTCTGGTTGTTTGCTTTCTTTACAGAGCACTCCACATAGTAAGACATCAGTTTTAGAGCTGCAGACTCAAATTTGTCCATCACAAAATACTATGGCTATTCCAACACCTCCAGCAATGGACTGAAGTCATTAAATAACACTACTATGTTTAAGAGAGAATATAAGTTTGGTAGCGCAATAAAGACCTATGCTGATAAGATTGAAGACGCTGCCACAGAGCAACAGACCTACCAAAACCAGGCACACTAATAATGTGTTTAAGAAGTAAGTATACTCAAATGTATAAAAAGTAACCAAAGATTGACAAGACAAAATAGAGAAGTTTAAGTGAAACATTACCGTGTGCAAAAATTAAAGTTACTGCCAATTATGAGTTATAACAGGTTACTCTCATGACACCCAACATCAGTCCTACACTGAGCCCAGTGCATCACACGGCAATACTCAGCTGGTGGATTTATCTATTAGATATGTTCAGAATTCAGATTTCTCTTAACACATGGTTCAGGGAACAGATATGAACTAACACCTCCAAGTATTCAGGAAAGAAGCTCCAGTACAACACGTCACCTCTTTATCATGTGTGAAGACTCTGCACAGAGATTTGTCTTTGCTGACTGTCAGTGAAAAGATAGTGACCAATACCTATTTTCAGGACTGACACTAGCCTGAAGGATTCATACCAGATAGCAAAACTGACCTCAGCTGTTATTCATGTCTGTGCTTTTTTTATGGACTATTATCCAAGCCTGCCACACGTTCTTAAACAAAGGCTGTTAATAAAAAGAGGCATATACATGCACTAAATTTATTTTCCTGTACAGCAAGTACAGTTTAAACAAAACAAGCAAAATGAGACTGGTTAAAAACAGACATTTTGCAGCTCAAATAAATACCAAGAAAAGATGTCTCTATGGTTCAACTGCCTGAGTAACATGCTTACCAGCTGCAGAAAGTATACTGAAAAGGAACTCTACACAACTTCTGTATGCTGACCTACCAGAGTGTGATGGGTCCCATCCACACTAGTGCCAGACTTCTGCATTTTCAGTACATCACCATGATCTGCTGCATCAAAATTAGTCTTCCACACCATCACCTGCAGAAAAAAGTTATCTCCATTTAAATTTTCCATCTGCATTTGCTTAAAGGTCAATTTTGTCACTACATTGGAGTAGAGTCAGCAGATGCACATAGAGTTTACCTAAGAAAGCTCTGCCATTGATTAAGGATGTTATTTGTAAATATGCTACTGAATACAGATATAGCATAATGGAGTTCTCAATGGGTAAAGTGACCTCTTCCAACATTCTTGGGGCCAGGAACATCATCTAGCTACCTAGAGAGCTTCAAAACAACAGGCAGAACACAACATCAAAACTGCAAATATATCAAAACACCATGCTTAGCATTATAGCACTTACCAGCCACACCCCAAACAATTAGTCACTGGTTTATTGTGATATTCATTCACAGGAAAAGGAGAGCTAGTATTTCAAAATTAGCATTAGAGATCTTGAGCTAGTTTGTCAGTTGAATACCAAACTTAAATCCCACTTATAGGCATCTTCTCTCCATAACACAGTATTTATTTCAGAAGAGAGGCCTCTAACACCTAAACCACTTCAACATATCAAGAGCAGATCTATGGATTAAAATTCTTGGCAGTGGCTCTAAGTCTAAAAAAAAAAAAACCAAAACGTTTAAAGAGCTACTTCAATCAGCTACTTCAGAAGTCTGAAAGATATCTATGAACACAGGCAGCTCATCCTGTTTATCAGAAACAGCAGTGTTTTATTCACTCAAAAGTTTTCATCCCTGCTTCATGTGAAACAAAAGTATTTTTCTTTTGTAGTTGCATAGTTAACCACAGAGGCCAGTCCACTGTGTAACAGAAAAGTGATACTCTTATTGTATAGATGTCTCTTCACAGCTAGCAAAAGTGTTATTAAAACAAAGATGGGCATTGCCAGCTAATCTAACCTGGGGTTAAGAGCTATGCAAAACAGCTGAGTGAAGAGCTATGACAGAAAATGGATACTTACTCGGACCACTCCTTTGGGTTGAAGTCTGTCTGTATCTTCATCAGGGCAACTCACACTAGCTAGGTTAAAACCAGCATGTATTTGCATTTGCACAGGGTGCAAATGGCACATCCCAATTCCAGCAGGCTCTTATAACCTGCCTGCTTACAGTTCAGTAATTAAGTGTGGGGGTTTTAAATAGGCTACATGCCTACATTACCACACCAAAAAAAATTCTTTTTGACCTGTAGAGATTCAGAAAGCTACTATTCAGCAATGTCAATTTCACTAAAATAAGCTTCTTGTATGTACACAACTGGCAATTTAAGACTAATGCTGTTTTTACTACATACATATATTGTATGTTAAAGTTATTTCTCCATGCACAAAAGGAAGCACTGCCTGCATTTTCAGATATGAATCTGAGAAGAGAAGCTCTTCCTTCAGAGGAGCTAAGAACAGGAAAACCAACAGCCACCCTTCCCAATACATGTGCTCAGAAACACACAAGCTTGAGCTACAATTAAAGGGCTGCCAAAGAAGCCAGTTATGACCCCATGCCATAAACATACCCTTACAAAGCCCCTTTCCGGGCAGACACTGCCATTCAGTGTTTCAGTTTAACAATGCCAGGTGATACTCTGCAATGAGCATTTCTTGCTTTGAAGCAATCCCAGTCACAGGAAAGGGAGCTAATAAACAAAAGCCTTTTGAAGGAATCTACACAAGGGAGAAATGTAGGCTAATACACCCTCTTAAGCAAAAAAAATGAAAGTAATCTTCTCAGCTATACCTAGAAATTGAAGACAATAGAATTTCTGAAGTTTACTATTGAAAATAACAATGAAGTGCTATACAACTGCAACTTCCAGCTACAGCAGGGTTTTTAAAGGAAGAGAGAAACAACAGCATAAAGGCATTTATTTATTGTGTTAGATAAGCATTTAAAGAGCAAACCTTAACCTAGGGGCCCTGATATAATTTGGTAAGACAAAATTGGGCACATCTTTTCAGAACAATC
>VYZX01015579.1:18529-37214 GCA_013401335.1 Brachypteracias leptosomus
GTGGCTGGAGAGCTGCCTGGCAGAAAAGGATCTGGGGGTGCTGGTGGACAGGCAGTTGAACATGAGCCAGGAGTGTGCCCAGGTGGCCAAGAAGGCCAACAGTATCCTGGCCTGTGTCAGAAACGGTGTGACCAACAGGAGTAGGGAGGTGATTGTGCCCCTGTACTCGGCACTTGTGAGATCACACCTTGAGTACTGTGTCCAGTTTTGGGCACCATCGTGTAAGAAGGACGTTGAGGTTTTGGAACAGGTGCAGAGAAGGGCAACAAAGCTGGTGAGAGGTCTGGAGAATATGTTGTATAAAGAGAGCCTGAGAGAACCAGGATTGTTTAGCTTGGAGAAGAGGAGGCTGAATGGAGACCTGATTGCTCTCTACAACCACCTAAAAGGAGGTTGTAGTGAGGCTGGTCTTGGTCTCTTCTCCCAGGTAACTAGTGACAGAACAAGAGGTAATGGCCTCAAGTTGTGCCAGGGAAGGTTTAGCTTGGATATTAGGAAGAAGTTCTTTACTTGAAAGAGTGATTAAGCATTGAACAGACTGACCAGAGAGGTGGTGGAGTCGCCATCTCTGGAGGTGTTCAAAAAACAAGTAGATATGGCACTTTGAGACATGGTCTAGGGGTCAGGGAGATGTTGGACAAAGGTTGGACTTGATGATCCTAGAGGTGTTTTCCAACCTAAATGATTCTATGATTCTGTAGCAAACTCTTCATGCTAATTAGGATCAAAAAACTCAGTAGACAGGATAAAGTCTAAATAGATGTTGATTCACTGCTAATACTTTCAACTGGTTTGTGTACCTTTGCATAAAGGTACAATATCTTTATTATACATCCGTATTAGCTTAATTAGTTTTAAAATTCAGTCTTCTGAAAGTGTTATAATGGTCTTTTAACTTTGATACAGATGCAGTGTTTTCAAAAAGGTGAATCTCCAATGACTCATGGAAAAGATATGTACATCCCACTGTGGAAAAAAGTAGTTATGTGCTAATTAAAAGTGGAAGCCGAAACTGAATAAATCTTGTCTGGAATATGTGCCTTTTTCCTTACGTCAGGTAAGGGATGCACACTTTTATTCATACTTTACTCAGTCAAGGCATGATTGACTAACCGGAATTTGCCTAAATAAGGCACTGTGTATATTCCAGGAAATTTTAGGAAACCCTTTTTTGTTTCTCCACATTGGTAATCATCCCGGAAAATTTTACTTGTTACCACAAACAAAATGCTTATTATTTCATCTTTGCAGAAGAAAAGCTGCTAGAATCATTACAGAAGCAAACAGTATTTCCTCCCATTTTACATATTGTTGAAAAACTTAAATGATTTGTCTTCCCTGAAACCCATCGGAAATTAAAGGTTCATATGGTAAACCCTTACTTTTTAAACAACTGGATTGCCGTCTCCATAGAGTTATATCTCACTTTAAGGACTAAGAAAACCATCTCCTTTCTCTGATACCCCAAAAATGTTCAAAGGCATATGTTTGAATTCCTGGCTCTTTTACATTCTGGCAGCCTTATAGTCTTCCCTTGTTTTATAATATTATCTAAATTAAAAATAATTACTCGGCATCTTGATTCAACTTTCAATCCCTGGCACTACCACAGATAATTAGCTTAAAGCACACTTTGTTGTGTATAGATCTCACAAGCTTAAATTGGTTTTAAATACGTTCACATTTAATGATTCCACTAATATCTTATTTAATAGTTGAAGTTACATGGTTATGGAGCATAAAAATAAGACAACGTCACACACAGCTAAACATCAAATTCAGGGAGCACATTCATTACTCCACAAATCACCATGTAGAGTCTATCTTGGAAGATGGCTTCAGGAATTAGATAGTCCCAATGCATGGGCAGAGTAGAAGACAGTTCTGTAGCCACACTGTGCTCTCTAGGATGGAGAGCAAGATGGTAGGCAGAACCACAGCTTTTTCAAACACATCCCAATGTACACAAACTGTACAGAATTATATAGCTTACACTACACCTGCTTGCACCCACTTCCATCTCTTTGGCAAATGTCGTTGTCATCCTGTAAAGCACAACAGTGTCTTGCTTCAATTTTCTACAGACATGTACATGGAATAGAACATACAGCGAAAACAAAACTGGACAAGGATGTAAAAGTGGTGCTTCACAAATAAGATGGGTCAACACTGGTGTGACATATGCATTCACATTCCTCTGATGGGCCTATTGGAAGAATTACATTCATCTGTTGGGCAGCAGAGATGCATGCACTTTTGGCAAGCATTGATTTAATTAGAATTCCTTCCCAAGACTCCTAGCCCCTCATAGCATTGCATAATGGCCCAGATGCATTAAGGAAGAAGGTTGCATTCAGAAGCACTCAATTCCAAGAATCACTGAATCGCTGCTAAGAACAAGTCGTCCGGCCAAATATTCTCAAATCCTACCTTACTGTGAAATGATTTAACCATGACTATGTCACATTCTTTTCTTCCTCCCTCCTCAAGTCCCAGCCATTGACCTCATTATTCCATACAATCAAACATGCTTTGCATCTCTCATGACCGCGGCAATCTCAAGGAACCTGTAAAAGGCTTATATGAGCGTTTCAATGTACTGGATCAGGTTGCTGCAACTTAATCTTTTGTGGATACTTACACTGCACTGGTCTCTGCTCTAGGTCTCTAGAAGTCACACAGTTATGCTGTTCCAATCTGGAACTTTGCTATTAATTTTTTATTATGTACAAAAAGAAAAAAAAAAGCACAGAATAATCTAGTTTGTTTACTTCACACAGAATGTCAGGGATTGGAAGGGACCTCAAAAGATCATCTAGTCCAATCCCCCTGCCGGAGCAGGATCACCTAGATGAGGTTACACAGGAACATGTCCAGACGGGTTTTGAATATCTCCAGAGAAGGAGACTCTACAACCTCCCTGGGCAGCCCGTTCCAGTGTCCTGTTACCCTCACTGAGAAGAAGTTTCTTCTCATATTTAAGTGGAACCGCCTGTGTTCCAGTTTGTACCCGTTACCCCTTGTCTTATCATTGTTTGTCACCGAGAAGAGCCTGGCTCCATCTTCGTGACACTCCCCCTTTATATATTTATAAACATTAATGAGGTCTCCCCTTAGTCTCCTCTTTTGCAAGCTAAAGAGACCCAGCTCCCTCAGCCGTTCCTCATAAAGGAGATGCTCCACTCCCTTAATCATCTTTGTAGCNCTCTGCCCCATTGACCATGACTCTCTGGCTCCTTTACTTCAGCCAGTTTGTAGTCCACCTCACTACCCGTTCGTCCAGTCCACACTTCCTCAGTTTAGCTGTGAGGATGCTGTGAGAGACCTTGTCAAAGGTTACTTACATCAAAAGCTGTCAGGAATCAGAAGTAAATATTTGAAAAATTTGTTCAATTAAAATAAAACCTTTTTTTAACAAAGTATCACTTGAAATCCAGTACAGCAAATGAAAAAAGTGTTTTAGAGGGTTTGGTGGAAGTTTTTTATTTTTTCATAGAGCCATAGAATGGTTTGTGTTGGAAAGGACCTCAAAGATCACCTAGTTCCAACCCCCCTGCCATGGGCTGGGACACCTCCCACTAGACCAGGTTTCTCAAGGCCACATCCAACCTAGTCTTGAATACATCCAGTATTGAGGCATCTACAATCTTCCTGGGCAGCCTGTTCCAGTGACTCACCACCCTCATAGTGAAGAACTTCTTCCATACATCTAATCCGAGTCCACCCTCTTCCATTACCCCTTGTTCTGTCACTACAAGTCCTTGTAAAAAGTCCCTCCCCACCTTTCTTGTAGGCCCCCATCATATACTGGAAGGCTGCAATAAGGTCTCCCCAGTCTTCTCTTCTCCAGGCTGAATAAGCCTAAATCTCTGACTGTCCTTGTAGGAGAGGTGTTCCAGCACCCGATCATCTTTGTGAATGTCCTCTGGGCTGTTCCAACAGGTCCATGTCATTTTTCTGTTGGGGGCTCCAGAACTGGACACAATACTCCAGGTGGGGTCTTATGAGAGTGGAGTAGTGGGTGAGAATTACCTCCCCCGACCTACTGGATGCATTTCTTTTGATGCAGCCCAGGATGCAATTTGCTTTCTGGGCTGCACTCGTAGACTTCTGGCTCATGTTGAGCTTTTTATCAACAAGCACCCCCAAGTCTTTCTGCTCAGGACTACTCCAAATCCATGTTCTGCCCCACCTGTATTTGTTCTTGGAATTGCCTCAACCCAGGTGCAAAACCTTGCATTTGGCCTTGTTGAACTTCATAAGTTTGTCATGGGTCTATCTCCCAAGCTTGTTAAGGTCCCTCTGGATGACATCCCTTCCCTCTAGTGTGTCAACCACACTACACAGCTTAGTGTCGTTGGCAAACTTGCTGAGAGTGCACTCAATCCCACTGTCTATATTACCAGCAAAGATGTCAAACAGCACCAGTCCCAATATCAATCCCTGTGGAACACCACTCATCACTGGTCTTCACTTGGACATCAAGCCATTGATCACCACTCTTTGAGTGCAGCCATCCAGCCAATTCCTTATCCACTGAGTGGTCCATCCATCAAATCCATGTGTCTCCAAGGGAGACTGGGATTTTTCCCGCTACATGGTTTTTATTAATATTTGCTCAGCATAGACATCCATAATCATTAGTAACCACCAACCCAGAGCTGAATTAAGAATAAAGAATGGCACACTTAAGACAGCCTGAATCTGCAGCATCTCTTAGCTAGCCTTTAATATGGCAAAGAATGGCAAGAGGAGAGTAGGAACAAAGGCAAGGAGAATTGGAATCAGGGTACTGGAAAGAGAAAGGAATAAGAAGCACAAGGGCCTTGGGTCAGAGGAGATCACAAATAACACAGAATAATGATGGTTCAGTTAGAAGGAGTTGTTCAGAGGAATGATTAATGAAAGGAGTGGAAAAAAAGACACAAAGAAATGAAGTAAGGATTGTTTGGATACATTGAGACAAGAGGTCACACGGAAAACAGATTTTATAATGACCTTTTAAAGGCAAATGTTTACAGCTAAGGATTTTTGACTGAACAGGAATGTTTCCTGGTTTATCATTTGTAATTTAAAAAATTTCTAACAAGTACTAGGAAATCAGTTGCTCAGAATGTCTGCCCCTGGACAGAACGACCTCTGTCTGCCCTCTAATCCCCTTCATGGGTCAGATCTAGCCCAAGGAAGTCTGCACCACCAAAGGTACCTTCAGCCCACACAAAGGAAGAAGACACGCTGGTATTACCATGTGTTTTCAGCTCATGATCTATACGCATCCACTAAAGGAGAAGCAGAGTGAGCCTTCTACTCCAGTAGAGTGTTTCTACAAGACTAAGTCTCATAGTCTCCTATGCTGAGCATTTTGCTATTCTAGGTTGAACTGTTGTTGAGTCATAAATGGAGAAAACCTCAGATTTTATGTTACTTCATTCATGNATTTGGCCTTGTTGAACTTCATAAGTTTGTCATGGGTCTATCTCCCAAGCTTGTTAAGGTCCCTCTGGATGACATCCCTTCCCTCTAGTGTGTCAACCACACTACACAGCTTAGTGTCGTTGGCAAACTTGCTGAGAGTGCACTCAATCCCACTGTCTATATTACCAGCAAAGATGTCAAACAGCACCAGTCCCAATATCAATCCCTGTGGAACACCACTCATCACTGGTCTTCACTTGGACATCAAGCCATTGATCACCACTCTTTGAGTGCAGCCATCCAGCCAATTCCTTATCCACTGAGTGGTCCATCCATCAAATCCATGTGTCTCCAAGGGAGACTGGGATTTTTCCCGCTACATGGTTTTTATTAATATTTGCTCAGCATAGACATCCATAATCATTAGTAACCACCAACCCAGAGCTGAATTAAGAATAAAGAATGGCACACTTAAGACAGCCTGAATCTGCAGCATCTCTTAGCTAGCCTTTAATATGGCAAAGAATGGCAAGAGGAGAGTAGGAACAAAGGCAAGGAGAATTGGAATCAGGGTACTGGAAAGAGAAAGGAATAAGAAGCACAAGGGCCTTGGGTCAGAGGAGATCACAAATAACACAGAATAATGATGGTTCAGTTAGAAGGAGTTGTTCAGAGGAATGATTAATGAAAGGAGTGGAAAAAAAGACACAAAGAAATGAAGTAAGGATTGTTTGGATACATTGAGACAAGAGGTCACACGGAAAACAGATTTTATAATGACCTTTTAAAGGCAAATGTTTACAGCTAAGGATTTTTGACTGAACAGGAATGTTTCCTGGTTTATCATTTGTAATTTAAAAAATTTCTAACAAGTACTAGGAAATCAGTTGCTCAGAATGTCTGCCCCTGGACAGAACGACCTCTGTCTGCCCTCTAATCCCCTTCATGGGTCAGATCTAGCCCAAGGAAGTCTGCACCACCAAAGGTACCTTCAGCCCACACAAAGGAAGAAGACACGCTGGTATTACCATGTGTTTTCAGCTCATGATCTATACGCATCCACTAAAGGAGAAGCAGAGTGAGCCTTCTACTCCAGTAGAGTGTTTCTACAAGACTAAGTCTCATAGTCTCCTATGCTGAGCATTTTGCTATTCTAGGTTGAACTGTTGTTGAGTCATAAATGGAGAAAACCTCAGATTTTATGTTACTTCATTCATGACACTTGTGTGTTTCATAAACCATGTCTAGATTCAGTAGATTAGGAAGTGTTCTGCTGGAAAACCCCTTAGGAGATAGAAACTGAAGTAGTCTTCACTGCTCTGAATGAGTAACCTGTCTTCCCAGTTTTCCTGAAAATTAAATTCTGTTCTCTTCCAAATTACTCAGAGAAAGCCACATCCTCTCACCAGTATGTGAGGATGTAATGTCACAAGACATGTTGTTGTCTTCCTAAGAACATGATGAAACTGCTTAGGATGTTTCAATCCCTGATCCAAATTTAAACTTGACCACCTCAAATACATTCAGAGATTATGATAATGCAACCATGAAACCAGATAAATATCTATCTCCTGTCTGCCAGTAAATATTTTCCAGCAACAAATGGGTTTACTAGGCTCACAAATGTTTGAACAAAAAATGTAGCACACTGAACATTTGAAAGCAAAACACCTAGTAGATAATCCAGTCTTGAAGAATATAAGAAGATAGTATTTATATATTATTACAATAGTGATCTCAACGACTGTCAGACTTAAATTAGAAATCTGAGCATTCAATGCCACTGCCTGCATATGGCCAAGATGTAAAAAAAGTCGTATCCTATCTGAACTGTGTTATGCAAGAGCCAGGAGTACAACCTCTTCACTCTCCTGACTACCAAAACAATATGAAGAAAACTTAACATGTAACATTTTCCATGTATCGAAATCAATAAATTCATACATAAAGTCCCAAGTTCATACCATACCTGTTGAATGAGATCTTTATGACTGTTCAGGTTTAATATCGCATGCATGGGCCAAGAATGCAAATATGTTGTGAGAAGGAATTCAGGAGTGGAGCTGAAGAGCCAAATGATATGATCAGCAAAAATATACATGGCCTTCTCAAAAACGTGGAGAAAGAAGTCAAAAGGAGAACAAAAGGAATAACATTAGCTATGATTCAAGTGTTACATTCATATTAAGACTGATTTTTTTTCAATGTTGCCCTGTTGCTTACTCCTTCTTCCCAGGCTACATGACATCCTAGCATAAACGGGTAAGCTCTTTCTGTTTTGCAATAAATGTTCCCCTGCAAAATGTACACCTATACAAACACTTCTCTAAAGAAATTGATCTTCTATTCTTTTCCACACACGTTATAAGTCATAGTCCCTACATCAGCACAGGAAAAGTACACATTTTTTTAAAAAACTTAATACCTCCAAAAAATAAATGTTATTGATATACCTGAAGTATTTCAATGTTAGAACATGTTTTCTAACCTCAATGTGCTTCAAACCTACTCTGCTTTGTTGGGCTGATGGCACTGAAGCATCATGGCCTTGCCTTGATCATGAGTAGAGTATGATGACAACAGAGTTGAGTATGGTGAGCCACAGCAAACTCAATAATTCAGGAAAGCTTGGTGCATGATAAGCCTTGGCACAGGCTGTGCAACAATGACAAGACAATGGTTTCTGAAACTGAGGGGCAGGCGTACTGTGATCACCATGGGCTGATCAGATTGCCAACATCTGACTGGAAATATGCTCAGTAGTAGCGACCAAAGGGTGGGACATGAGTAGGTGTGTGCCTGACATTGCAACCACAGAGCCAAGCTGCTGCCCCAGCCCAATGCCCAGAAGGACAGGAGTGAGTATTGTGCTACTACTGGCCCCACTGTCCTGTCAAGGCAGGAACAAAAAGGTGAAGAAGCAGAAAACTTGGTGACCCTACCAATCTCTAGTTCTACTGGTTCAAAAATTGTACCTGAGAGACTAATATACAGACGATAGTAATTTTACTGCCTAAAGAAATCTCTTCCCGAACCTAACAGTGAAATAACATGGAAATATTAACTAATTCAAACTGTAGTCACTGCAGTTTGTTGTACAAATCATTGATGAAAAGCCTTTGTACACATTTAAAGGTACACATTAGTGCACATTTAATTTCACCAGTCAAAATCTATTTTTATAAAGATTTTATTTAAACCACCAACACACTGAGGAAGCTTAGAAAACTCTGACATAGCAGAATGTACATTGGGACTATAGTCCCTTTAATATCAGTACTAACATCAGCAAAACAGTACATAAAATTGTCTGTGTATATCCAACAACTTATTTCCACTGCATGACAAAAAAAAACCAACCCAAAACAACTAAATTAAAGAATAATCCAAACTGAGGAGGTGGTGTGAGCTGGATTAAGAAAAACTGTGGATGATGAAGAATTATGTGGCAACTGGGAAAAATGCTGGCTCCTTTAACTTTTCATTTCCAGAATGTATTTCACAAAAGAGGTTAGAGATGCAGCATTCCTGCTCAGCTTGGGAGTTTTGGGGTTTGAGGGTTTTTTTTCAAGAATGAGGGAAAGGTAGTTGGGCAAGCTGGATGCCTCTGAAACATGCTTCCACTATAATTGATTTTCCACTCCATTGTTTGCTAATGGGAAAGACATAAAAAAGCAGGCATAACTCCAACTTGCTGATCCATGTATTGTACTAAAGGATGAAGTGTTTAACATAGCTGCTATGGGAGTAGACAAGATTTGCAAGCATATTTAATGTGGATAGCGAGGATAAATAATGCTTGGTTTATTCCAAACATTATACGGATTACCTAGGAGTGGTAACTATGCTTGAGTGGTTAAACCAAGTCACACCGGGTTTTAAGCTACCCTTCTTCACCTCTGGATAGGTGCAGAAGGACAGGGCTTTTGCACGGTCCCTGAGTGCCACCTGGTGACTGTTGTCCTGCTGCCGACTTCAGTGTGTCAAATCACTTCATACCAGCGCCCTCTTGGAACCCTTTTCAGAACTGGAATTTCAGGAAATGTAACCAACACATAATATTAACTGGAAAGTATTCTGTTAATCAGTGCCAGGGAAGAAAGCTTATTCCAGGGTTCAATGTATTAGAACTGCTATCTCATGCAGAAAAAAAGAAATATACTTCACATTTAAGGAAACTTTAGCCCTTTGGACAGTTTACCTTGTTACCTGCTATGACAGAAACATAAGTGGAATGGCAGTTTTTGTAGTGCCGACATCAAACAGGTCTTCATGTAACGAGAGACTCAGCATAAAATTTTAAAAGTTCTCTCAGAATAGGACAATAAAACCTCAGATGATCCTGAAAGAATTGCAGGGTTCCTCACTCCTGAGATCCAAAACATATTTTCTATAATTTTACCTGGAAAAATCTCCACTCTCTATGGTGGAGAGCCCTATTTTGAGAGCTTAACAGCATGATAATTAGTAACAGGTAATATTATATTACAGTAGTTCTAAGATTTAGCTTTAAACAGGCATCTCAATTACAGATTTCTAGGAATGTTCAGTGTTATTTTCCATTTTCTATTACTTTGCCAATGTAATGCGCTCTGATCTATTTCAGATCATTGATATCAGTGGATAAAGTAGCCCAGATCAAATGGAAAAATTCACTTATCTTCTGGAGCAATTTTGCTGCCTGCATGGAAACTAGTTTTTGTTTTCAGAGACTATAGTTTATCTATCTATAGACTAGTTTCAAAAAGTAAATAGTAGAATTTTGTTCCATCTTAGAGCTTCCTTTCTAGATCATTCATCTAAGAACAAGTTCAATTCCCTCTCACCTTTCTGTCATTCAGCCTGATCTCTATCACCTTTCCTGGGGCTCCTTCTGTAAAAGATGTTGTTGCATGAAGTCCATTAGGAAACATATTTGCTGTTTACTAAATATTTTAAAAAGAATTTGAAAGGAATCTTTTTCTAAGTTACCCTGCATGATGTCAGAACTCTGAACTCAAGAGTAAGACTGTAAACCACCAGTGGGAAAAAAAAAAAAAAGTTGCCTTTCTCTTTTCCCAGGAGCATTTGAAACAGGGGTGCTGCACTAGAGCTTCATTTCAGAATGATATAGCATAAGGCTTTAATTTTCTTTACTTGTGAGAGAGAAGGAGAGAAAGTGTTGAAACTATATGAAGAGGAGAATAAAATTCTCATAAAATGGAAAGAAGCAAAAAAACAGGAAGAGAAGGAAGATCCCATTAAAGTAGTGAGGAGAGGATAAAGAGTGGCAACGACTCAAGTTTCCTCTAGAAAAAAAAAAAAGAAACAGAAACAGAACAGCTGAGAGCAGATATGGTGAGAAAGCTGTTAGAAAAACTGTCACACCAAGCAGGGAACACCGTTCAGATGCCAGAGACCCTCCTTGCACACCACAGTTACTAATCAGTAAAATTTGGTTTAAAAAGTGTGTGTCATCTCACAGCTTAGATATGAGGGGGATACATTTTCATATAGCATGATTTAATGTTATTTGAGTTGACCTATTTCTTTCAGTTTGCCTTTTAAGGAAAGGTTGGATTCTGCAGAAAGCAAGAGGACTCAATTTCACATTCTGCCAGGAAACTGCTTTGTGTCCCTGATCATATATCTCTATTTTTCTTTGCCTCTGTTTACCTTTTCATTCATTTTCTTGGCTTTAGTTCAAGCCTCAAAGGGCTGGAAGAGTAATTGATGTCTTCAATACCAAACTGAGAAATGCAGGGAAAGGAGTAAAGGGGAAACGAGTCTGCATTACGTGAAGATTTTTTTTATTATTCATTTTATTACCCTTTTCCTAAGCAATACAAAAAGCCAGGAAGAAAAATCATCTTATATGAAAAATTTGACTCAGCATGATACATTTTGTTCAATTATTGTAAGATAGTTTCCAATTAAGCAGATTTAGAGCTGGGTCTCCCACCCCACAGGTGGTCATCTTAGCCAATTACCCCAGGCTGGTGGATTTTCCAAAGTGGCTCTTTGGCTTCCTCCACCCTTGATGACCCTCTTAAGTATCCCTTGGACGAAAGGAGAGTGACTCCTCAACTTAATGGCAAAGGCACCCAGCTTTCAGCTGCTGCTTTACTATTTTTAGAAAATGGAAAGACTTATATTGCAGTCATGCTACACAGCCTGGTAATTGGGCTTCTTCTTAAGAACGTGTAGAAGAAGATGGAATTCATCCTGATTTCACACATTTTAGGTAAAGCACTTTAAACAGCTAAGATATAGTTGCACCAGGGCACATCAGCTATTGAATGTTCTGATTGCACCCTCTATGCTAAGTAGTAAATATGGGAATCAGAATACAAGTGTTTAGCTCAAGCACTGTCACTGTCAGGGAGGGTTCATCCTTAACATGACATTGGCAAAAGTGTTCCTGTGTAGCCTGACATTCCATGTTGCTGTCTGTTTGGAAACAAACCTGAAACCATAACCAAAAGTCAGCATGTCCTCATGCTCCCTTTCCATCTCCATGCTCCCTTCCTACTGTGAAAGTGTTTCTTTGTACAATCTAAGAAGCTACTCCCTCACAGGAAAGTATCTGGTGGAAAAAACCAACTACAAGTGAACAGGTAACAAGTGCAAAGGTGTATTTACTGACCCATATTTATGACTCACTACAGTAACTCAGAAGAAACTTCCAAGTGTGACATAGTACCTCCTTAAAATGTGAGAAAAATCTAACTTTATCTCTTTTGTGCAAAACATGCAACAACAGCCTCCACCAAACTATGTATTTGAGTGACTGAATCAAACAAACTAAATAAGCAAAAGGCCAGTTACCGATAGTGATTTTCAGGCATGCGTGACATGTTGTTCTGGTCAAAACTGTGTTTTATTCACACACTCAATTCATGCAAAACTGATCTTTCTTTATATGCTCACTGCCTGAGCAAGTAATGATGGTGACAATCACTGTGTCTATGAAGACATGTTAATACATGGTGAGATTAACTTCCCCAATCTCCAATTATAAATAACTTGCATGATCATCCTCTCTTGCAGCATGGCAGGTCTCTCTGGAATCAGAAGGAGAGGCAAAGATTTTTTGTTGGGTCTTTTTTTTTCTCCAAAGATTAATACTGCTCTAGTGTAGAAACCTCTAAAATGCAAGGTCTGCATTCTATCCTTTGAGACTCAGCAGATGTCTTTAAAACACTTAGTCTATTAAAGCTTATAATATTTGATTAATGACCTGAGAGCTGCTGATCTGAGGTGAAAGAATCAGCAGAATTTGTCCAATAGCTTTTGCAGATTTATGTACTATACACTAGAAACCAACACCATCAGTGTAATTATTTCACAAAAGCTCGGATGCAATGTTCAAAAACCCTCCCCAAAACACTAAATAACAACTCAACAAGCAGAGACGAAGGGATTTATTGATCCTGACCATTCTGAAGTATTCCATGAGGTCATGAAATCCATACAGGAAGAGTTCACAGTTAAAAAAACAGGGAAATAATTGAAAAGGAATAGGAAACAACTGTAAGGTTCAACGCAGGGATAAAGAGGAAAGGAGGAAACACTTATGATTACAAAACATCCTTCAGGTTACCTAAGCTTGTCCTGAACAGTATTTAGTCTCAAATACACCTGATACAGTACTGGCACCATATGTCTAAGTAGATAATAGTGAGTTATTTTTACATAACACCATCACACCATATTGCCATTCAATATCCAAGATTCAAGTTCATACATATTCTTTGACAAATCCAACAAGCAATATGAACTCTATTCAGCTGTCAAAAACACAAGTATTTATGGACAAATCTTGTCAACTTCACTCCCTCAAGTCCTTTCTTTTTAATAGGATTTGTAATTGAGTAAACATCCAGGTTATAAGTGGATGGGCAATATTTTCTTTACAAGTAAACTTGAAAAGAATTGGGAAATAGAAAGTACTCGATACACCCGAATAGTTCTCATAGCCTTTTGTATTCCAGCAATTATGCAGCCAGTCTAATCATCACCTAGCCATGGCACACAGTTTGTTCTTCTTCTATACAATACCTTTCCTTGCTGTTTTGAACAGTGGTAGTAGATTGCTTGACAAACAGCACAAAGTAAGGCTGTGGTTTTGATTTCTGGCACCAGAAAGTTTGGTGCTACCAGGTGCTTGAGAGAAAACAGACTTCGGAATTTAGAAGCTAATACTCTTCTCATCTGCAATCATAGTTGTTCTCAGTCTTGCTAAACAGGGCACCCTCTGTTAGCAGACACTTACAGAAATTATGGAACATTATTCTCTGAGCTAAAGCAATTTATGAAGTTTCCTTTCCCCTCCCCTCCAGCATCTGCTCATTCCTGAACTTTAACAGTCTCTCCTAGTATTTGAGGTCATCCTGTCAACAAGATTGCTGAAATGATTCATATTTGAGGCAAAGGAAAAAAACCCACACATGCATACACACCTAAATTGCGGGGGAGGGGGGAGGAAACAGAGAGCAGGTTACTTTCTTTTTTCTAGTTCCCCTAATTTCAGTGAATTAATATGCACTGTATCCCTATGAACAAGTAAGTGAATGGTAAATCGTGCTGTAGGATCTGACACAAGCAGCCAGGCTTAATCTTGCAGCTGGCAAAAGATCCATATAATAACATTCTATGTTTATGTCAGGCAATAGGGACATTCCTTGGAGCACCTTATGCCTGCATGTGAGCCCAGTGATTTGGGGGTCTTTGGGCTTACTTTCAGCAGGCCTCCCAAGGATGCATAGGAAGTTGCTATAGGAAAATTTTTGACACTTAGGAAAACATCAGCAGAATACATCTGTCTTTTCAAATTAATGACTTAAAATTGTGACCAGAAAATCTGAAGAAAGTCCTGGATGTGAAAGTTATGATATTCTGAGGTATAGACCACTCATATATGTGAGAAAAAAATATGTTAAATAGGCAATATAAAATATCCCTTGAGGTTCTGACCAGCTACAGAGTCACAGAAATAAAAATAACATTTTGTTAGAAATGTTAAAGTTTTCAAACTTTCAGTTACATGAAACCTCTTGTTAACTTTTTTAATTGATATCTTACATGTCTGATTTTAACTCCTTAATTTTTCTTTCTGTCTCAAATCTGTCTGACCATACTGTCTAAATCAAATCCAGGCTTGCGTAGAAGAGCCAGGATAAAGATAGCCGAGCCAAGTAGCTTCCATGGCCAAGATAACATCCTGGTAAGTATCTATCTGTGAGGGCTTATGTTCAGGTCATACCACATTGGGTCTGTGAACTCTTTAAATTTCTATAATCTGGGTACATTAGAAAACTGTCTCTTTCTTTGACTCCTAAAGCACAGACTCTTGAGGGCATTTTTCAGAAATAGGATAACAGATCACTCTGGGCAGTGAAATCCTGCTCAGCCACCCGAAGAGACTGCCTCTTTTTGACAAGTTCCAGCTTCTTGGACACTCATCAACAGCTTGGGACATACACGAGCACATATGGTGAGTGCTACAGGAGGTTTTCTTAACCTAGGCACTCTTGAAGCTAAATAACACTTGTGGAGGAGATGTAGGCAAAACGTGATTGATCACTGCATGCTTTCCTTGCCCTACTTCTCTCATTGCTGCAGGATGTGCTTCAAATCAGCTGTCCTCAAGCCCACCTTTGGCTGAGAGTCTCTCCCCTGCTGTTGTTTTCTTCCTCCCAGTCAAATAGGAATCCCTCTGCAAGGAAACCGTGTCCCTGTGTTACTCTGCTGGGAGAGTTCCCATTGTCTACTCTCTCCTCTGTATGGAGGAGCCTGATGAAATTTGTTTTCCCACCTACACACCCCCATCAGCGTCCTGCTCTCTGAGCACCTATGGCACGGTCCTCCCAAGCTGACAACTTGTGTCTGGTCCAGGCAGGGTGGGCAAAACACTTATCACTTGCTACACACAAATTACAATGCAAATTACAATTGCAGTAACTAGAAGTACCATCTGTAAAGAGGCTGCCAGGGCTCTCATCAGACTGGGTGTACACATGTCTGAGCTGAGGGTATCGTGGTAGGGGTCTACAGTGTGATTCAGGAGAATATGCGTTTCACTGAGGAAGAGAGCAAGCAGGATGAAAACATAGCAAACACATATCATACTCATCCCTAGCAAGCCCAGCGACCTATTTGTAGCATGCCAATTAGACTCTGACTCTCCTATGAAATAATTGAACATCTCAGGTATCTAATCTTGTTACAATATGGTGGCATATTTAATAGGCTGTATAAGCCATCTTCCAAGAAATTAAGGATCACAGAGCATGAAATTTTGGCTTTAGCAAATATGATAGTAATTTAACTTGATGATTGTAAAAAAAATTATAGAGCAGAGGCTATAGGTAGGAAAGTATGCTCTCTATGGTATAGAATTGATGTTTTCTGTTAAATATAATTTAAAAGACTCAGATATTTGATGTGTGGAGCATCTCTAAAAGGGACACACAAAGAAATACTGACTTCACAGCTCTGACAGGGGGAAGGCAAGTCTTGACCACAGAACTTTGTCCTAGATACCTACCTAGACTCAGATACAGATCCACAACTGGATCTTTCCCATCCTTACCCTCTATTCCTCCATGAAAATCTTCACAGACACAGACTTTGTTTTAGCAGATTTGTATCCAGCTTTTATAAAGACTTTTGTATAATCAAATGTTCCACATTTTATATTCTACAATTATTTAAAAGTTTATGAGATTTCATTTTGTTTCATTATCTCTGAGATTATTCCTTCAATATCTGCTCAAGCTGTCGCCACTGGTACTACTTCCCTTCATATATGTTTGTCCAGGGCAATTATGAGCAAGATGTGCTCAGTATAGACCTATGTATCTGTGGGTACCATTCTCATATTCCTAGCCTTGTGTGGCAGATGATGTGAAGTAGCCTAAAGAGTTACTACACACTGAAGGAGTTATTGTCTGTTTTAGAGTGCATTAAATACATCTGCTGTGCTGGCTACAGTAAGAAAAAAGACAACAGAGTTTTTAAGTAGTTTGTGGATCCTTCTAGGCTGTCAGGATCCTTCCTTGGCTGCTCAAGGCAGTACAGGGCAGCTTTGTGGCACGGGAATGACAAAAAATGATCTAATGCTCCAGAGGGCCTGGCCCAAGCATACAGCAGAAAAGTAGGTCAGAAAGGAAATCTTGCTACTACAAACACAGCAGTGGCAGCAGTCCATTGTACCAGGCACAGAGTTTATGTAAGTCAGTGGCTGAGGCTGCTTCACTCTTGAGTTTCACAACCATCAGAAGCCTGGTGGCAAAAATGCCTAGTTGCTTCACACAAACACAGGAACGAGCTTGTGTGTATGTTTAGAACATATCACCAATATCACAGTTCTGTATTTATGTTAATCTAAACATTTAAATACGATTAAAGAACATGTAACAAGCCTTTTCTATCCCTCATGCACAAAGGATACTCTAAAAAAGACACAGTATCTTTGAAGGCAGGACCCAAAATTCAGTCAGTAGTTATTCTTGTGGCTTCCTGCTCTTCGGCTCTATTCCCAGTTATTCTGGGTTTCTACACGCCATCCCATGAGACTAAAGAGACCTTAAAAGAATGAAATCAGCTCCCTGGCCTCTCTCAAAAAGATATAACTAATGGAAAGGGATGTCTCAGCAGTCTTCCCCAGCTCTCACAGGAAAGGTATATCAGCAGTGTAACCAGAGAAAGTTGTACTGTTTCCTCATTTTCAGCCATCTAATGAGAAAGACGGGCAGAGATATGCAGAAAGCATTAGGTATGTCACAGGAGGTCCCACTCTGGTGACACTCACACTGGGAGTTAGTTGAGACTGAGCCAGATTCTACAACAAAGTATGTAAAAGTGACTTAAAGACGCCTTAATTTACCTCCACCATCTTTATCTTTGCATCAGGGTGTTGGGAAAGACGAATAATTCTTCATGCTTACATATAAATGACTTTTGGAATTCCACTGAGAAATAAACAGATTAGATTTAGAGATGTAGCTTCATTAAGGGAACCAAAAATTAAAATGGACACTTGTCTTCTCTGCAGTGTGAATAGTCATTCACCAGTAATTCTGTCACTGGCCTTGCTGACAGTGCTTTTTTTTGGTCCTTACTTTTGATTTGTTCCAGTTACCAGAGCCAACACTCAGGCTGATCCCCAAAGGCAGAGGCACATGCTTGGCAGTGGCAGTACCCAGATGCTAAAATGTATTTTGCAGTAACAGGAGCTTCAGCACATTGGTAAGCAATCAGTTTGCTGGAAATCCTTCCCTAAGATTTAGCAGCCTTCCTGGAAAGGGCTGATCAACAAAAAAGGTCTTCCTCTAGTAAATATACCAGTGAAAACAACATGGGGACAATATGCAGTACAATATGCAGCTTAAGAAACCCTTTAGTGGATCATGTACACGTTTATTTTGCCATGAATAAAAGACAATATTTCATTCTGAATGCTTTGGGTTGTCCGTAAACTTACCCCACACTAGGAACAACAAACAGCAGAAAAATCAGCTGTGGCCTCCAGTCCCCAGAACAGCCCATTCCCTGCATTGAGAGTCTGCTTAGCAGAAAGGCACATTTTCAAACTTTCCTAGGCCTGACCTTTAACTTTTAACCCTCTGCTGACTGTAAATGACTATGCAGACAGGTGAAAGCACTAACAGTAAGATTTCAATATCTCTCATTTATCACAATGGACCATTAAAGTTGATGTCTATCAACACAAACTGTGGAGTTACCAGGTCCATTCCACAGTCATATGATGGAGTTAACACATTTCTACTGTATTTTTAAAAGGTAACTACATTTCTTTACATTTTATGACCAGATTTTATTGCTTGAAAAGTCAAGATGATGGTTCCACAGAGCATTGAAGGAGTAACATAAATAGACTTTTAGAAATGTTGTGTCCTATAAGGGATTAAAATAAACATTGCAAACTCTTCATGCATGCAAGCAATAGATGAATAACAGACAGGAGTTCTAAGCAATGAGGAAAAAAGTGGTTAAAGAAAACACTGAATCAAAAAAATGTGTAGCTACAACCTAATCAAGGTGGTGCAATATTGGTGTCTACCTAATGCTGACATCTCTTCAAACAATTAACTTCCGTAATTTCTTTTGATTTTAATTTCTAGNCTTTTCATATATCAAGAATCTAGGAATCAATAACAAAATTACTCTCAAAAGATGACATTGTAAATTCTGCCATAATATGTGAATTTTAGGAGCTTGCTAGTGCTCATCACATTCACCAAAGAGCTTTGCAATTGTGTTCACA
>VYZX01015579.1:43443-95806 GCA_013401335.1 Brachypteracias leptosomus
ATGTTGACCACTCCCAAAAGCCTTCTTTTCCTCCACATGCTTAGAGACGACATCCAGAATGAGCTGTTCCTTCATCTTTCCAGAGATGGAGGTGAGGCTGACTGATAATCCATCCTATCAAGTTAAGCATTTATCTTCTAAAATTCCTAGGCAAGACAAATTATATTTTGGATGTATTAAGTAAATTGAGTTGAATCTAGGTTATTACTAAATTCATTAAATCAAATGTAATCTATTAATTCTAAAACAATAGTAAAATTTGAGACAAGTATTTCTGAAAATGGAATTATAATTCTTAATTCTGATTTGCATGTCTGTATAATTACCATTTTCTCTGTGAAGTTATGAGTTGTAAAAGTGTATTATGTTGTGAACTGGTTTCCATTTCAAAAACTTTCAGTCCTGCAAAAATTAAGTATTTACTATGCAGCCTTTTTTCTTCTGAAAAAAGCTGTGGAAAAGTATTATAAGAAAATTCTCTGTCCTAATCCAGGGATTTGCTTTTTCTCCACTCTCCAGACAGAAAAATTCACATCAGTCAAAAAGGATGAGCATAGTTCGGTTTAATTGTTTACAACACTTGGTAATCGCTCGACTTCTTGACTGCTTTAAACAAATATTGTCACTTGGATTGTCCTCTCTCTTCATCCATCTTTTCATCACCATAAACAATTGAGACTAATTATCAAGCTGGACTTCTCTATTGTCTATCTCTACTTCAACCCTAATTATTTAAATGAGACATTGTTTAGACACATCACACTACATTTTGGTACCAGTTAAATGGAGAATAATATGGCACTTCCATGCTTCTTTTTTCTAAAGCCATTTAAATCAAAGAACTGTAGGTAAGCCCTTTGCATTATTTCAGTCCTGGCATGTCAATTTAGGTGTCATTTTCCATAGAAAATGATTCAGGTCTGGTTCAGTAGTTATAGTCCCTTTGACAATAGTGGGTTGAGAGCTCACATAAGCCCCAAATACCAGTGAGCAGAAAGTATGCTTGAGTTCACCCATTTGTGTCAAAAGTAGAAATAAAGAAACAGGAAACTGAAATTAGTATGTTTTCATACCAATATCAGAGCAGATTTTCTCAGAATTTTTGCTCAGATTGTCTTTCTTGAATATTTTCACAGAAGTGCATTTTATTTCAGACTCAAGAGGAATGAGATTTATGTGGTTTCCACACTCATTTATTTGCTGTCAACATTTAATTTACATCTGTGTTCTTTAAAATGCTTGCTGTATACACTCTTGTTTTTATTTTTTCATATCTATATGTCTTTTCAAGAAACTTTATCTGTGTTCTAGAAGTGAGCCTTATTTCTTTAGTTTTACAAAAATCAAAATATTAATCATATTAGTAGTGGGAGTTAAGGTTTATGAAACAATATATTGGCCAGCAAAGCTTTTTTTAATCCAGATGTCAGCAATGTGTACCAATGTTCCTGCAGTTGGAGAGAATGGGAACAGTGCTACAAAATTTAACAAGAAAAAACCCCATAGAGATCCATAAAAATGTCAAAGCACTCAAACAAAACTGTAGTACCCAACACAAAGCAAACTCCATTTTAATGGTGAAAATCAGTTATTCCAAATGTATACTGCTGGAAATCAAATGGCCTTAACAGTGTAGCTGCATGACAGAGAAGAGAATTTCACCGTCCTTGGATTTATTTTATGGCAAGTTTTGACAACAGAGTTGTACTTTCTTATGTATTTGGGTTTGTGTCATAGTTTATTCTCCATATGTCAACATAATCACTTTAGAGGTTTCATTTGTATCAGGACTTTGGTCACTGGAATTACTCTGGTAATTAATTGCCATACAAGAAGGTGACTTTCAAGATTTAAGAAGCCAGTGTATTATTCATGCCAACTTTTTAATAGGCAAAATTTCTATTTATCTACATAGTGCAGTGTTTTACTTAGGCTAAATAAGAAAATTGCAAATACCTTAATATCATCAACATTTTTTACTTTTTATAATGGAATTGTTACTCTTAACTATTTTCTTTAAGATCTTAATGTTGAGGCAATAAAGCTGTCAAGTGTCAAAAATACAATTTGGGCTTGAATGATCCATTCTGGATAACCTAGAATATGTGGGGGAAAAAAATCATATTTTTTTTTGTCTTGATGATTGAAATTGCTTCAGTTATGCAAGAATTAATGAACAACGCTGGCATAATGTTTAGCAGTCTTGGAAGTCAGCACATCTTTTACTGTTCTGTTCAGGTTATTCTGTCAGACAGTGATTGTCTCTAATGATCCAGTAGTAATATTTCATGCTACCATGAACTTATGGTTCTGTATAAAAATGTAGCTTTAGCAATAGTAAAGAAACCTCCAGCCATATGTTCAATCACAAGTAAAAATCCATTTCCTATGCCTAGGAAAACTGATAGACAAGGAAGAGAGTTCCATCAATAAGGACTGTAGATGATCATATGACTATTTTGGCAGTTTATCTCTGATGGTCATCTGAATATATATTTTTATGGCCACATACTAAAGTTGTGTGTAAATGAGCTGTAGATATAAGTAACAACCTTCTAAACAAAGAGCAGTAGTAGCGCACTTGTCCCCCCAAAATATGCATAACATGCAATCTTAGCACAACCACCCTATTATCATCATATTGGCTTTCATACCATCAGCTATTTGCCTTTTCCACTCTTTCAAAGGCTGCTAATACTAAAGATATCTTTTGTCCAACTCTAAAAGTTCTCTGTGTTGCAATGCATGTGTTCAGGTAACTCCATATGGTGAAATGGAGGGCAGGGTGAAAAAGCATGGTTGCCCAGGAAAGCACTTCAGCAATACCCAAAGGCATGTTTTCAGTTCAGTCTGTTGCAAATTGAGAGCAACATCATGGTAAGCTAAGGCAATTCAAAAGCCTTTTTGAGCTGCATTAAAATGAAATCTTGTGCCGAAATGAACTTCATGTGTTGAGCTGCCTACAGTGACCTGCATCTGCTCAGTCTCATTTACTCCTCTCTGTGTCAGTGTTGTGACATCATCCTTCACCACTACTGTGATTATAAGAACTGACACTTCAATATCTGAATCATGTAGAAAATATATATTGGTATTACCTTGGTGTCACTTGAAAAGGCGTACTTATATTAACCACAATAGAAATGTGTCACCATGTACAGGAAAGTAAGGCCTATTCTCTTCCTTGCAGCTCCAAATTCACGCTGTATGTATACAATGGTAGGGTTGAAGGTCCTTGTCAAGTTTACCAATAATACTAAAGGCACAGAAAGCACTTGCATAAATCCCTGGAGCATTTGCTCCATCCCTGGGGGTGTTCAAGACAAGGCTGGATGGGCCCTTGAGCAACCTGGTCTAGAGGGAGGTGTCCCTTCCATTTCAGGGATTTTGGAACTAGATGATTTTGAGGTCTCTTCCAGCCCAAACCATTCCATTATTCTATGAAATATCGACTGACAAACACTGCACTGAAAAGATATTTTCTTTTTTTTTTCTTCCTGAAGTATTTTTCCATATACCTCGAGCTCCATCTGCCCACTAGGAAATATGTGTCATCCTCCCCCCACCCCCCCAAAAATGGAAGATTTCCTTTCCTGATTCTCTTTGGAACATCAAGCAAACTGCAACAGAAGCATTTAAATTCAAATTCACATGGAGCAATCCTAAAGCTGGCTAGGAAAAGGTTATCCTGAGAGGAATTAGTTAGCAATTTAAAGTTTTTAAACAAAGTATTAAGCAAAACTTAAGGCATTGTTTCAAAAGAATGTAAATAAAACATAAATGTTTCTTGTTTCCTGAATCTTCCTTAGGTTTTTGCTTCATGTTATATTAGTGTTGTGAGTCACTTCCTATATTGGGTATAAAAGAAGACATGATGGTTTTCTTATGAAAAGAAACACATTGCCAATTTAAGCCTTCATAAGTTTTACTTTATTTTGAATTATATTTACATGATTCATGACAAGTACAAACACCTTTACATAGTGCAAGATCAAAGTTTCCACTGAACATTAGACAGAATCTGTTTGTGTAGGACCAGATCAAAAAGTTAGAAGTTTCCATGGCTTCAGCACCATCAGAACTTGCCTCTATTTTGCCAGAGTTTACAATGGCACCACAGACACCTTTGACACTTGCACAGAACAACCCTATCATCTTCTAAAATCTTACACTTTTGTATTATCAATAAGATATTATTGAGACATTTTATTAAGGAAATTTCAAAGATTTTTAATTAGAAATTTTAAGTAACTAGGTTTTACAGAGAACTCAGGAAACCTTCAAATTCAGTAGGTTTTTCTCTAAGACTTCCGTGACAGACATTCTCATACTCTGCAGCATATGAGGAAGGGAAACAATATGCTAGAACTGTCAAATGTGTTTACTAAGTAGCGAAAAGAAAAACTTTTTTATTATCACTGTAAGCAAAAGGATCTGCGCAAGGATCTGGGCATTTCTTGCAGTTATTATTGAAACAAAGCCTATGACATTTAGTCTAGCTTTTAAAATGGTGAAGGCAAATACACTTCTCTAAGGACAGTAATAAAATATTATTTTCCTTCTGCTTTTTATTTTCTCTATTGCAATCTTCAAAATAGCTCACCCTCCTATTCTCTCTAGGGGAAGTATTTGTCATATATATCAAAATACATAAGCTTATTTTGGTTAAGAAAGAAAAGACGTACATTGAGAGGGAAAGTACCACATGACAATGGAAAATACACCACATCTGAAATCAGTCTCAATGCAATTTGGGAAAAAAGACCATCGACACCTCAAGCAAAGAACTACTAAAGACACAATACATATCTGAAACTAATTAAAAAACGAAGTCAGAGAAGTGATCAAATATAAATCTCCTTGGAAGGAAAACTGCTGCTGAGATACAAAGACTCTTATTTAAATGGGAACATTTTTAAAGTTTAGTTGTCATGGTTTTCATCTTCCCCTTCCCTAACTTCAGTGCAGAGTCTTCTTTCAAAAGATAATGGGAAGGCAAAGCCCAGCCCCATGGTCTCATATTAGCCAGCTTGTCACCCCACAGGCATCCCAGCCTGGATGTCTCTATTGTTCTTGTCCTGGGGCTGCCAGCAGAAACCAGCACAGCACAAGCTGCTTGCCCTGACCAAGGGAGCACACTCAGTATGCATCACTCCCCAGTGATCCTTGGCTTGAGCATTCTTTATGGATGAAAGGGGACTTCCTCGCCTGGAAGGCCATTGTGAAACAGACCTTTGTGAAGAGCCATCTGAGCACCAAATCAAGCACTGCCTCAGGGATTTGCACCATTGATAAACATTGACAGTGCCTCACATAGTCTTTCAAATTATTTTTCCCCTCCGAACTGTATTGCCTCTGTTTTGGCTTCCTCTCTTCTTCCCCTCTAACCCCCAGTACTCCTCATGCAGGCACTAATCTCTTGCTGAAGTAGTGACATCTTCTGTTTATACCTCTATCTGGATGGATTAAGACATTGGCAGATGAGTCAGTCTGAGAAGTCTTAATATCTCTTCAAATGAAATGAAAGGGGAGATCCCTGTAACAGCTGAGTGAAGAGGAGCATTGAGTTGTCAGAAGACTGCTTAGCCATTGCAGTATGGCAGTGTGTGCTGCAAAGATGCCATGCTAGGACATCTTGAGCACTACAGCTTCTGCCTACGCATCCATAAAGGAAGAAAAACTGCAGTCACCTCCCTCATGAGACAATCACCACATGGAAGGCTACTAGGCACTCCCAGTAAGGCTACCCACACAAAAGAGACAATACAGATGAGTTCTTTGAAATGAGTTGTGCTGCCGCTGCACAGAAAATAAATACTGAGACAGGACTGGACCCTCAGTCTGCTCAGTGCATACAGTGTTTTCTGTTTGCTGCAGCAAGCACAAACCCCCCCACATCCCAGGCTGCTCTCTGGGTCTGGGATATCAACCTTTAGTTACACATGAAGAAGTGGAAGCAGCTGACTTGGTGATTAAGCTGGTGGGTGGCACAGCTCTGCACCAGCGTTAGAACTCTACAGAACAGAAATCACCAGTGAATTCAGGTAGGTAGAGAAAATGAATTGTGGCCCAATGCCACTCTGGAGCTCAAAGGGAAAGACAGTTTAACAGCAGGATAATGGGGTCCTGAGTCCCTTCTCCAGTCAGTAGGCAATGGAACCTCTCAAGGCAGATAGCTTGAGCTGTGTAACAGGGGATATATGAGCTAAGAATACTCTTTGCCCAAAAAAGAAGGGGGGTTAATAACTCAGGAAATTCTCTCCTGCCTGCTGGTAGTATAATTTGTCTTTGTACTCTAATCTGTATATACACTATCCATCTGGATAGCAGTGTCATGTGGACCTTAACATTTCTAGGTGACAGAGCAATTAGAGAGTGCAGAAAGAGGGACAGAGCATTGTGCAAACAGCAGAATGGTTTCTTCATGAGAAGAAAAGGGGAGCAGGGAAGGCTGAGAAAATGTTGAGGAGCCACCTGATTTCATGGAAAGCATGTGTCAAAGCCATTAGACTTCTGATTTGGAGCTGTGTACAAACTGTGCACATAGAACCTATTTAAATACATGACATTTTTACTATTGCCCTCAGTCTCTTTCCTATTGTTTTACAATTAGTTCTTGTTTTCCTGTCTTTAATTAAACTGTAAGCTGCTTAGGGCAACATCATGATTACTCCTATTTATACAATGTTTGGCACATGGACTTTGAGACATTGCCAAATGCAGAGAGAAAAAAAAAGAAACGTAAGACAGCAAACTATAATAAAGTAAGCTCCAACTTAGAAGTCTATTCTTCTAGACTATATAAACTTTGGGCATTCATCTCTGGAAAAGTAAAAGCAGAGAAACTAGTGGAAAAACAATCAATAGAGAAAGAATTGTAACAACACATACACATGCCCGTGGAAATGGAAATATAAGCAGGCAAGAACAGCCACATTAGAGAGCCCAGCCTTGGATCAGCAAGGCAGTACAATGTATGCAGGTGTCTTATAAAAGGAAGCCAAGCAATTACTATGCCTTAGAATAAAACAAAAATAAACAGCCCCTATGATTCTTTTCCCCTGCATTCTGCCAGGGAGCAGGTTGTTCTAGAGGTTAAGGAGAGATCCCTGCCCTTCAAAACATTTTGAATCTTCAGGTAGCGTTTGGGACCTAGATCACATACAGACCTTCATTTCCTGGAGGAGACTTACATCTGAAATTGGCATAAAATTGAGATCCAGATGAGATCAGGATCAAGCCATGTAATTTCCTACTTTGTTGCTAGGTTTTTTCCTCAATAGTATCATTCCACTGTCATTTGACCTCAAGTAGTGCTAATAAGAAGGTATCTTGTATCACGAAAACAGGCTTCCACATATGTTTCCTTGACAGATTTTATCGAACTATTTGAATTTTATTGAACTATTTGAATTTATGTCATGGTGAAACAGATTTTAAAAATGTATCTAGCTGAAAGTTCACTGTAGACAAGACTTTAATTTACTCCTTCAAACTCCTTTTAAATTCTTATTACCTTGATGATTTTGTTTACCTTCGATTATACAAATCTTGATTCCATTCCAGCCACATCTGTATTGTGTTCTGTAGATCTGACCTATGCAGAGTAATTAATTTTATCTTTCTGCTGCTCTTACAAGAATAGCATATGAGGACACTTGAAAAAAACTGGTAATGTCAGTAAATTCACATGAAAGACCAAAAAAAATAATATCTCTAGCTTTGATAAAAAAAAAGATCCCAGTTAGGGTCCAAATAGGCCATTAACACCAAAGCATGAAGATGTTTTGCAATATTCCTTTTCCTAAAATTAAGACCTTCCAGTTAAAGAAAAAGAACATCTTAAAAAAATAATCAAAGACAAAAAGGTAAAAAAAGAGAACATCTCAAAGCTCAACATCCACAAGTCTCAACACAGGCAGCTGTGTGTGAACATTTTATACATCTTAACTTCTTTGTTTTGGAATATGCTACTTCCCTTTCCACAGTAGTGACTTCATCAGTTAGCCTTAGCAACTGCTGCTGTGCTGACCAACGAACAGCACAGAGATTTCAGGGTGAATCTAAGCATTTGACTGGGACAGTAGAAAAAGATGACATGCTCCAGAAAAGCTTTTTGCTGGACTAGGAATGGATAGTTATGGCAAACAGATGGAAGGAATCAAATCCAAAACATAGTGTGTGACCTATCTCAGATAGAGTCTCCTTCTTGCATTTTGTTTTGGCAAAGCTTGAGTATCCCTGATGCCAACAGAATGTCCTTGAGTTGCGGATCTTGTCAGCAGAGTCCAAGCTGCAGTCCTCCCCCTATCAGGACTTAATAGACAACACAGTCCAGCAGTAAATGTAGGCTTGAGAGAAACTTCTTCAAAAAGTAACATAACAGGAAAAAACACCACAAAACTATTATTTCAAAACCAAGGGAACCCATTTTTGCCTTCCAGCTATGTGACAGACTTGGTTTCACATTGGCCAGATCAGGTGGCTGTCTCAGGGATCTTAAAATCCTCAGATGGGAGAGAAAAAGAACTCTGAATAGGGCTGTGCTCAGTTCTTAATCTTCCTAAATCAAAGGGTGGAAACAGGACTCTCTTTCTCTGTTTGACAACAGCATGACAACATCCCAAGTGAAATATGGAAAGACTCAGAGCTCCACAGGGATTTGCTAACAGAAATGTGGGTCAGAAAGGCAGGAACCAGGACTACCAGCACAGCATCTGGTATCTGAAGGATCCAGTCCTGTGATTACAAGAAGCCTTTGATTTTTTAATACCTGTTCTGTAGAAAGGAATCATCATCTTTTAACAGCCTGCTAAAAATGAAAAATAAAAACTGAGAAAGAAAACAGAAGGAAGGGAAAGAAGACAATGAAATAGCAAAATCAGAGATTGAAGTCATTCTGTGTGGCCTGTCTTCTTTTGTGTGAGTCAGGAAGAGAAACCATCACTCAGAAAAATGTCATTGATATTAATAGTCATGAGGGGAGTAACACAAAACACTCACAGTGAAGACATTTGAAATTTATGGTCTTCAAGCATGCCAGAAACTACCGCCCTTTTCAATCTGCCATCTTTGCTCCTCATGTGAGCATCCCTCCGCCTGTTTCAGCAAAAGCAAACTGGGTTGCCTTGAACAGCCTGAGAGGAAGCTCTTTGCCAGCCTGCTCCATTTTCAATGAAATGGCTTCAGGCACAATTGCACTAGCAGCTATGCCAGCAGCTCAGCAAGGACTGCAACCTTTGAGGAGAAGTGATAACAAGCAGCTTGAGAGCACAGATGTGTATTGACTCACAGCACATGTGACTGCAGCCAGAACCAACAACTTTTTCTTTTCCAGTTCCCTTTTCCTGCACAGCTGTTTTGCTCTTCTTTTTGGCTGTTTCTACCTGCATCAAACCTGAATGCTTGTCTGCCTTGGACATACAGCAGGGGCATGAAGAACTTTTTTTTGTTTTGCTCTGAAAGCAGCACTCATCTCAAAATATATCAAAACTTGTCTGTCTGTGGTATTTACAGCTTTCTGTCATCTCCAGACAGAGATCCCTCCTAGCCTGGAGGGTTGTGACTGAAGTTGTAGTCTTTTCTCTCTGGCTTAACTCTGGTTTGTCCAGTGTTTGTCTTTTATCAAATGTATTTGCAGCCACCAAAATAGGAAGCAAACCTTACTGCTTCTCGCATGCTACTATACTAGAGCACCTGTCCTGAACACGAATGTGTCCCTGGCTGCCATGGAGGGTTGTATCAGGTATAAAACCCACAACCCAGGAGGAGATTATCCCAGGAGTTGCCTATTCTGGGATTAAAGCCCTCCTCTAGGCTGAGGAGGCAAATGCCATCAGACACACATACCTTCTGCTGCATTAAGCTGTGGTTCAATCATGACTAACATGGGGGGCTACTTAAGGTGACCATTTCTGAATCATCAAAGACCTTTGTCTGGCTTTTCTCTGCTTTTTTATGCAGGGTACTTCTAAGTCTGTGGAGGAGCCCTGGATTAGGCATGGGTGGTTTCTGTTCATTTTAGGTGACCCTTTGTGAATTCTATCTGCCTCATATCCTTTCAGGAGTAGAGTGGTGTTTGAAAATGGGATGGTTTTAGTCATTTTCAGAGACTTGGACACTAAGGCACTCCTAAATCCTTCTTTAGTCACTGTAAATTGCTGTAAATTTTTCTGTGCTGGGGTCTGTTTCTGACTATGTTTTTTTATACTGTGAGAACAATGGGATTCAGATGTGAGGGAAGGCCTGCAGGGAGTACTGTAATACAAATGATGCATTAGTACGACACGCCACTTGGAGTGTGAAATCCATGGTATAAAATCCTAATAGCTGCACTCCTTTGCTCTTCTGGCAAATAGAACTCAATGGCAAACACAGAAAGTGGATTCATGTGCACCTGAAGCAAAATCGTCTCTCAGCCCAGGAGATGTCTAGTGGAAACGGCTGTGTGGTGTGTGCCAAGTTGCCGTCCTGAGCGAGCGTGGTGAACTGCCTTTCCCACATACCTCCCTCCAGCAACAAAAGAGTCGGATGCCAGGATTTTTGCTAGCTTGGCATTGCACAAAAGGCCCGTGGGGTGGGTACAATGGAATTTAGGCTGGGCAGGGAGGCAGGACGCAACAGCATGAGTCTCCAGCAAACAATAGCAACAGCAGGATCAAAACAGCAGGCAGAAAGTATATGCACAATTACCAAAACAAAATATCTGGAGCTACAGGGACATTACATCCTCAGCCATGTCCCCAAGCAGGATCCCACTGTTGTTAACGTAACCACTACTGAATCAAACATGTATTTCCCACGGTGCAATGCATATTATCCAAAAAGGAAGGTGAAAAGCAGAGGGATTAACCTAAGGCAATAAATTCCAGTTAATCCTCCAGGTTAACAGGGCACTAAACCAGCCAGTGTCCAGACTTTGTCACATAACAGAGGCACAAGCACTAATGCACAGAAGCAACAAGACAGAAATCAGGACAGTTGACAGCAACAAAATCTGGTACAGAAGAAAGCAGAGAAATATACAAAATCACTTTTGAATCATGAGTGCTGAAATGAGAAACACTGGAGAAAAAAGTAATCTATTTTGTATAGAAAAGTGCCAACTTAATCCTCTCTTTTGGAGGGAAGAAGGAGGAGTGGACAAAAATGGTTTCTATTCTCCGTCTTGATTGAACAGAACATAAATATAAAAGTTAGATGGAAAACAGATAATTTGTTTTGGTAAGCTTTCAGGAAGTAAAAAAAGTATTGAAAAAATATTCAATTGAAAATATGAATATCTTCATTTCTCAGTATTCACAAGAAAAGCATTTTCAGTTTTAAAGCTTCTAAATGGCACCTGCTCTGTTTGAGGTCTGACTTTTTGCCCCACCTTTTTCATACTGACATTGAGAAGAGAGGGAGAAGGAAGACTCAGAACAAAAATATGGCAAGTAAAAATGGAACATCTAGTTTTTTCAAAACTGTGAATAATTTTGTTGGAAAAGAACTGAAGATAAAGGGTATACTGTACTGGAGGGGAAAGACTTGACCTGTAATGCTGACTGTAGCTCTAGCTACTCTAGCAGTGAATCAGAGTCATCTTCATATGGTTATCAGAATTAGTTCTAAAACATTTTACTAATCCTAGCACATCCAGATAGTTGCATGCAGAACTGACTACATCCTTGACAATTTAGCCTGTGCTGGTGTTCAACATTACAACACAAGAAGACAAGAAAAGGACCAAGAAAATTTGTCTCATTTTTGTAACTAGTGAAAATATTTTGCTAAAATCCTTTCTTCTGCATGATTCTTTGGGCCAGGGATTTGTGCTGCAGACAGAAATAAAAGAGTTTATGTGGTTGATAACTTTTCATATTTGGCATAGCCTTTAGAGTTTGACTTCTCCTTGCTGCCTTCTCTGGACATTTTCTTGGATGTGACACATATGCTTCCAAAGTTAGAAAACACCTAAAAACTCAACCTGAGTAAATGGAGCCCATCCATACTGTGTAGATAATCAATAATTAATCCTCAGGTACTACATGGATGCTTGAATAGGGAATTGAATGATATTTTCTTTGGGAGAGGCCTTGCAAATAAAAAGGCCTTCAGTGTATAAGAAAAATAACACATGCAGCTACTTAAAAACATTTCCCACTCCTCATAGTAGAGCAGTTCAGGTCTGCCAGCAGGGTACTTCCCAGCTTAAGAAGTGATAGACATAGAATAGCTTTCAGTCAACTCACAGAAGAAAATTGTCAAAACCAGTGACAGAAGGTGCTATACATTTCAGAAACAGCTGCCTGGTTTGATTTTGGTTTTAGGTAGCTAGAGAGGAGATTTCTAAATTCACTCATGTCACTATAAAGCAAGAATCTTTGGATGGAAATGGAAAGTGAGTTTTACAATCTTTTTGCAAATTCTACCCTTATGATTTCTACACATTTGTCTCTCATTGTAATTGTAGAGATCAGGACCCTTAAGCAAAACAACCATCACTTTCCAGAGTTTTACCTGGCTTGCAAAGAGGTAAAATGCCCATATATAAAACTATGTGGAAATTCCTGACATGAATTAGTCAGTGAATATCAGCTTCTGATTACAGAAGAGCAAATAAGAGTCAGTGCATCGGAGTTCATTCACTTGTGTTTGAACATTTAGCCCTGATATGAACCTATCTTTCAGCAGGGGCTGGTACAAAAGCGAACATGACAGATTTAACAGCAGCTTGGTGCAATGCTCTGTTGCTGAGATATGACAACTTGCCAACAATACTATTTTCTATAAGCTCAGCAGGCACATTAGGAGAGTACTAGTTGCTGGTAAAAACTAATAAGCAACTCCTTAAGGCCTGCCTGGCACTTACTTCCTAAAATGGCCTGAAAGACTCATCTTGTCAATTATCTTTGCAAGTGCTTTAGAGCCTGCTTGCAAAAAAAGGGTAAGAAAATATTAATAAATACACTGAAGTAGGCAGGAATCTCAGTTTGTCTTGAGGGGGGTTTGTTTGGTTTTGCTATAGAGCATTTAAAAAAAAAAAAAGTTTTATTAACAGTTTCTGTGATATTCCAGATGTCAGCAATTAATTCTCCAAAATCTGCTGAAACACTAAAACCTCTTTCTATTAAACATTGGGATCAGCATTAAACTTGTTCCTACAGTCTTGAACAACAAGTGAAAAAAGCTCTTACTCAGATCTGATCTGCCTTGTGACTCATCTAATCTTGACATTTTCCCAGCAGCTGGAAAGAAAAGTGAAGCAAAGGCTTATTCTTCAAGAGAGAAACTCAGCACATCGTTTTGCTCAGGCAGATGGCCGGTTCTTTCTAATGATTTTTGTGCTGATGTGCTCGGGTTTATGAGCACAAGCCCAGAGCAAGGGGTGGGTGGGAGAGAGGGAGAGGAGCTGCTCCCGGTTACAGAGTAAACACAGGGTAAGCAGAGGCTTTGACCACTTTGCCTCTCAGCTGGAGCCAGGATGATTGCTGAAACTATTAGAGTAGCAGCTCTGGCAGCAGGCGGTTCTTCAGCCTCCAGGCCACCATAAAACAGGAGCTCCTTTTTTCCACAAGAAGAAAAGGCCAGTGTCTCTAAAGCAAGTGCTTTACCACATGGTCCTTTTGGTGGAGAGAGAAAGCCTGACGCTGCGCCTCAGAAAGGGAGGGGGGAAATAAAAAACCTGCTCTTTTCCAGTGTTTGTGTACAGCCTACAGTAGGGAAGAAAATACAGGCAACACAAACACCCCAGACAAATATTTGTAATTATTACATACTTGCTTTTCTAGTTCTTTGTCATCGGTTTTCTGCAAAGCCATGACACCAAATCAGTTTAAGGACTCCACAGCATTACGATGCTGCCTTTCCCATCCCCAGAGCTCAAGACATTTAATACAGGAAAGGTGCCCTGAGTGCCACATAAGTGTGTCTCCACCGTGAAGCACCCTGGCAACCCACAGCCACCAGACTTTCCTGTAACACATTCATTAACATGCTGCTAATGATAAACATTAACTCTGTTTTACCAACAGGGACAGTAAGTCAGCGGAAGCTAGGGTAGTCAGTCTAAAGATAGAAATGAATGCTGCCATGATCTCTCAAGATTCATATGTGAGTGTGTTGCACCTCTTACTCTGGCAGACCAGCATTTGCTGGAGGAGGCCTTACTGAAAACATGCAGATACATCAAGATACCTGAACAAAATTATCAGTTATTATATACTGCCATCATGCAATGATTGCAACCTTTATTTACACCGTTGGATTTGCGTGACAACAAAGTGCATAACTGGGATCACAACTAATGTGGTCTACTACATTTCTTCTCTTTTTTTTTATAGTAAGTGATAGACTTTCAACTAAAAAAACAGACACAGGATCTGAATTTATCAGCAGCTAGATGTTTCAGAACAACTGTAAAGAACTAGAATCCTCTTCCTCTATTTTCAAACTTATGATGTTTTCAAAATTATTTATCTTTTAAAACCTTAACATCTCCATCTATAAGGTGCTCTGATCCTCACAGAAGTGTTGAAATGTCGCTATGATTCTCAATCATATTTCTGTTGACATAACTGGAAATAATACCATAGCAGCAAACCACTTGAGCATTAAGTGTCTGTCAATGATTTCTGCCTCCCCAGGTCTGTCAATCTTGCAAATTCTACATATGAAGTCTTTAATATTTTCTCATTGTTTTCATAAAGCTACTTTTTTTTTTTTTTCCTATCTAGACCAATACCTCCTTATATGCTCACAAGCTGACTTCATCACCTTTAAATATGCAATCTGGGACTTGCACACACTACAGCTTGAGGTAAAGGTTTAGCTCCATTAGCTTAAGGAAGAGGAAGACTTGTACCTCAAAAATCCAAGAGACAGAATCATTACAGAATCACTATGTTTGGAAAAGTCCTTTAAGATCATCAAGTTCAACCGTTGACTATAAAGAGAGTTAGGGAGATCTGAGTTTAAGGCCTGCCTTCATATGTTGTATTTACCACTCTCATGATGTGACACAGCTGATGTTAGACAGAGAAGTCAGCTACAAGCACCTTTTCTGGGGCCATTACATGATAAGCTAATGAAATTTGTTGGAATCTTAGGCCCTGGCTGACTCAGATGACAATGGTCACAGCAACAAGTTGCACATGTCCTCATTAGGCAACATGAGCATACGGAATTTGTATCAGAAAATGTTCCCACTAGCAGTGTAGCTATAGACAGAGGAGCTGGTGGGGATGCATAGATCAGTCCAGCAGCTGAGGAACCACCTTTCCCACTGTTCATTCATGGTTTTAATTACCAACAGTATTTACTTCCTTCCTGGCAGCTTAATTCTTATATCCTGAGGTGCTTGGAAAAAAACAGTTTTCCTATCTGTATGTAAGCAGGGCAAGGGGAAGTGATTTCTTAAAGCTCACTCACAGGATTTATAGTAGAACTGGGAACCTACTATGGGTCTCCCAAATAAAGGATGAGTGCTTTCACTGTTATTCCAAACTCGTACTGTATTTCACCAGCTCAATCACATGTGGTCTGGCTTCTGCTGCAGGCACAGATTAAAATATACACCAAAAGAAGTGATAGGATTTTGAAATGGACTTTGCAAAAGATTAATCTAGAAGAAATATTTTGAAATTCAGATTTTCCTTCATACTCTTCAAAGAACTGCATTTAGTAATTTTGTAGTGGAGCCAGACAGAGATTCAAGTTGAAGCAGCCAAATCAGAGACATTTGAAGAACAATATTTTCATCAGCACTTTGTACAGGTTTTGTTAGATATTATCTCCCTCATGCAGTTGATTGCTTACTCTAACCTCTCCTACATGTCTCTCAATTTCTTCATTCCTCCACTCCTCAGAAAAAACTCTAAACTAAAATTCCTGTTATTGTTGTGTTTGTATGTAATATTTCTCCTCTTTGCTTTCTGTCCCATCTATTTAAAATCGTGATCTATTCAAGACAGAGGCTGTCTGTTTTTCTGTGTTTGTAAATTATGTGACATGTGATAACCAAAGTGAAGATGGGCCCTCGGGCACTAACAGATGAACTCTGGCACTTCTTGATGAAGTGATTATTTCATCTACCTCACATTTCTGCCAGAGGTCACTGTCATCCTGGAGCAAAGGGAGATATGTGCTTGCTCTTCAGCCATCTCACTTCACCACTCAGTCTATTAGCACAAACAGCTTGCAACTGTCTATACAAGTTTCTGTGCCAGGCTGTGAAAGGCAACAACTGAGGAAAAACAATCAAACTGTTCATTCACCCATATCTTACAAATTATTTTCCTCAGCTGCAGATCTCCATTTCTCAGAATAAAACTATTATTTCAGTACCAGCATGTTTAGCACTTCAGAAGAAGAATTTACACAGAATAAATTGTACAGCTCCTTAGCAGTTTCCATTCTTTTGCTGCATAAGTTTGAAGGGAGGTGACGTAAGAACAGTAGAAATTTCTCTATAACTACAAGAGTGTTTGTGTTGTATCCCTAGTTCTACCATCTCAAAGACCAGAATCATTTAGTAAGTCACAAATGATTAGAGGGGTTTGCTCAGTGGCCTGAAGCACAATTGAGCAAACTCAACTCCTGTTGTGTTTGAGAGATGGATTACTAATTGTCCCTATGATGTGAACACCTCTCACTCCAAAATACAACAAATATAACTTTGCACTTGTACTAAATAAGTAGGTAATATCACCATTATTTACATTTTCATAGGGTTTAACCATTAAATATTTCACAGCAGATCAGAAATAGGACTTGGGACACTTTTTGTGTCATCTTGGTTTCCCTTCCCTGGCTGACACTACCGCCTGTGCCCAATGTGCCCCACTGAGACCAGGGCTGCTGTGCATGCCTCTCACCCATGCACTCATGTTGTCCCAGGACAAGAAAAAGGCAGGTAGTTTCCAGGCTGTCTATCTCTGCATCCCCCACACTAAATCAACCAGTCCAAGAAGAGGAGATGTTACCAGCCATGGGGGCAAAAAAGCTACCCAGAGCACAAGTGGGAGGGAAGGGTCATGCCTACGCATCCAGCATGCTTCCTTGAGGAAGAGCCACAGTGTTGGTGTAAGCTGGAGCATGGAGAGAAATCTGGAGAGGAGTTTGGACCACCAAAGACTCTTGCTTTTTCCTCACAAAAGCCCATTGTGAAGAAAGGAAGTGGGGGACAGAAAGAGATGGTTTGGGACCCAAGCAGCTCATAAAGATAATAACATCCTCATTTCTCATTTCCTTCGTTCCCAAAGGCAAGTTAGCCAGACAGAGCTGCACTACTCACAGATGAGGTAAAAGGAAATCAGTAGGAAAGTCCTGTGGCAGCAATTAGCAAAGAAAAGAAGCTAGAGGAATAAAACTCTGTTTCTGATCTTCAAATCTTTTTCTTTCTCCAGCTCCAATTTCTATCCTTCCTATTGGGTTTACCAAGAATTATCTTCCTCTTCCTATCTGCCCTCCCCTTTACCAGGTAATCACCTCACCAGCCTCTAATCAGCTTCAAGCGTGACTCAAACTCAAATCATGCATTTGTATCTCACTAGGCTACTTTTATCTGCTAGTAATATTTCCTGTGTGTACTGCCCAATTTACCTCTCAGTGCAAGTCTATAACCAGCTCCTCCCCTCCTGAATCCAGAAGGTGTTCATAAGTTTCACTTAGCATCAGTGATGAGGTCCAGCCTATGGACTACAAGCTGAACAGCCCTACATTTTGCTGTGGAAAACGACTGATACAGAAAATTGATTTTAAACACACATTCATTTCTGTTCTTGTTATAGTTCAGAATATCCCTTTATAAATTGTTCCCTCTGTAAATGTGTAAGGCATGGATCAGTATGTATATTTCCAAAATGATTTAAGAACATGGCTTCTATCACTGAAAATATAGAAAAGTAGACTTATCTATTACATATTTTTAATTCGTTTTGAGAAGAGAGGATCAATTTAATCAACCTAGAACTTTCTGCTTGCCTAATCTTTTTCTCTTTCTCCTTCAACATTTCCCAATCCACATACCTCTGAAAGTAGAAAGGGCTCTAAGCAATGATATGTTTGAAGTTTACCTGGCAAGGAAGGAACTCTTGGACTAAAATGTGTGTCCACAGATAAGGTGGGAAATGAACAGTTTCATGTGTTACGAAATTTACAATTTTTACTACAGGACAGCTAGACTGCATTATTTCAAATATTGGCTGAACACTATTTACTGATTGCTCTTAGATACAGCAAAAAATATGTCATGGTTCGGAGCTGCTTTTTATTTTCTTTACATTAGTGAAATCTTCCTCAACAAAAAGTGTAGAAAAGCTTCCTCTCTCTGCTATAAAGTAGAGAGACTTTAAAAGCAGGTTATGAAGAGCCCTGAAAAAAAAAGGCAGACTTAAAAAATAAGATTTTTTTACTTTTTGTCAACAAATTAGTTTTGATAACTTCCACCAATCCTGAAATCATGTATGAAGTGGTCATTATATCAGAGAAATAATAGATTTATATCTCCTTGGAAAAATATACAACTGAACTCCAAAGATAGTAGATATATTTTGATCTCATATACTACAAAGTACATTTAAGAAAAAGGAACATGACACTTTTAATCATTTACAACTGACATATAGTTCATGAAACATTTAAAAAGCTGAATGCTTATGAATAAAGTTGAAAAAGCCTGAAGCTTAGTAAAATCTTCCAAATACTTTGCATTTCTTTGTAAAAATCTACATAATAATATCTCTTCTGTGAGGCTTTAGGTCATCTTCCATATATGATTTCATCCTATCTCAGCAGACCCTTCCTGTCTTGCTTTTTGGCTCAGGATGCTCCACTCCCTTTTGTTTGAGTATTAGGAAGTTCACAGTTCCAGTAGGAAGACCCCACCTTCCCAAGACAAATCAGATGTTGTTGTATGACTCATTTTTCATGGATAACCTTGATAACGTGACATACTTTTGATTAAAAAAAAAAAAAGTTAAAACCAACAAAACCTCCATACACCCCCACCCCCCCAAAAAAAAAAAAAAAACCCAACAAAAAACCCACAAGGCAATTTCAGTTTTTACTTAGTGATCACTACAGCTTAATACCTGCTGGCTGAAAACCAGTGGGCATATGGAACTTCAGTCAGTTGCCTACATGCAGACATATAGACATAGAGCTTATGTTTCTAGCATAAGTTGGGAGGCTGCAGGTAAAACACAGAAGCTACAGAAGGTATTTTATCCCTTCTGGAGTAACATTGGAAGGTCAAGAGGAATACAAATAGTAGTTCAAATAGATATGCAATGCTTATCTTTAAATTAAGATTATAATGTCAAAAATGACACACAAATAATGCGAACTACAACCTTGTTCAAAGGTAAGTCCTGTGTTAAAATCTTGTGCCATTTCCATGACCTAAGACTATAAACATTTACTGTATTTCCCCTTTTGTTAAAGAATTTACCTAGCAACATGAATTAACATGATACAATTAGAAGTGTTTGGGTTATATGAATGAAAATGGAAATTCCATATGAATTTCATGTAATTTGGGAGCATAAATTCTGTTATAATTGCATGTTGCTAGACATTCAAGAGAAAGTGATGCATGCTTGTGAGTCTAAATTACTGTAGAAAAAGTAGGAAATATTTGACAGCTCTTTATAGTCTTCACTGTGATGAGATGAGCAAAGATCCTCAGGGATCAAATCTAGAGAAAAAACGTGTGTGGGAGGAAAAAAATAAAAAATATTTATAAAGTCAAAGTATCTTTATGCCAACTTCTAGAAGACTTATCATTTCAAAGTTTTAATGGTAAAAGTGGATTATGGCTAAGATCAACTCATGTCTGCTGCAGCATAAATTCTATTGTATTAAAAATTTACATGTTTGATATTATAAATTGTACTCATGTACAGCAAGGAAATCTTTATTTGGGAAAGAAGTCAAAGAGGGCCACTGGTTATCTCAAGTATCCTTCCTTGGCAGCACAATTCATCTCCACTCCCCCATGCATTAAAAACACTTATGCCAACTTTTTAGATGGCTCAGCCATGCTTCCACTTGCCTTGGCTTGTCTCCTCAGTGGGACTACTTGTCCTGCCAGGGAAATTCCAGCTTCAGCTGCTGAAGCAGGTGGCTGTCTCCCAAAAAGGCATGAAGCTCAGGCTTGTTGGTCTCACTTGAAGTAGGGGTAAGCTTTATGCCTGGGCTTTCACAGGTTGTGCAGCAGCCTGTCTATGCAGAGGGCCTCTTGTCAATGGTTGCCTTGATGGTAAGGAGGACACCAGCTGTGGTGAACTGACATTACAGCTAAAAGAAGGGCATGGCCTACTGCCCTGCGCCACTCAGTGATAAATAGCACTTTTTCTGTTCCATCTGAGGAGCTGGAGATTATTTTGGCATATCCTGTTTCAGTAGCCAGTACAGTGGCATGGGAGAGACATGGGGATTTTTTGGCAGGAATCACCTGGGTCTTTTCCTCTCCTGCAGTACCCACAGAGGCAATAGGGAATGGACAGGGCAGAGATGCAGGAGAAGGGGGCAACTCCCCCTGCTGTATGTTCTCTGTCTGGCAGGGAGGGCAGAAACATTTGCTTGGCCAAGTTGCATGTCTGTATGTCTTCATTTGTCAGCACCAGTTTCCCTGTATATCCTCACCAGGGAAGAGTAAGAGAAAAAGAGGCTTGTGAAGCTTCTCTTTCCATATTTTCTCCAGATGGTGGGGGGAGAGAGGGGGGAGAAATGTGGAAAGAGGCAAGATCTGTCATGGCCATGAGGTCTGGGGTTGTCAGGGATGGGTATTTTCACTGGACGATCAAGAGAAGTGAGTAGTTTGGTACTCTCTGTGATGCCTTGAGGAACAGATGCTGCTTGGCACTCAGGCCTCAGGCAGGGGTGGGACAGCCAGCTCGCTATCTGCAGAAGACCGAGGAAGTGCCCAGGCCAAGGCTGGGAATGAGCGGCTCTCAAAGCAGTCTTGCTCTTAAAGTCAAATGCACTTGTAAACATTGAGGTTGAAGCTATGCAACCTGGACAGAGAAGGGTCTGTTAACCCCAGCCAGGCTGCAACACATTGGGTTTGCAGCTCGTTGGCAAGGAGGGTGCTCTCCAGTGAGCCCCTGCCACAGTAGACAAGTGGGCAGGACTCCAGCTTGCAAGTGGTAAGGCAAAGGGACCGAGCCATGTGTAATGGGATCTGATGTGCATGAAGGTGTGGGTTAACAGAAAGCAGGAACAATCCCAGTGCCTGGGATATTGCTCTGGCTTCCTCTCCCACTCTGGCAGCAGGGAAGAGGGGTGGTGACAGTTGCCTGGTAAATATTTCAAGACAATTTTTCTAATTCCCACACAGGCAATGGAGAGCAGGTGAGAAAAAGGCTGGAATTGGAGAGAAGGAGGAAAGAGCTCCACAGGCTCTTCTTGTGGTTCAGAGAGATGCTAGCAGCCCCGGCTATACTTATTTTAAACTCACAGCTTTGCAACAGAAGTGGGAGAGAGGTCTGTGGCCAGGAAAGGGGCAGAACAACTCCAGCAGCTTCCTTGCCAAGGCTAGTTCAGGAAAGACTGCCATGGAGGCCTTGGTTAGTATGGGGACAGCCAAAGAGTGATAGGGTATTGCCAAGTGTGTGAAAGGTCCATGAGCTACTTGGGTGTGTGGCTGGGATTTGTGTTGGTGACACAAGGTGGCTTTGATAGATAAGCAGTTCCTCAGAAACTGGTATCTTTTGTGAAGAATATGGCTGGCTCAGAGTTTTGGACTGAGAAAGGTGTGGGAAAGACTTGGTATCCTCAGAAAGAAATCTGCATAAATTCAATATCAATACTTTCACACTAGAATAATTCCTCAGCATGATATCTACCAGTCAGTAAGACTAACATCATATAACATATTTCTATTGCCAGCTACTTAGTTATAGAAGTTAATCAATAATTACAGTAAACACAAATTAAAAACCTCTAGAGGTCTCTTCCAACCTAAATTATTCTACATATTTATGATTTTTATTTTTTTTAAGTTAAGTTTAGTTTCAAAAAGCTATTGCAATTATATTAGGATATCAGCATGACACCTGAAAGTTAGTTCTTACACATTCAAAATATTATTACAGAATGTTAAGCTTGATTTTGCATCAGTGCTTTATCCCTGATGAGGAACACCTTTTATTCACATTCTGTACACTTGCCTGTCCCATGCATACACATCCATGAAAGTGCAATTTCAGCCGGCATCCTGTTATCCTACAAAGATCACACTGGCACTGGAAGGAGGAATTCTCCATGTGGAATACTAATCCTGTGACATTTTCAGTGTGACAATAACCAGGACATGCTGTAATTCTAACCAGACAGTCTGTTGTTGGAAGATATGTGGTCCAATTTCTTGCCTAAAATGCAGCTTTTAATAGGGACCAGAACTTTGGCATGTTAATCTAAGCCAAATTAAACTTTGCATACTTTGAGGCTTAACTATCACTACCACGTTATGTACTTTTTCAGTATTGTGTAACTTTCATGACTTCCTGTTTGTCATGTCAACTTTGCAGGTTTTTGATGAAAACCAATGCAAATGTTATGAAAAAAAAGAAGAAGCTATGAATGTTAGGCATCAGTTACACTTTAACACCTTTAAATGAAGGTGTTTATTATTCTTACAGAGTCAGTTCAGAAGAAAAGATGTATTTCTGCCTGAAATCTATGTAAGGAGACAAAAAGGGGAACAGGAGGCCTTTGAAGAAGCAGCATAGTGCCGGTGTCTGAAGATAAGGTCAGCTGACTAGTAGGCTTAATTTGCAGTACTCTTTGGTAAGTTCAGAGACATTTCTGTTTTAAAAAAAACCCAACAAACAACTAAACAAAAAAATCAATTGCCTTCTGAAGCTAGAAGTTACAAACAATAGGAAAAGAACAATTTTACTATAGTAATGATTGACCAGTCTATGTTCTGCACATTGGGACAGAGTGCCTTTAATTAAAAAAAAAAAAAAAGAAGAAGAAAAAAAACCCAGAGGAAACCTATGCCAGTCTACCTCAAATGTTGCCACTGGTCTGCATATATCATGCAGACTAAAATTTCAATAATACTGTTTTCTAACTCTCCATCTGGATCACTGAGTTCTGAAATACATAACAAAGCTTCTCCCATTTGGATCATGATTTTGACTAGAGCATTATATACCCCAGAACCTTTGGGCCAAGAGAATTTGCGTCTTGCAAAAGTCCCAAGGATTATATTACTGAAGGTGTAAATCATAGATGGCTGTTTACCAAGAGATGTCATGGGTTACGCTGGCTAGTACCACATGTTTAGGAAAGCAAAATGGTTTTGTATATCCTACATCCTTAATTCACATGTATAGCCTCATTGTTTGTGGAGTAGAGTTTCCTACTGGGAACATATGAAAAAGCTACAAGTCCTTTTAAGATGACCTCAATGCTTGTAACACTTAAATCCACTAAACACAGAAAGCCAAAAGCAAACCTGTTTCAGTGCTCCAAGTTGTTTGTTTCCCTAAGATCCCACAGCACTGACAGGATCCTGAATATCTCCAAGCACCTAGGGTTTGGCTTCCTGAGCTGAGGGTCAACTTAGAAGCAGTACAGCTGGTGGCCTTGAAATAAAGAGCCAGAAGAAAGGGATTTCACCTTCTCCACCCAGGGTTGCTGCTAGACTGGGGCTCTTGCTCTCATTCCCTGCCCAAGCTGCAGCCACAGCCACTATGCGGGCATGACCATGCTTGGTGCTGTGCCTCACACAACCAGACAAGGACCTTGGTCCCTTAGCTGACTTCCATGACTTTCCATGTGAGTCTGGATGATGTTGGTTACCATCTCTGGAGCTGATCCTGTCCTTGCCCCAGATGCTTGGACAGCCTTGGAGTCTACAGTGATGCCTTGCAATAGCCAGGCTGTGACTGACCTCAATCACTGTCCTTGGCTGACTTCAGCCTGCCTTGCTGAGGCACAGAGCTGGTCAGCGAGGGAGGGCGCAGGTTTGTTGACCGTCTCCAGACCTCAGTCCTTGGCAGTCAGGAAACTACTGGAGAGAGTCCAATGGAGGGCTACAAAGATGATTAGGGGACCAGAGCAACTCTCTTACAAGGAAAGGCTGAGAGATCTGTGTCTGTTTAGCCTGGAGAAGAGAAGTCTGAGAGAGGATCTTATTAATGCTTATCAATATCTAAAAAGCATGTGTCAAGAGGATAGGAACCTGACTTTTTAGTGGTGCCCAGTGACAGGACAAGGGGCAGCAGGCACAAACTGGAACACAGGAAGTTCCCTCTGAACATAAAGAAAAACTTTACTTTGAGAATGACGGAGCACTGGAAGAACAGGCTGTCCAGAAAGGTTGTGGTGTCTCCTTCTCTGAAGACTTTCAAAATTTGTTTGGACACATTTTGTGCCACTCGTTTTAGATGAAGCTGTTTTACCAGGAGGGTTGAGTTATACGATCTTCAGAGGTCCTTTCCAACTCCTATCATTCTGTGATTTTGTGACAATCACCTTTAACTGCGCATTTAACAGATACAGTAAAAGACATTGAATAACATGGTGTTGATTTAATCTCTCCTCTGAAGTGTCATCTCTTACCGAGAAGCATTTAACTCCAGCTCTGACTGAGTCCCAAGGAAAGTAGACTTCAAAGCTGTGTTCAGATGAGAAACCTCTGTCAGTCATGGTGAAGGTGCAAGCCGATTGTGGTGATTAACATTTTCCAGCTAAACTCAAGTACAATGGTGAAATGTAAAAGAGGTTTATGAGAAGTACCAGGCTGGCCCTTCTGGAAGCCCCATTCTTCAGTTTTTCCACAGACTCAGTACAACACGGATAGCAGCAATAAACTGGTATTCTCACTACCCGCCCTACTGAAATGTGTGTTTTAAGCAACTGCTACATGGGGTGGAAAGTTTAGCTCTGTCTCAGTGCCCATTCTATGTTTGGCCTTTTGGCTGAAACTGCCAAGAAGAGGGTTGTGTGAGGTTACTTTACATTATATGGTTTGGTGTCCACTAGCAGCTGGCATCTGATTGCCAAGTCCTATCACATATGCATGCATGCCCCCCAAACACACACATAACAGCCAGTACTAACTTGTGCTCACTACTAGCTTCGTCCGGATTCACATAAATGGCTTGAACCCTATCCACTACAAATCCCTGAGTCATCCTGTTCTGCAGTGAAAAAATTTCCAAGATAGAGATCCTTTTTGCTTGTCCATCTACTGAAGACTTAGACCTATGGATGAAAAATTAAACAAATAGGATGTATTATGTGTCACAATGTTCATTTAATCCATGTACACTACATAATTCATTTCATGTTCACTCCTCGGGTGTCAAGAAATTCCAAACTGAATTTATCTGCTCCTCTGACATACATCTGGACATTCACCTTTATGGCTCAATTCCACTTCATGCACATAAAACCCCTTCTAAAAGAGCTAAAAAAAAATTATTAGATTATTTTTCATATTTTATGACATGAACATCTCAATTTTAAATGTCACTACATTAATATTGATTCAACACAAATTTATATGTAATAATTTCCAAGAAACACAATAGGCTTGGTTTTGTAAACTGAGAGTCATAAGACAGATATAGTACTACCAGAAACAACAAAACTTCCTGTTTAAAGAAGACTACAATACAGATATAAATAATACTGAGGCAAGATTTTATATTTACACCATATGCATAAACTTTTTCATCTATTAATTGTCTGTTCAGCACCTAAGCCACAGGATCCACAGATAGCACACAAACTGATCTCTTTTCTTGCTAGTTTCATACAAACTAGCACTTCAGGGCAGTGCTACCTAATGTATATTTACTTCTTATAAATCCATCTCTTTTAATTTTCTTGCTGTTTGAAAATCTAAGACATATGTGTGTTCGGAACAACACTAACATTAATAAAAAGGTCAAATAAAAGTGCTTATAATGGACCAACAAAGCTGGGATCAGAGCCAGACATTTATAGGCTAGCTTTGGCATAAAAGTAGACTTTCCACTCTCCTGAAAGCCAGATGTACTTGGTTGCTCTCCTCATCACTGCGATCAGAATTCTTTGATGATTCTGAAGCTAGCAAATTACTATTTAGCCAGTTATTCAGTTCCTCCCTTACATCTATACTAGGAATTGGAGAACTGTCCTCTTCTGCCCTTAGCTTTATTTCAGATCTGCATGGGCAACCTTCTCTGGTAGCTCTGGAAGAGGAATAAAGGAAGGGACAACTGCATCCAAAGGCCTCCAACCTCTGAACAGGAGCAGATGAGAAAATAACTGTAGCAATCATCACTGGTTTGGTACTCTTTAAAAGAGTAGGGACAAATTTGGTCTAGGAGAGGAAGACACCAAATGCTGAGTAGACAGTGGAATCAAGCAAATTGATCACAATATCAATGGAAATACTGCTGCATTAAATCTTCCTCTCTGGTTTAGATATTTTCTTAGACAAACTGTAGTATTAATCTCTATATGTATTTTTTATTCCATAGATAGTGTGTTGATTTTAGTGGAAGAGTACCTATAGAATAATATGTAACTCAGACTAAGTAACTGCTTTGAATCTGTTTGTGAGGAGTTAAACTTTCATTGTGTAGTGATAAGAGAGTAAAGTGAGTAACATGATGTCTAGAAGAGGATGCCAAGATTCAGGGGCATACCAATGAAGTGGTTAGTTCCCTACAGATAGTTATGATAATAAAATCTAAATTAATACTTTTAGTTCGCCTTATCCTCCATATAAATTCACACTTATGTTGTCATTGGAGTATCTTCTCCTTTCCTGAGATATTTTCCAGGAGAAAGCAACATGGTCCATAATTCAGATTTTAAAGGATCAAACTACTGTATACATAAAATAGCTGGAGCTTTGTCAATCCCATCCTCACAACTTACTCTCCAGAGCCAAGCTGGCAACGAGAGTGGAAGGAGGTGTCAGAGGCGTTTGCTGCCTTTGGTACAAAAAGCATGATTCTAAGAATGTGTACTTTGCTGGATTTTCTGTCTTCCTGAGAGACAAGAAAACAGTAATAATTTCACATTTGGGGTGCTAGCCATGGAAATTTAGACATTATAGATAAAGGTAATATAAATATAATGTCAAACAAGGCACATATTTTACCTACTATGAGATACCAAAATTATAGCGGCAAAAATATTCATTCCTTGCAGTGGATTTTTTTTTCTCCTGTGGATTATAGAATTTGCCAATGCTTATTAAAAAAAACCCAAACAAACCAAAACAACAACAACAAAAACCCCACAAGTTTAAGTTTGATTTGCAGGAGTGTAGAACTGAAGCTACTCTACTACTGTCAGTGAGCTGTATAGTGTGACTAATTTATAAAGTGGCCGATGTGCTTTAGAGATTATTTTAAATGAACTTTAATCATTTTAGGATATTAAACTTAAACCTAGCTGAAGGTGGAAAAACTGTTTAATGTAAGTATTTCTTCAAAAATTATCTTTTTCCAAAATGAAATATTACTAGTATCCTAATAATACCACTCAGACTTGCTGAATTTTGCCAGTATTAATATTTCCATCACCTTTAATATGATTTCTTGCAGTCTTATCCAGCATTGGGCTACAGGGATTTTTTTATTTATTTATTTTGTAGAAATGGTATATAGTCTTGGAAAACACTTTGGGAACTTTTAGGATAAAGAAAAACACACTTTCCTAGAATTTGAATTTGAATTAACCAGAGAATTTCCCTATGAGCTAGGAAGAACTTGAGGATTTAGACTTTTTTCCTTGGAGACCAGTACTTAAGAACCTACTTAGAGCTTTATATTTTTTATTTTTGGGACTTCTAGGCCTTAGTCTCTCTGTCATACAGATTGATAAAGAGCTGGAAGCCCAAAACTTGCACTTCTATGTTTGTCTTATACTAAACAAAATGTTTTCATTTTTTAAAAACTGTATTTCTCCAGATTTACCCGTTTGACAGATTATGTCCATTGTTCTGAGACAAGAGCAAATACTATTTTTTTCAGCATGTCAGATTTCTCAAAGAGCAAAATGCTCATACGTCCAACAAGAAAAGTCCTATACCTGTTAACCCCTTTACTGACAGTAAGCAGCTGTTTAAGATGATTAAGGGAAAAAATCCTCAAAATCTTCCTCAGAAACTAAATTCCAGGGGAAGGAGAGGATCCACACCTCAATGTACAACACATTTACAATTTTGAAAAGCCCATTGGTGTAATTTTTCTATCCTATACGTATTTAGATCTAGACTAAAAGATTTCAGAGATTAAATCCATATGAAGAAAATAGCAAGAAACTTTTGCAAATTCGTAGAACAGATCTCCCTTGGGATGCATTTTAAACATGAATCTCTATCTAGGGTATGATGCCTTAAAGCTGCCAAAACCAAAGACAATTCCACTTCATTACAATCATGTGATAAAGAGACTAAACTCAGTTTAACTGTCAGTGAGTCTTTATATATGACTTATAAAACCAAGAAAGATAAAATTTATAATAGAAATGCTGACAGAATAGTATTTTAGTATAACTACTGATTTTTTTGACAATTTGGTTTCTTTATGAAAATCAGTTTTGTTCTGTTTTTCTGAACTCATAGAAACTCTTTAAATGTCATCCTGTAATTTTCTCCTTACCAGTTATTTTTCTAATGTGAAGTACAGTTATTTTTATGTTATGCTTTTCCAGAAAAAAAAAATAAATTACTGAATAAAATAATTATACTTTAACAGTAACACTATTTCTATGTTTTATGCTCATGGACTTTTATTTGAAGTTTAGATAGACTGGATGCAAACTGGTGGAAGCATATTTACAGATGTGAGCTTTTTTATACTAAACACAAAGCTATGGGTGGAATGGGTCCCTATTCATTTTTGTCTATGAAATATCAATGAATACATTACTAAGCATTAACTATTAACTATGATATATCAACAAGTACAGAAATATCACACCCTCAGCACTTCTTTGAAAGCTGTTTTGATTATAACATGTACTGGAGAAAAGGACCATAAAACAGTTACTCTGAAGAGCTTTTACCATTATGTCTGATCTCAGACAAGAGGTTGGGAAAAATCCATTCCTCCCATTTAGCTGATTACACCAAATATGTTTACCAAAGCACAAGTTGATAACAAAATATTGTCCAATACTGAAGCCTGCCAATGAATCACTAAAGGACAGAGGACCAAAGAATCAAGAAGCTAGCTGCTCACTAGCAAGTGCAGAGACTAACCAAGAAAGCAGAAACTGCAAATCCTTATTTTGATAAAATTAAATTAGTTTCAAATTCTAAACAAGTTGTGAGACTCCAAATGGAAGAGAGATTGTATGAATTACCACATCTTCCTAAAGAAAGGCAGCTATCAAAAGTTTCAATAGTAGGCTCATTCCTGAGGATTGTAACGGATGGTCTCTAATGGATGTAATTTTTTAGAGTCCTGCCAGTATTTGTTTTAAACATTTGCAATTTTCTTGGTTCTCTCAGACATTATGAATAATTGTTCTTTCTTTTCCACTTTATTTAACTTGTATTTAGCCTAGAATTATTTTAAGCTACCTGAATATCAACATGGTGTTACATAACTTATTTATGTACCATGGAAAAAACACCATCCCAATCAGTGAAGTAATGGAACAAGGTACAGCCTCTGTCCTTGAAGGTTTTCAAGATCTGACCGGAGAAAGCCCTGAACAGTCTAATCTGCTGTCTGATTCCAGAGTTGGCTTTTATTGGGTAGGAAGCTGGACTAGAGACCTCCTGGGGACTCTTCCCACCTGAGTGACTCCATGATTCTCTTTCTAATCTAGGGATGTAGTGAAACTAGTTTGTCCTTGCTCTCCAGCTTCACTTCCACTCTCTTCAAAGCACAATTGCATAGTTCCCGTTTCAGCTGCCCATGCCATGTAGAAGGCTTACTCTTCAGGGATCAGGGAAAATATACCTTACAGCAAAGAGCAATAACTTTTCAATCTCTTCTGATATGCAGTAGGTGACTTGATCTCATTTCTAAACCCCATGAATCACCAGGAGTGTTTAATAGCCCAATACACACATAAAAATGAAAGCTAAACATCTATGCTCTGACAAAATCCATGTATTGTGTTCAGTCCTGAAATGGGGATACTTTGAAGGGAGGTGCTGTTAGAGCTGTGACTACCAACACATGCAACTGCCGAAGGCGAAGCTGTAATTTGAAAATAAAATCTAAGGGAAGCTGTTGAAAAACTTCTAGTGGTTTGTCTGCTGGGTTTTTTTCCCTTAAAAACAGAAAGTACTTCTGGTATGTTTTGATACCTATTTAACATACATTTTATTCAACCATATCAAGCAATTTGATGATAAAACAATCTTGTACTTTGACCTCATTCTACTAGATCATGCATTGCATGTGTGGGAGATTTTCATACATAACATAACCCCTGATTTAAGATCTGGAGAATACTACTTGTATCCTTTTTCCCAAATAACTGGTGTTCTTAACAAGAAGCTGGTCCAGATCTTTATCTTTCAACACTTGCTGCTTTGAAAAATCAGTGCAAAATCTTTGTCAAAAACATTAGAAATTAGTGGTCACGGAAAGCAAGCTAACTAAGCTTACTAGTCTACAAGAAAGCCTTGTTACAGGGCTTCCTTATATCCTGTAAAAGGCATCCTGATTTTGAATTAAGAGATTGGCTGGACAAGCAAGAGTCTAATAAAAAACACAGTTTTTCCATCCTCTGACTGGTTGGATATCTACACAAGGCTTATCTCAGGCTATTCCTTTTAAGAGTCTCCTGAATGAACTGCCAAATAAGATCAGCCAGCCTAGTATGTGACGATATTGACTTCACAGGCTTTGAAAAGGAAGATAAGTGGACATTGGGAAATAGTATCCTGTAATATCTAAAGATTAAATAACTTAAATGACAGCCAGATTGATTCACCCTAAGTGTGAATAAATCCTCCACAGGCCGAAACACTTCAGTTAAGAAGTTACAGCATTATCACAGACATAAAAAGTAAGCAAAAATAAACCTTTGTAAGGTTTGCTTTTGCAAAATAAATGTAATTGTTTTTCATTTTGACATCAAAAGCACAAATCATAATTTAAAATAATCACATTGCCTTTTGAAGTGCTTATTGAAATCAGGCATTGTCCCAATGTGCATATCCCACTTCCATAAGGAAACCCTTTCTTTCTCTCATAACTATAGAAAGAATTCTTTCTACTTTTTAGATGAAATTCCTGTTCTTAAAGTCGACAGCTTAAAGGAGCTAAACGTCAAAAGAAAACAGAGGTGGTATATTTCTGACTTATTCCAGTCAATTTTTTTATTTGAAGACTGAAGCTTTCCTGGACTTTCAGTGTGACTGTCACTGGCTTGACAGAGATCAACCACAAAGCAAAAAAAAAGTCAGAAAAAGGAACAAATGTATTAAAAAGGTAAATGTAAGTGCAAATTTACCTTTACAATGAATAGTAAGAAAAATGGAGCTAGAAAAGAAGGTCTGTAAATGCAAAGTTTGTGAATCAAAAAGAGAAAAAGAGATGAGACTAGTTAAGGAGTCTTATTAATGTAGCATAACTTTAACAGAAAATGATATTATCTTCCCAGAATCCTTTACAGAAACCATTTTGCATCTTGTTTAAAAAACACCTTTCCTTATGGAAAGGTGTTAGAGTGTTTTTGTGGTTGGCAGATGCCTGCTTTGTCTGGCTTTCTGTGCTTCCAGAAATCTTGGAAAAATAGAGTATTGTGTGCAGAAGGCAGCACTTGCCCATTTCCAGCAAGGTGAGCAGGAAATTTGATTGTGAGGTAGCAACTCTAAAATTCCTCAGAATTCTTGCTTCCACCAATCCCAAATAAATCATAAGTTTGGCAAAAGAACTGGAATATGAATGAAGTACTTTGGGGACAGGAATTTCTTCCAGCAAATGTGAAGTATTTCAGTACTCCCCAAGAAAGGAATCTCTCACTAAAGGGAAAAATGTACTGGGTGAGAGGAGACCTCTGAGTACTCCACATAGGATCTTGTTTGAAATGAATCACACAGAAAAACAGTACTTACTACAGAAATTTTAAGTGACATCTGATATGACAACTGAAAGCATCTGGTGATGCTCTCCCATCAGGCAGGCTGAAAAGCAGAGGTAAAATCATTCTCCACTGACATCAATGGGAATCCTGCCAAGGCCTGAGACCAGGGCTAGGAGTTCACTCCAGGAGTTTTTGTCAGATGATTTATCATAATTGTTTTTATTCACCAGTTTCATAGTTGAGAGCTCACTTTGGGTTTTTACATATTGCATTATAATACATTTCTGTTGTTTATAAATGACTCTATATTAGCTGAAACATATGTCACAGCAAGACATTAAACATAAAGGTGAGTGTTGAAATCATGCTACTGTGTGCTCTCTAGTATGGATTTACCCTTCTAATTGTGGTTGCTTCTGTTTGTATTAGAGGGTGTCCTGTGGATTTGACGGAGATTTGGCTTTTCATTTTGTGGTTCCTGGTCGTCACCAACATGTGAGTAAGAAGTTCTCCCATTCATAGAGAGGTAATATTTGGAGCCAAGAGTAATATTTCTGTTTATTGAGTCCTAATGATATAGTTCAATGTCTATTTCTGAGAGCATAGACTCTGCTAGTCATAGTAAGGTACAAACCGTAATAACATTAGAATGAATTTCTAGATGTCCTACCTAAATGTCATGAATCAAAAATACTCACTTCCTCTCTTTACTTAGTATGCAGTCAGATAACTAATTCATAAATTTTCTGCAGAAAGAATCAAATTGCACATAAAATAGCTTGGGATCTTCTGGAAAGAACATATTTTCTGATAAAGTTATGCTACATTAATGCTTATCAATTTGTATATAGTTCATGGAAATATGATAATACATAAATATTTCCAAGTGCTTGAATGGGTGTTCTAGTAGAGGCTTCACCTTAAGGACTATGAAACTGACAATATTGTTGTGCTCATATTTGATATAAAATGCAATATAGGAATACATTTATTTCAGTGATGTGCTCTAGTTCTCAGACTTCAAAAGTTGTTTTTGTTCAAGTTTTGCTTTCAATTGAAATCAGAAGGATAGTGCAAACCAATTTAAGACAAAGTAAGGTGAATTGAAAATTCTCTTAGAATATCTATAGTCTTTTTCCCCTTAATACAAGAGCAAAAATATACCACTTGCAATGTTCTCGATACATCCCACATACATAGTAGGAAAATAGCAATAAGTTATTTTTAGAAAATATTGATTTGGATACTAAAAAGTAATATTCTAACCTAATTGGTGTAGAAAGGAAATAGAGCAGACTGAGCATGACTTACTGTATAAACTCACTTTCCAACCAGAAAGTGAAGGGCTAGGAAATGCTAACAGCATACGAAAAACATGACTTGTTCTATTGAGTTAACATTGGCTTCACACCAGCGGCTTGCATAAACCACAAACAGTTGTCATAAGTTCAACCTTAAGCCAAGCTCAACAGGGTTGAAGGACAAAACTCTTTTTGAATATTAATATCTTTATCAGTACGTGTGTATAAAAGAACTGACAACGATAGTTTATATTAAGTTCAATATCCAAGAGCAGGCCACTGAAGCTTTATATATGAAAGACAAATAAAGCACAAAGAGAGTCCTTGTACTTCTGGCAAAGGTCAATTGACCAATCTATTGAAAGATGATTCATGTGATACTGCTCCGAGCTAAATGTTAACTTCTCATGCTCTTAAATTATTTCCCAGTGGTTAGGACAAATACTGCTAAAGAAACTATAATTTTTTTTTAATAATTTAACAAAGTAATTATTTTATTAAGCTAATGAGTTAAAAACTTTCCAGAGGTCTAGAAAAACCTTAAAAGTTAGTTAGATAACTTACAAAATAACACGTTGACATGATTTTTCATTTCTGGATACAAATGGGAAAGGGATACCAAGAACACAGTAAAACAGATCACTCCCATGATACTTAAAGTCCTAAAGATAGCATAATTAGCTAAAATGAGAAGCATTAAAAAATATTTTAATCAGTTTCTAGTGCTTACTTGCTTAACTGCAGGCAGCATATACTATCACTTCATAGAATCATAGAATCTTGAAGAAATTGGAATGCACCCCAAGGATCATCTGGTCCAACCTTCCTTGGGAAAACTGCAGTCTTGACAAGATGGCCCAGTACCCTGTCCAGCCAAGTCTTAAAGAAATCAATGCTGAGGACTCCACCACTTCCTTGGAGAGATTATTCCAATGGCTGATTGTTCTCACTGTGAAAAATTTTCTCCTTGTGTCTAATTGGAATCTCCCCAGGAGATGTATGTACTATGGTTAGTAAAATGAATAGCTTGTACCCATTACTCCTTGCCTTTTCAAAGTGACTGCTTGTAAAAAGGGAGTCTCTATCTTCTTTGTGTCTATTATTTATATTCTGGAAGATGGTGATAAAGTCTCACCTAAGCCTTCTTTTCTCAAGGCCAAACAAACCCAGTTCTCTCAGCCTTTCCTCATATGGCAGCTTCCTAGTCCTTTGATGATCTTTGTAGCCCTTCTCTGGACCCTCTCCAGCCTGTCCACATTTTTTTTGTACAGCAGTGATCAAAACTGAACAAAGCATTCCAGGGGTGGCCTGACAAGTGCTGAGCGGGACAATGTCTTCTTTATCTCTACTGGTGATGCCATTGTTGATGGAACCCAGCATCCTGTTGGCTTTCTTTGCTGCTGCAGCACACTGTTCACTCATATTGAGTTTTTATCCACCAGCATCCCCAGGTACCTTTCCACAGAGCTGTCACGGAATCACGGAATGTTAGGGATTGGAAGGGACCTTGAAAGATCATCTAGTCCAATCCCCCCACCAGAGCAGGATCACCTAGACCACTTTGCACAGGAACGTGTCCAGGCGGTCTTTAAGCGTCTCCAGAGAAGGAGACTCCACATCCTCCCTGGGCAGTCTGTTCCAGTGTTCTGTCATTCTCACTGTGAAGAAGTTTCTTCTCATATTTAGGTGCAACCTCCTATGTTCCAGCTTACATCCTTTGCCCCTTGTCCTATCATTAGACACCACCAAAAAGGGCCTGGCTCCATCCTCCTGACACTTTCCCTTAATGTATTTATAAACATTAATGAGGTCACCCCTCAGTCTCCTTTTTTCCAAGCTAAAGAGGCCCAGCTCCCTCAGCCTTTCTTCATAAGGGAGATGTTCCACTCCCTTAATTATCTTAGTGGCTTTGCGCTGGACTCTCTCAAGAAGTTCCCTGTCCTTCTTGAACTGAGGGGCCCAGAACTGGACACAGTATTCCAGATGTGGTCTCACCAGGGCAGAGTAGAGGGGGAGGAGAACCTCTCTCGACCTACTAACCACACCCCTTCTAATACACCCCAGGATGCCATTGGCCTTCTTGGCCACAAGGGCACATTGCTGGCTCATGGTCATCCTGCTGTCCACCAGAACCCCCAGGTCCCTCTCTCCTACACTGCTCTCCAACAGCTCAGTCCCCAACCTATACTGGTACCTGAGGTTGTTCTTGCCCAGATGCAAGACTCTACACTTGCCCTTGTTATACTTCATTAAATTTCTCCCCGCCCAACTCTCCAGCCTGTCCAGGTCTCGCTGGATGGCAGCACAGCCTTCTGGTGTGTCAGCCACTCCTCCCAGCTTTGTGTCATCAGCAAACTTGCTGACAGTGCACTCTAATCCCTCATCCAAATCGTTGATGAATATATTGAACAGTATTGGTCCCAGTACCGACCCTTGGGGGACTCCACTAGATACAGGTCTCCAACTAGACTCTGCCCCATTGACAACTACTCTCTGGCTTCTATCCTGCAGCCAGTTCACAATCCACCTCACTACCTGATCATCCAGACCACAATTCCTCAGTTTAGCTGCAAGGATACTATGGGAGACTGTATCAAAAGCTTTACTGAAGTCAAGGTAGACCACATCCACTGCTCTGCCATCATCTATCCACCTGGTTATATCCTCATAAAAGGCTATCAGGTTGGTCAAGCATGACTTCCCCTTGGTGAAGCCATGTTGACTGTCCCTAATGACCCTCTTATCCTTGATATGCCTAGAGACAGTGCCAAGGACAAGTTGTTCCATCACCTTTCCAGGGATGGAGGTGAGGCTGACCAGCCTATAGTTATCCAGGTCCTCCTTCTTGCCCTTTTTGAAGGTTGGAGTGACATTTGCTTTCCTCCAATCCCCAGGCACCTCTCCTGTTCTCCATGATTTACTAAAGATGATGGAGAGTGGTCTAGCAATGACTTCTGCCATCTCCCTTAGCACTCGCAGGTGCATCCCATCAGGACCCATGGATTTATGTACATCCAGATCACTTAATTGGTCCCTAACCCAGTCCTCGTTAACCAAGGCAAACTCCTCCTTTGTCCTGACTTCCTCTGGTGCCTCAAGGGTCTGGGGCTCCTCAGGGCAGCCTCCAGGAGTATAGACAGAGGCAAAGAAGGCATTCAGTAACTCCGCCTTCTCTGTACCCTCTGTCACCAGGGCACCCGCCTCATTCAACAGTGGGCCTACACTGCCTCTGGTGTTAGTTTTATCTGCAATGTATTCAAAGAAGCCCTTTCTGTTGTCCTTGACCTCTCTTGCAAGACTGAATTCCCAGGAGGCCTTGGCTTTCCTAGTTGTTCCCCAGTCAGGTAGATCTCAGTCTGTGCTACACTTCTGGATTATGTTTTACCAGATGCAAGATCTTATACTTGTCATTGTTAAACCTCATAAGGTTCTCGTTAGCCCACTCTTCCAGTCTATCCACTTGATTAACTATAATTCAACAATTGATACAAAGCACAATTAGTTAATGAAATAAATGCTGATGTTATTTTAGTGGAAAAAAGCTTGAGGAATTTTATAATAAAATGCAGTCCTAGAGGCAGGATTTCTACCTGTATCTGGCTTTCAAGAGATATTTTAAAAGTGACATAAAAGCATATTCATGTAAGCACATTATAAGAAGACAGAACAAAATATTGTCATAAATACATATAAATATTTTAATGAACACTACAACCAGCTACTGGTTGCGAGTATAAAGCAAACAGAGAAAACTGTTTGACTACAATAAATGAAATAAGACTGTGCAGAAGAAACACAATGTCTTATTATTCTTCATACTGCTAGTGTTGAGCCCCTTAATAAGGTATTTAACTGCATAAACAGCCTTTAGGAGAGATGTGAGGATACCTAAGAAAAGTAAGATACATGTTACTGAGATGATCAAACGCTAGCTAAGAGACATCACATACAATGAAAAAATTAGTAGGATTCAGTATGGAGGTGATATTGCTTTCATTCCATAAACAGGTTCTGGAAATAAGTGTGGTGTTATCTCAAAAATAGTCAGGAAATATTTTAAGATTTTGAATTGCTGTCATATGACAAATATGGCCTCTATTCTTTAGGGCCACTCATACTTGTTAATTGGATGCACTTCCTAGGTGTACTTGATGAATAGAATACATAATCTATTTGAACAATTGCAGAAAAACCCAGGTTGTGAGATTACCAGATTCAAGTAGAGAAAAGCAAACACCTGACATCTCCCCAAAAAAACAGAAGGCATGAGAAGGAGGCTTGGGAATGACAATGCATATACAATTTATACACAGGTAGATATAATTCCTTGGTTCACTGTGTTAGAAGTATGCCTATCTATATTTCTACAGATAAAAAGACAGATGGATTAAATGAGTCAGGATCAGATTTCCAGATCTCAATCCATGCCAGCGTTCTTAGCAAATAAGCTCAAAACAGAACTAATTTTTTTCACTTCTGCTTTGGATTAAACACAAAAAACCCAAAACTGTCATTTGATTCCCGTTGAGAAACAAACACAGAACTTCATCCCAATTCATGGTACAATGGCCAAAATTTAGCATGAATCTAAACTCACAATAATATAAAAAAGACAGCATTGCAAAGCAGCAATTATTAAATCTTTCTGCTTAACTCCAATAGACTGAGTTTTGCATGTCAGCTTCTTTCTTAGTTATCTATATTTATCTTTCCCATTAAAACAGAACATATAAAAACTTGCATTATAATTAAATTATTTCAAAAAATAATTTTAAAAAATTTCAACTATATGGGAGTTATTCTACAGCATGATGTATCATTACCAGTGAATTCAGCAAAGAGATACTGTACTTATTTTTTGTCATTTTTGCAAATATATTTGGAAAATGAGAGATGGGCTGAGCAAGACAGAATTGTAATAAAAAATGACACAAGTTGGTAATTGGCATCACAAATACTTTTTCAGGAATAGAAATCAAGGTCAGTCACAATATTTCTGATTCTTTCCTCCTTTCCTCTTCTGCTGAAGTACTTTTAAAAAGAAAATGAAGCCTAATAGGTTGACAAGGTATATGTAATATATGCACTAAATAATTATAAAGCGAATTCAACTGTTAAGTTTCCATCTTTGACAAAATATTATATGCTACCATCCCCATACTGACTTGGATCTAGTCCTCAAAATGTCCTTGGCTCAAAAATGGCTTACCATAAAGTCTTGAGCCAAAACAGGCATTTTCTTGGCATTAGATAAAAGTGTCTTTGCCCATCCCAGAGAAAGTATTGCAATAAACAGGGCTCAGTTCTAGATTTATTTATGATTTTGCACAATAAATGCTGTAACTATTTATTCAATTCTTTATAAAAAGAAAAGAAAAACATTAGTGTTGATAGACGAGGCATGTAGGCCAGATGCAGTGTGAGGTGCTGGTTTAGAGAAGGACAGGTTATGGCTGAAAAGAAACAATGAATGAGACTTCTTAAAATACTGAGATAATTCTGTTGTACTGATATAGATATGCTGATAACTGCTGTCCTTTAATAAGAGTCCAACAGAAAGTGAACTAGAATTCTGTCAAAATAAAGATGTGTTATTCTTCTAGTCTAATTTATCCACATAGTTCTACTAATATCACAAGTGTTTTCTGCCAGTTTCCAAGCAGACACAAAGGCTTGAGCTTTCTTAGTGTATTCATTTCTTTCCGAGAAAGATATCAGTGTGTTGCCTTTTGTCTTATAAGGGAGTTTCAGGCAATTAGCTTTTATCTATTCATTTAAAACGAAGACCAGGTAAAAAAAAAAAAACAACAACCCTCTTAGTCAAAAAGCCTGATTATATTAAAAATCTGCAGGAAAGATGATGATTCTACACTCACATCAAATGAGGAAGCCATAGGATCAGTTGCACAGTTTCTGCTGTTTATAAACAGCTATATTCTGTATACATTTCCTATTATAAAAACTTAAAACAGCACATAACCCTTTTCTGCAGGAAAAAATAAATGAAAGGCAAGAGACAAAGGTAGAAATGTAACACTTTGAAGTGAACTCAGCTTGGACTATTTCTGTAGTATTACATCACTGCTGGGAAAATACTGTACTGTGGTCATTTACTGGAAAACTAAATGCATAGAACATGGAAGACATAAAAATTTAATAAACTGAAGGTAAAAACTGAACTATGCTGAAGTCAAGTTCTGAAGGATTTCAATTGAACTCAACTAATTTATATACAGAAAGCAAAAATGCTCTAGAGAATTTTCACTCTCTTGTCATGATTACATACAGGTTAAATGCTTCCAAGAACTATCATTTACATTTGACTTACTCAATTTTTCATTCAATGTCATTAACATATGTTTAAACTCAAACATATTTAACACCAATTTTATAACTTAAAATAAATCCAGCATTCCAACTCCATTTATTTGTTTCGAAGCCCAAACTGTGGGCCAAGGAACAGTTCCAATACAGCATCAAAATCAGTGAGATTCTTCTGTTGACTGTGGACAATACTTGCTCAAGACAGCCATCCAGAGCCCCAGGTCTCAGGTGGTGCAACCTAACTCATATGCATTAGAGAACCAGTGACTGGGATCCCTGATAGGACCTTGCTTCTGTTCCCAAAAGGGTAGCCCAGTATCAGAATAGAGGGTCTTCCCTGTTGTTGATTTAGCAGAAAGACTGGATGGGCACACATGGCTAAAGATTGCAATCATTAATGACAGCTGAGTCATGAAATACAACACAGAAAAAAGGGAGAGCTTTTTGTGATATCAATAACCACTAATGCCCTAGAGGCAGATTAGGCTTCAAACCTGTCATCTCTCTACCACAAACCTCATCTGAACTTTTTTGTTCTAGACATACAGAGATGGAGAAGAATTGGTCTTCAATATTGCATGTATAAAAGAATATCTTCATGGAAATATATGTTTCTGTAGGAGCAAAGTTTAAAATTTATCTTGGAAATCTAGAATTTCCCATATAACTTCAGGCCTATAATTCTTCTGATCAGGAATTGGCAGAGTGCTTAATGCCATGCCTTCTGTCAGGTTATTGCTGCAACGTGTGCTTTCATTTCACATTTAACTAACAAGTGCACTCAAATAAGAAGTGTCAGCACCTGCTTAAGCCACCAGTAAATGCACTGGCCTCCTGAGCAATCATTTCAGCCTACTGAAGGGTGATATGAAACCAGTAGTGCCATTTCAGTGGTGTGAGAAAAGGACAGTGCCCACCACTCTTGGCATTGTACAGTGCAGTTCTGACAAGCCCTAAATGAGACTGCTGCTGAGAGACCTTCTGAGGGACACAAATGACAGCAGAACTAGTTGCTCATTCAGAGTATGCTCGATTTCATCTGATGTTACTGTGTTGTAGAAATTCAGAGTTAGTCATACAAACAAAGTTTACTGCACTATTGAGTCTTAACTGAAAAACTTCACATTTCAAAGCAATGTTGAATGAAGTGGGTTTTTTCTTCATATAGGAAGTATCTCATCAGGCCCTGTAGTCATATTCTGTATAAACATAATTAAAACAATAGTGTATCTTCTTGTTTGTATTTGCTTGTTTCACATCTACATAAAACTAAACCATCTGTAGTGTAGAATGCCTTCCTTTGAAAAATCTATAAAACTCCCACATATTAATTTTCACCAGTGCCATGGTTTAGACCCAGCAGGAGCTGAGCACCATGTGGCTGCTTGCTCACTGTCCTCTTCTCCCCTCTTTGCCCCCCTACTGGGATAGGATGGAGAATAGGGAAAAAAAGGCAAAGCCCCATGGGTTGAGATAAGGAGAATTTAATAGAAAAACACAAGAGGACAAGAAACAACAATAACTACAGTAGTAATGGAACAATGCATAAAGAGAGTGATACAAAATACACCAACTGCCTAGACCTGCACCAACGGCTCTGTGCCACAGACCCTTGTGTCCCACTCGGACTGCCCCCTGCCCTTATATAGTGGGCATGACACCAGCATGGCATCAAATATCCCATTGGCTGGTTCGGTTGTCTATCCTGGCTGTGGCCCTCATCCAGCTTCTGATGAAAATTAATCCTCTCCTCACTGAATCTGAGACAACCAGAAATTTCAAACCCTCGTTGCAACCAGTGGCCTTTCTCACTAATGCACATTTTCAGCAGTTTGGTGTACATAGTTGTAGAGAAAAGTATTTCTTTTCTACAGCAAATGATGACTGCCTAGTTTTAGCAGGTGATAGATCTACCACATCTAACATCTCATTTGCTGCATAGACATCTCCTTCACAAACTATTTTTGGTGTGAAACATTCTTTCAGCTATCAGCATTCAATTATAGGGGTTAAGAGTGAAAAAAAAAATATTCAGAAAAATAACTTTTTTTTTTTTTAATCTAGAGGGAACCACTGTAAGACTAAGACAGACAAAATTAGGTCCTCTTATATTACAACCTTATGTCCCACTAGCCTCATTCATTGAGAACAAGCTGTCCTTATTAATGTTTTCTGTCATAGACATTATCCATTCATTTTTCTATGTTAAGATAGCCATTGAGCAAATATTCAGGAGTCACTCATGAACAATGATCATGCATGAAATACCGCTGCCATGGGTGCGGTACACAGTTTTTTAAAGAAAGTTCTCTTTATCAGATCTTCCGCTCCATGCACAGAAGTGGCAAGGAATATCTTTTGAAGTTTATCATGCAAAGCTAGGGGAGTACAGCACAAAATTCTCCTGAATCTGTAAGCTTAGTCTAGTTACAGCAGGGTTTTTTTACTGCTCCTCTGATTAATTGTTTGGGATTTAGATTTTCCCCTTTACAACATACTAACGAGGTAATATAATGCGTGTCCCAAGATGGTACTCTTTTGCACATATGAAAGAATGCCTATTTTTCCATAAAATATAACCTCACATACTTACAGTTCTACATTAATTTGGAATGAAGTAAAAGACTTCCCTAGTCTATGAAACAGATCCCTATGCTATAAACCCCATTCCTGCTGAGATTTAGAAACAAGAAACCAGAAGAAACCATCTCTGGCATCATGTCAGGTGCCAGGAATAGCTACCAACCGTGCAACCTACATGAACTCGGAAAAGTCCTGTAGTATATCTATTCCAGCCACTAACAGTCAGAATATGTCTATTAAATTTACAATTTGTAGTAGAAAAACAAAAAAACCCAAAACTACAATGAGCTACAGACAGTAGGAAAGATTCAGGCTATGTTCAGCATCCCTGATAGTGACAATGTGATTAACACTAGAAAATAACTACACAGAGCAAAAAGTCCCATTATTATAGACATTCACAGAAAGAACATATATGTCTTTTTTGGGAAGACTTACTAATAGGGAAGACTCAATAAAAAGGTGTAAGTTGATCATACTTCTAGCTTCATCTTTGTTCCAAGTATACTGTTCTGGAGAGACCTGGGTAGCTATTATACAAATTTGTAGTTATGTTAGATCTGTATCTGGAGGTGTTTAGGTAGCTGGGGAAGGGGACTACTGGTGTGACTCCTTCAAGAAGCTCCTCCAGCTCCAAGTCAGACTTACCTCTGGCCAAGGCAGATACAATTAGGGCCTCTTCGATAACATATTTCAGAGGGTAAAAACCTGTTGTAACTGAACACAACCCTCATTCCCTGCCCCCTTGTTTCACTGCTCAGGAGAAGGTAGCAGAACTGGACCTGGGAAGAAAGGAGGGGTAGGGGGAAGGTGTCTTAAAGATCCAATTATATTTATCACTGTCCTGCTCTGATTCAGTTGGTAAATTGGTGGTGGGTTTGTTTAAATTAAATTGATTTTGTTTCCCTAAGTCGAGTCTGTCTTTTGCCTGTGATCATAATTGGTAGTCCCTGTCCTTTGTCTTGGGCCTCAAGCCTTTTGTTATATTTTCTCCTCCCTATCCCACCAGACAAGAATAGGAGCAAGTGAGCAGCTGTGTGTTTGCTTTGTTTCTATCTGGGTGGGCTCAAACCATGACAGTTGTTTAATGCTGCTGCTGTTTCATAGTTTTCCTATGTATAAAGGAATTCTCACTTTTTTCCAGGTAGGGGTCCCTGTAACTATAGGTGCAGAGCTAATAACCCCACTATACTGGCTTTGGCCAAAAAAACTGTTTCATCAGGGTCTCTTTCAACAGTGGCCAGGAACAGGCACTGAGGGAAAGTGTGTAAGGAAAGAGTCTCGTCTGAGTAAGATCTCCCTTAGTCTGGAAGACTGTATCCTGATCACAGGAGCCACTGAGTAGTTTACTTCCTTTATGAACCACTCTTTTCTTCTAGCATCTTCAACATCCAAGGCCAGTGACTTGAAAATAAATTACATTTTGTATAAAAAAGTAATTCTTTCACTTGTTTCAACACTTCTGCCTAACATGCATGTTTTTTTTTTATATAGGCAATAGTGAATACTTGTTCCTGATCCACCCTCTTAATGCATTTGGTTCCTTATACCTTTACAAATATATATAACTTCTCAGTCATGTTTTCACAGTCCCAAGAAATCTGCATCTCCCACTTTTGTTTTAGCTACTAGTGTTCAACACATCTTGTATACTCAACATTTTCCCTGTGTGGGAGAGCTTTAATCATCTTTTTTCAACAGAAATCGTTGAACAAATTTTTCATTCTTGTTGGCACCTCTCTTGTATTTCTTAGTTTTACTATTCTTTGCAAAATGAGCTACCTGAATTTAACAGGATGTAGGCATGATCTGGGTTTCATACAGTGGGACAATTTTATTTCATAAAAACTTATTTTGTCTTATTTTGTTCTCTTTTCTCACCTTTCCCAGATAGTCTCTAAACATGTTGAACAGTGAAAGGGCTGGCATAGGCCCCAAAAACTATATTGGAAATTTCTTCCATTGTGGAGCTATCTTTTAATGCACATTCTGTTTTATGGCAGTGCAACCTATTTTATATAGAAGGATCTCGTGAGGTCATTGTCATGCTCAGCACATTTAGTGACTTCTTCAGCTCACTATGAAATTTGAGAGGTGTTCCAAATTACTTTTGTACTTGCCACTTCTTTGCTTCCCAGACAAACTGAAATTACAAATTATGCTACAAAATAGGTTGACATTTTTGCTGTTGATTACTTTCAGTCTGCTTGGCTCAAAGAATTTGTTTCTGTTCACTTCTATGATGATAGATGATGTGTCTATGTGTATCATCTGTTTTTTCAGTCAGTCCTGTTCAAATGATATTTTGGTCTGAGATGATTCCTCCAGGTCATCCATACAGTATGTGAATCTCCATAAATTTCTCAATTCAGAAATATTTGTGACTATATTTATCCAGCTTATCTTCTCCTCATTTGCCTTCCTTAAGCTCATAACTATGCTTTAGGACTAGAAGAGTAGGTGTGGAGTAGATCAGGAGATCTGTGAAAGGTTTCTGTATACAAAGAATTTCGCAATTAAGCAAGAATCTAGGTTCAAATCTCCAGATTCCAAGTTTAGTGCCCAACCTCCAAGATCACTCCTCCTGACTCATATTAGACAAACTAATTAGTGCACATGTATTCTTGTTTGAGGCAAAACATATCATCCTTGTTTTTGTAAGTAGGATTCAAACAGGTGAATTTACTGGCACTAAGATGATTTTTTTCTTTATGCCATAAAACACAGACAACACCCATTAATTTGTTAATATTCATAGTATACCTGATAAAACCACTCCAGGCCACATCAGGTGATAGATTTGTTGTAAAACAAATTTTTACAACACCAAAATCTTTCTGAAAATTAAATAGGTGATTTTCCGTATTGAGGCTGGATAGGCACATCCTGTTCAGGAGATCAATGGTAGGAAGCAATAGTTTCCCATTAGCTATCAGATATGTAAGCTATTTGTACTACATAATCCCTTCTGGTCTGTAAAAACTGACATTGTTTATGGATGTACTTATTATGTGGTTACCTAAATTATTGTTTAGCATTCAGTTTTATTTTGTTTTCTTTACCATGTTTGTCACCATGTTAAAGTTCACAAACAGAACTGAGCTCATTTAAATTCACATCCCTTAACATCTGAATGACTTCTTTCAATTTATTCAGTCCCATGAGGGCATTCCAAGTATTTTCTCTTTTTTTTTAGCTTTCATTTCCTCCTACTTGTCTTCCACCTACACAGAAGACTATTTTTTTTTTCACTGAAAATGTCAACGTTTGTTGCTTTGTTCGGCCACCCCTGAAGAAACAAAAATTTACCTCAGGTGTCAACTCTGCTCTCTTCTTTTCCCTGCTCTCCCTCCCTCTCCCATAAATTAAAGCAAGGTTAAATAAATACTTTACTGTGAGTCTTAGTAGAGGTAGACCTCTGTGAACACTTTCTTATGCCTTTTCATAAAAGGTTTAAATACATAAAGGAAAAGTCTATTAGAAATCTCTTGGTCACCATTTCTACAAATTAACTTTTAATATCATTATTAATGTGGTTTTTTTATAATAACCAGAGTCCAAATCATATTTTGATTTTTCTACACAGCCTCTCAAGCCACACATCTAATGAATCTATCTCATGTTCAAGTCTTCCAAGTCTGAATACAGAAATCTATATCATCTTATCATAGACATGTGAGAAGCACACCATTCCCTCTAATTGCTCCGAGACAAGACACAATAAAAACTCAGTGTTCTTTCTGTTGGAAGATTTGTATCAGCTAATTCCCCAATGATAAGGTATTAAGCACAAAGTCAAGAAAACGCTGAAAATACAAACAGTTATTTTATTCACATATATACTTATACACTCTTCACCTGGGAAAAGATCAAAAAAAATTGCAGGAAAGAAAACAAAAGGGAAAGGAGTATGGCAGTACTTGTGAAGGTGCACGTTATAAAGAGCCAATAGGTGATATAGGTGATCGATTTTCCCTGTTTTGGGTTAAGACCATCTGAAAATCATTTCTGTTTGCCTCCATTGATTAAACCGTGTTGTTTATCTAATAGCATTTGAATAACACCTTTGGAAGTGGCTGCCTGATTTAAAGGTACTGCTGGTAGCATAAAGGTCCTTTCATTGCAGTGCCACTAGAATTTGAGTGCTCCTATAAAATAGGAATACTGTAGTGAACTTCTAAGCTTGAAGCTGCTGGCAAAGTAGCTTAGAAACCAAACCACCATTTTGTTACCACCATTAGATGAACGTGGTGATCGATTACACTTGAAAACTATAGTTCAATGTAGGACAGTGGTAGCTAATTGGAGTATTATAATCTGGGGGAAGGTTGCTAGTGAGTTGTCCCCATAAAGACAGCTGAATTATATTCCTAAGAGTGCATATACTGTTCCAGAGCTGCTTAAAAAAATCAAATAATGAAGTCTTAGTCACACCAAATCTCAACTGTGATTTTAATTTTCTTTTTCTTAAGTAAAAAACATTTTGCACAAGCACAAATATATTCCAAACACATTTATGAATACCTGTCAAAGTAAAATGATTATAGGTAAGTTCAGAAAAAAACTATAAAACTGAAGAGGATCAGAGAAAGTAATCGAAGACCTTGCTGGATTTGGTGGAGAAATTATTAATAGTGATAGGAAAGATTATATTTCAACATCTTGAAGGATTAAGCTCAAAAGAAATATGTTTGCCCAGCATTTCAAAACGAGAGTAAAATGAAGTTGAAAAGCATGTATAAAATATTAAGAAAGCTATTACTAAAAGAAAAATTGTACGATAACAATCAATGATATTTATCAAGACAACATCTGTAAAAGTGGAAGAAAAATCAGAAATGCTTGAATGTGTTTCTACTTCAGCATTAATCAGCTTTAAGACACAGAACAAGTAATTTCCCTTGATTTCTCTCCCACCTTTACTGATTTTGAGCAGAAGTGACCACAGTGCTGGAGGTTAAGTACATGTGTTTCCTTTGTGCAATTGTGATTTCAACAGAAGGCAGACAAAGGTTTGTAAAACTTGTTATGTAGGATCATTTGAATTTCACAGTAGGGACTGATTTGCAGTAAGTTTTGGCCCACAACAACTAGGCCATAATTTTCACTAGTGCCATCATCTAACCTGAATATAAATAACCACCACCTTTATATTTAATATTATTTGGTAATAAACATTGGCTGATAGTAAATTGCACTTTTTTTCTTTGATATTTTGCCTTTATTTATTTAGAAAAGAAAATATGTCTGAACAGAATTGTATTTCAGATACTGGAAATTCATAAGGATTCATTCTCACAGAAGGTGCTTTGCTGGCTTGTTGTCTGTATTATGCAGAACAAGTTAGGTGTCAGGCTCCAAGTCATTTACTCTAGTGAAAGAATTCTGAAATAATTTCTCCATAACACCTAGCATGATCAGTGTGGCAAAGTAAATGAAATGACCTACATAGTTTCCTAGGGAAATATTTTCTTACAAAGAGGCCAAAAAAAAAAAATTATTGCTGCATTGATATTTTTTAAGCAATGAACTGCAAAATAAGTATATTAACTGCTGAAAGTGCTTGCAAGGACCAGTTATTTGGATCGCAGTTTTTAATGGCCATTCTTCCTATTGATTGGTACACATCAGAGAAAAGTAAAGAAGTGGAATAACATGAGAAGCAGCCTGGGCTTTTCTCTTTGGTTGTTTAAATAGAGAATATAACAATAATATTACCAAGTGCTTGATTGTTGATTTCTGTCAAGATACAGACAGAGAAGTAGTCTGAGCTTTTAAATGATAATCTAAACTTGCTGTGCTATAATGTTTCTAACTACATTTTACAAGATATACATCTTTGTGGATAATGACACACTGAGATACTAGAAATATAATCCAGACTTAAATTAGAGAAAAGAACAGAAACGTATTCAAGCAGAAAGCCTTGTTTTCAGAAATGCATTTGTAAAAAAACTTAAGATGTGAAGCATTTTAAGAAACACAAAAGTAACAGACTTACTGAGATGACCGGGAGAAATTATAATTATACATGAATTTACCTTGCATTCACCAAATTAAAGGAGTTTAGCACATGGTTTGCTGATTCACATCAGTTCAGAGTCAGATTGCAATCTCATTCCATAAAGAACATTATTCTACGCATACCATTGAGGAGGCCAAGTAAAGATTTGTTGTGATACTTCAGGAATTGGGGGCCAAAGTGATTTAATTTCTACCTATTGCAATCAAAAGTTACAGTGAATTAATACTGCTGCAGTCAAAATAAGAGTCCATCCCGTTTATGTGTAATAGTAGGTAACAGTTATGCATATGAAGTACTGCTGACATAAAGATCACGGATTAGAAGATTAAATCCACTGCAGTAGCACTGAAAAACACTGAAATACCAGAGGAAGATGCTTCTTCTCTATAAGAACTAAAGCAGTAAATAAATGCCTTTTTTAGAATGACATATTCTAGAACACCAGGATTAAAATTTACTAGTATTATAATTTACCAGTACTTATGGATAATTTGCCAAAAGTCATCCTTCCATATCTCAGGGTAGACAATAGCAGACACCTTTTTCTGATGGCAGTGGATGAAGACAGATATTACGTACTTGATTTTGCTTTCCTTATACAACCTCTAGCCATATTGATATCTCTGTCAAAATACACGTCATAAGAATATTACTACAATAGATTCTTATTGTATTAGTAACTAGAAAAAGAAGATAGATATAGGATTTATTTCCTAATATTAAGCAAAATATGCATTTTTTCTAATTAGATCAGACTTTTTATCACCTTCTCTGTTATAATATCAAGAAGACTACAAAACCTTTTTTTATAGTTACTCTCTAACTATACTAATACTTTTGTCACATGTATGAGTAATTTAATCAGTGAAAGTTAAGTGATTATCTAAAGTGGTAAGGCTCTGGTAAAGGAGTATTTTAAACTTTAATCATTAAAGTTATTGGTCTGTCTCTGTTTAAGGCTCAGGGCAACCCCCCACGGAGCAGAATTTGTTTCACCCCTCTTCCCCCTCCCCTCTTCCCTACCAGGGGAGGAAGAAAGGCCTCACACAAAGTTGGAAATCAAGATTACAACTTTTAACAGGGAGTAACAAAAGGGATATCAAAGGAAGGGAAATATACAGAGGTAACAAGGGAAGGTATATATACAAATATATACAACACCAGTCCTCGGATGCCACTGGATTTCTCCCGAGCCACATGGAGTTGTAGCAGCCACAGAGCCGTCCAGACCCAGCAGCAATCCCAGCAAGGAGAGGGCGAGCAGAACTTCCCATGTCCTTTTATAGAGTGTAGCAGGAAGGGGAGTGGAAGAGCCGCTCCACCTGTCCCTCCCCTTCCCCAAACCTTAAACCACAACATGGTCTCACTATATTTTTCTTATCTTCAGAGTCCTTAATTTGTTACAGGTGTAGTAAAATTAGAATGTTGTGTTTAAATCTATGGTTACTAATTTCTTCACAATGGTATCATATATTCAGAAAATACATTGAGGATTTTAGCTTCCCATGAGAAAATTGTGAGAATATCCTTTACTTAAATGTACAGCAGATGAGAGAAAATGTTAACAATAAACCTAGAAAAATGACAGTCATTTCTAATTGCCAGTGGGAAGACTGAAAGGACTAAGTCACAAAGACCATTAGATGCCTAAATCAAAGCAGCTTGTATGTTCAGACAAATGTTCTCTTACAGTGATTGACTCCCAAAGAAAGTGGGTAAGCAAGGGATTCTTTCTTAGGAACTGAAATCAAAACCAATCCTCAAAGCTCATCAGTATGTTCTGAGTTAAAAATTAAAAATACATTATCTTAAGACAAAAAATAATAAGTTATCTTAAGAGAAAATAAAATCTGTGCAACATACAGGTGATTAATATGGAAATCAATTTTTCTAACAAAGGACTCTGTATACTTGTTTAGTAAAGTTACCTTTCCAACTCTGGAACATTTAAAGAAAATAAAGTCCTATACCTTCTGCAATAAGAGAGAGAGGAAATGAATAGGCTTTAGAGGCCTGCTATGTTTTGAGTAACAGTACAATTGAGAACAAAGGATCAGTTTGTGTGGTATTGTCAGTCTGGTGCATTCTGATGATTTCCTGTGCTTTGCACAGTTCCAGGGTTCCCCTTCTGATGAAGGACTGATCATGGCCTCCGAAAGAATAGGATCATCAAGGAGTAGAAGCTTACAACACTTTTTTATCTGTGTGACTATTCCTACACCAAAGAGATTGGCTTGCTTAAAGCATTTTAAAGAACTCATCAAAATTAGTTTTCAAAAAAAGTGATGAATGATATTTGGCATTCCATACCAGTTCTTTTTATCTGTGTAAATTCTTTCAAAGCATTAAGCTGCAAAACTACGGGCAATGTTTGCATAGAAGCAATACTGTACCAACCAGAATTAGACTCACCTTCTCTGTCTATAGTATTTTTTCAACCATAAGACCACTCCCCCTGTATATAACCATTTTCATTACAAAATGTAATTATGCTACTTCTTCTGACAAATCTGTAGACATGCCATCCTTTTAGCAATGCATGGACAAACAATACTACTCAAACAGTAACTAGCACTCTACAACATCACCTTGCACATTTTGATATATATCTTCTGCGCACATTAACCCACATGCATATGAAAAAGCCATTCACAAAGAGAAAGCTGCGAATGTTCTTTACATGCTATTTCATACCTGAAATAGTCAAGCTCTTTATTTCTATACTACTATATAGTATTAATTCAGTCTCACAGCTCACCAGCAAAGTGATTTGTGTGCAAATCTCCCCAGTTCAGGTGTGTCAAGTATTTAGGAGGGACTCCTAGCAGAAACCTATAAAACTGACCAGAATGCTGCTTCTCCATAATAACCTCTTTTCACAGCACAGTCAGGAAGAATTCCTCACTATTCATCAAAGGTGAGTAAGTGTTTATACTGGCAATGCTCTCTGGGACACAGACCTGCTGGCTGTTTGAGCATGGTGTGTAATGTGCTATGAAAAGGGAGTTCAGAGTGTGAGGTCCAAGTGTGCTCTGTAGGCCAGTATTTTAGCCACAACTGATGGAAAACCAGGATTGTCAGGTCAGGCCTAGACTGTGATGTCAGAGTTATATTAGCCTCAATGAATCATTTTATCACAAGCAGAGCCTGCCACTGTCTTGTGGAAGCTCCCCTCTTAGCCTAACACTAAGACTTGCTTTCAAACTCCACCTGGAATGCACAGCAGCAGGTGCAGTGAAGTGCCCAGGACCAAGTACCACAACATGGGCCATCCATACACCTCATCAGAAAAACTGAGACTCAAAAAAATTCCACAGTGGAAAGCGTGCAAAAATACAGTTCTCCAACCTTGCATTTTTGGTATCTGCCAGAAATTCAATAGGTAGCCTAATCTTATCCTCATGCCATTTCATTTCAACACCAAGAAACTAAAGAATCATAGAAGAAAGCTGTTGAGAAGATAAATCCAATCATTAAATTTGTCACCTTTTCTAACTGCAACCAAGAAAAACACTGAGAAATACTCACATTTTCAACTCCTGTATTTCAAGTTGGTCTATTCTTTCTACACCTAAATTTTGTGAAATAGAGGAATAATTCTATTATGCTTTGGCAATATGTCATATATATTCTATTTTCTTTTGTTTGGCTTAATATTTCTGTCATCACATCTCCATCATACTGTAGGTTCACTATTAACTCTTTCTTACATTGTCCATTTAAAAATACCCTTATACTTGAAGTCCTATTCTCATGTGTCTGCTAGCCCTTGAAGAGAAGATTTGGCAATTATTTAACAATTGAAAACTTTGTTCAAGCTGACTCCCAAAAAGCCTGAAAATGTCTGAAACTGTTTCAAATAAATACTTCTTTTACTGAACTTACTATGTGCCTTCCTCATTTCCTTTCTTCTTTTCTTTAACAGTGACAAAAAAGGAAGTAGGGAGAAAAAGGAAAAAGGAGATAGAAATGAGAAAGGAGAAATAACTAAGATGTGGAAATAGCTGTTCTTTTTCATTAGAACTAAAAAAAAAAATTAAAAAGTTTGTTTGTTTGTTTTAATCATCTATATGAGCAGCTCAAACAATGTAAGATGGTGACTTAATTCTCTTCATTACTGTCTCCGTTTAAGGCT